>CM051239.1:13584221-13689019 GCA_027917425.1 Gastrophryne carolinensis | reverse complement strand
GGCAGCGAAATATCCAAACTCACTCAAAATCAGTCAAATCATCCAATACCCCCCCAAGGCAGCGAAAATATCCAATACCCCCCCAAGGCAGCGAAAATATCCAAAATCACTCAAAATCAGTCAAATCATCCAATACCCCCCCCAAGGCAGCGAAAATATCCAAAATCACTCAATATCAGTCAAATCATCCAATACCCCCCCAAGGCAGCGAAAATATCCAATACCCCCCCCAAGGCAGCGAAAATATCCAAACTCACTCAAAATCAGTCAAATCATCCAATACCCCCCCAAGGCAGCGAAAATATCCAATACCCCCCCAAGGCAGCGAAAATATCCAAAATCACTCAAAATCAGTCAAATCATCCAATACCCCCCCAAGGCAGCGAAAAATATCCAAAATCACTCAATATCAGTCAAATCATCCAATACCCCCCCAAGGCAGTGAAAATATCCAATACCCCCCCCAAGGCAGCGAAAATATCCAAAATCACTCAAAATCAGTCAAATCATCCAATACCCCCCCAAGGCAGCGAAAATATCCAATACCCCCCAAGGCAGCGAAAATATCCAAAATCACTCAAAATCAGTCAAATCATCCAATACCCCCCCCAAGGCAGCGAAAATATCCAAAATCACTCAAAATCAGTCAAATCATCCAATACCCCCCCAAGGCAGCGAAAATATCCAAAATCACTCAAAATTAGTCACATCATCCAATACCCCCCCAAGGCAGCGAAAATATCCAATACCCCCCCAAGGCAGCGAAAATATCCAAAATCACTCAAAATCAGTCAAATCATCCAATACCCCCCCAAGGCAGCGAAAATATCCAAAATCACTCAATATCAGTCAAATCATCCAATACCCCCCCAAGGCAGAGCGAAAATATCCAATACCCCCCCAAGGTAGCGAAAATATCCAAACTTACTCAAAATCAGTCAAATCATCCAATACCCCCCCCAAGGCAGCGAAAATATCCAATACCCCCCCCCCCCCCCAAGGCAGCGAAAATATCCAAAATCACTCAAAATCAGTCAAATCATCCAATACCCCCCCAAGGCAGCGAAAATATCCAAAATCACTCAAAATCAGTCAAATCATCCAATACCCCCCAAGGCAGCGAAAATATCCAAAATCACTCAAAGTCAGTCAAATCATCCAATACCCCCCCAAGGCAGCGAAAATATCCAAAATCACTCAATATCAGTCAAATCATCCAATACCCCCCCAAGGCAGCGAAAATATCCAATACCCCCCCAAGGCAGCGAAAATATCCAAACTCACTCAAAATCAGTCAAATCATCCAATACCCCCCCAAGGCAGCGAAAATATCCAATACCCCCCCCAAGGCAGCGAAAATATCCAAAATCACTCAAAATCAGTCAAATCATCCAATACCCCCCCAAGGCAGCGAAAATATCCAATACCCCCCCCCCCAAGGCAGCGAAAATATCCAAAATCACTCAAAATCAGTCAAATCATCCAATACCCCCCCAAGGCAGCGAAAATATCCAAACTCACTCAAAATCAGTCAAATCATCCAATACCCCCCCCCCCAAGGCAGCGAAAATATCCAAAATCATTCAATATCAGTCAAATCATCCAATACCCCCCCAAGGCAGCGAAAATATCCAATACCCCCCCAAGGCAGCGAAAATATCCAAACTCACTCAAAATCAGTCAAATCATCCAATACCCCCCCAAGGCAGCGAAAATATCCAATACCCCCCCCAAGGCAGCGAAAATATCCAAACTCACTCAAAATCAGTCAAATCATCCAATACACCCCCAAGGTCGCGAAAATATCCAATACCCCCCCAAGGCAGCGAAAATATCCAAAATCACTCAAAATCAGTCAAATCATCCAATACCCCCCAAGGCAGTGAAAATATCCAAAATCACTCAAAATCAGTCAAATCATCCAATACCCCCCCAAGGCAGCGAAAATATCCAATACCCCCCCAAGGCAGCGAAAATATCCAAAATCACTCAAAATCAGTCAAATCATCCAATACCCCCCCAAAGCAGCGAAAATATCCAAACTCCCTCAAAATCAGTCAAATCATCCAATACCCCCCCCAAGGCAGCGAAAATATCCAATACCCCCCCAAGGCAGCGAAAATATCCAAACTCACTCAATATCAGTCAAATCATCCAATACCCCCCCAGGGCAGCGAAAATATCCAATACCCCCCCAAGGCAGCGAAAATATCCAAAATCACTCAATATCAGTCAAATCATCCAATACCCCCCCAAGGCAGCGAAAATATCCAATACCCCCCCAAGGCAGCGAAAATATCCAAACTCACTCAAAATCAGTCAAATCATCCAATACCCCCCCCAAGGCAGCGAAAATATCCAAAATCACTTAAAATCAGTCAAATCATCCAATACCCCCAAGGCAGCGAAAATATCCAAACTCACTCAAAATCAGTCAAATCATCCAATACCCCCCCAAGGCAGCGAAAATATCCAATACCCCCCAAGGCAGCGAAAATATCCAAAATCACTCAAAATCAGTCAAATCATCCAATACCCCCCCAAGGCAGCGAAAATATCCAATACCCCCCCAAGGCAGCGAAAATATCCAAATCACTCAAAATCAGTCAAATCATCCAATACCCCCCCAAGGCAGCGAAAATATCCAAAATCACTCAAAATCAGTCAAATCATCCAATACCCCCCCAAGGCAGCGAAAATATCCAAAATCACTCAAAATCAGTCAAATCCTCCAATACCCCCCCAAGGCAGCGAAAATATCCAAAATCACTCAATATCAGTCAAATCATCCAATACCCCCCCAAGGCAGCGAAAATATCCAATACCCCCCCAAGGCAGCGAAAATATCCAAAATCACTCAAATCAGTCAAATCATCCAATACCCCCCCAAGGCAGCGAAAATATCCAATACCCCCCCAAGGCAGCGAAAATATCCAAAATCACTCAAAATCAGTCAAATCATCCAATACCCCCCCCCAAGGCAGCGAAAATATCCAAACTCACTCAAAATCAGTCAAATCATCCAATACCCCCCCCAAGGCAGCGAAAATATCCAATACCCCCCCAAGGCAGCGAAAATATCCAAAATCACTCAAAATCAGTCAAATCATCCAATACCCCCCCCAAGGCAGCGAAAATATCCAAAATCATTCAATATCAGTCAAATCATCCAATACCCCCCCCCCCCCCCAAGGCAGCGAAAATATCCAATACCCCCCCAAGGCAGCGAAAATATCCAAAATCACTCAAAATCAGTCAAATCATCCAATACCCCCCCCAAGGCAGCGAAAATATCCAATACCCCCCAAGGCAGCGAAAATATCCAAAATCACTCAAAATCAGTCAAATCATCCAATACCCCCCCAAGGCAGCGAAAATATCCAAAATCACTCAAAATCAGTCAAATCATCCAATACCCCCCCAAGGCAGCGAAAATATCCAATACCCCCCCAAGGCAGCGAAAATATCCAAACTCACTCAAAATCAGTCAAATCATCCAATACCCCCCCAAGGCAGCGAAAATATCCAATACCCCCCCCAAGGCAGCGAAAATATCCAAAATCACTCAAAATCAGTCAAATCATCCAATACCCCCCCAAGGCAGCGAAAATATCCAAAATCACTCAAAATCAGTCAAATCATCCAATACCCCTCCAAGGCAGCGAAAATATCCAATACCCCCCCAAGGCAGCGAAAATATCCAAAAATCACTCAAAATCAGTCAAATCATCCAATACCCCCCCCCCCCCCCCAAGGCAGCGAAAATATCCAAAATCACTCAAAATCAGTCAAATCATCCAATACCCCCCAAGGCAGTGAAAATATCCAAAATCACTCAAAATCAGTCAAATCATCCAATACCCCCCCAAGGCAGCGAAAATATCCAATACCCCCCCAAGGCAGCGAAAATATCCAAAATCACTCAAAATCAGTCAAATCATCCAATACCCCCCCAAAGCAGCGAAAATATCCAAACTCCCTCAAAATCAGTCAAATCATCCAATACCCCCCCAAGGCAGCGAAAATATCCAATACCCCCCCAAGGCAGCGAAAATATCCAAACTCACTCAATATCAGTCAAATCATCCAATACCCCCCCAGGGCAGCGAAAATATCCAATACCCCCCCAAGGCAGCGAAAATATCCAAAATCACTCAATATCAGTCAAATCATCCAATACCCCCCAAGGCAGCGAAAATATCCAATACCCCCCCAAGGCAGCGAAAATATCCAAACTCACTCAAAATCAGTCAAATCATCCAATACCCCCCCCAAGGCAGCGAAAATATCCAAAATCACTTAAAATCAGTCAAATCATCCAATACCCCCCCAAGGCAGCGAAAATATCCAAACTCACTCAAAATCAGTCAAATCATCCAATACCCCCCCAAGGCAGCGAAAATATCCAATACCCCCCATGGCAGCGAAAATATCCAAAATCACTCAAAATCAGTCAAATCATCCAATACCCCCCCAAGGCAGCGAAAATATCCAATACCCCCCCAAGGCAGCGAAAATATCCAAAATCACTCAAAATCAGTCAAATCATCCAATACCCCCCCAAGGCAGCGAAAATATCCAAAATCACTCATCACTCAAAATCAGTCAAATCATCCAATACCCCCCCAAGGCAGCGAAAATATCCAAAATCACTCAAAATCAGTCAAATCCTCCAATACCCCCCCAAGAGCAGCGAAAATATCCAAAATCACTCAATATCAGTCAAATCATCCAATACCCCCCCCCAAGGCAGCGAAAATATCCAATACCCCCCCAAGGCAGCGAAAATATCCAAAATCACTCAAAATCAGTCAAATCATCCAATACCCCCCAAGGCAGCGAAAATATCCAATACCCCCCCAAGGCAGCGAAAATATCCAAAATCACTCAAAATCAGTCAAATCATCCAATACCCCCCCAAGGCAGCGAAAATATCCAAAATCACTCAAAATCAGTCAAATCATCCAATACCCCCCCAAGGCAGCGAAAATATCCAAAATCACTCAAAATCAGTCAAATCATCCAATACCCCCCCAAGGCAGCGAAAATATCCAAAATCACTCAAAATTAGTCAAATCATCCAATACCCCCCCAAGGCAGCGAAAATATCCAATACCCCCCCAAGGCAGCGAAAATATCCAAAATCACTCAAAATCAGTCAAATCATCCAATACCCCCCAAGGCAGCGAAAATATCCAATACCCCCCCAAGGCAGCGAAAATATCCAAAATCACTCAAAATCAGTCAAATCATCCAATACCCCCCCCCCCAAGGCAGCGAAAATATCCAAACTCAATATCCAAACTCACTCAAAATCAGTCAAATCATCCAATACCCCCCCAAGGCAGCGAAAATATCCAATACCCCCCCAAGGCAGCGAAAAAATCCAAAATCACTCAAAATCAGTCAAATCATCCAATACCCCCCCAAGGCAGCGAAAATATCCAAAATCATTCAATATCAGTCAAATCATCCAATACCCCCCCCCCCCCCCCCCCCCCAAGGCAGCGAAAATATCCAATACCCCCCCAAGGCAGCGAAAATATCCAAAATCACTCAAAATCAGTCAAATCATCCAATACCCCCCCAAGCAGCGAAAATATCCAATACCCCCCAAGGCAGCGAAAATATCCAAAATCACTCAAAATCAGTCAAATCATCCAATACCCCCCCAAGGCAGCGAAAATATCCAAAATCACTCAAAATCAGTCAAATCATCCAATACCCCCCAAGGCAGCGAAATATCCAATACCCCCCCAAGGCAGCGAAAATATCCAAACTCACTCAAAATCAGTCAAATCATCCAATACCCCCCCCCCAAGGCAGCGAAAATATCCAATACCCCCCCAAGGCAGCGAAAATATCCAAAATCACTCAAAATCAGTCAAATCATCCAATACCCCCCCAAGGCAGCGAAAATATCCAATACCCCCCAAGGCAGCGAAAATATCCAAAATCACTCAAAATCAGTCAAATCATCCAATACCCCCCCAAGGCAGCGAAAATATCCAAAATCACTCAAAATCAGTCAAATCATCTAATACCCCCCCCCCCAAGGCAGCGAAAATATCCAATACCCCCCAAGGCAGCGAAAATATCCAAACTCACTCAAAATCAGTCAAATCATCCAATACCCCCCCAAGGCAGCGAAAATATCCAATACCCCCCCAAGGCAGCGAAAATATCCAAAATCACTCAAAATCAGTCAAATCATCCAATACCCCCCCCAAGGGCAGCGAAAATATCCAATACCCCCCAAGGCAGCGAAAATATCCAAATTCACTCAAAATCAGTCAAATCATCCAATACCCCCCAAGGCAGCGAAAATATCCAATACCCCCCCAAGGCAGCGAAAATATCCAAAATCACTCAAAATCAGTCAAATCATCCAATACCCCCCCCCAAGGCAGCGAAAATATCCAATACCCCCCAAAGCAGCGAAAATATCCAAACTCACTCAAAATCAGTCAAATCATCCAATACCCCCCCAAGGCAGCGAAAATATCCAATACCCCCCCAAGGCAGCGAAAATATCCAAAATCACTCAAAATCAGTCAAATCATCCAATACCCCCCCAAGGCAGCGAAAATATCCAAAATCACTCAAAATCAGTCAAATCATCCAATACCCCCCAAGGCAGCGAAAATATCCAAAATCACTCAAAATCAGTCAAATCATCCAATACCCCCCCAAGGCAGCGAAAATATCCAAAATCACTCAAAATCAGTCAAATCATCCAATACCCCCCCAAGGCAGCGAAAATATCCAATACCCCCCCAAGGCAGCGAAAATATCCAAACTCACTCAAAATCAGTCAAATCATCCAATACCCCCCCAAGGCAGCGAAAATATCCAATACCCCCCCAAGGCAGCGAAAATATCCAAAATCACTCAAAATCAGTCAAATCATCCAATACCCCCCCAAGGCAGCGAAAATATCCAAAATCACTCAAAATCAGTCAAATCATCCAATACCCCCCCAAGGCAGCGAAAATATCCAAAATCACTCAAAATCAGTCAAATCATCCAATACCCCCCCAAGGCAGCGAAAATATCCAAAATCACTCAATATCAGTCAAATCATCCAATACCCCCCCAGGCAGCGAAAATATCCAATACCCCCCCAAGGCAGCGAAAATATCCAAACTCACTCAAAATCAGTCAAATCATCCAATACCCCCCCAAGGCAGCGAAAATATCCAATACCCCCCCAAGGCAGCGAAAATATCCAAAATCACTCAAAATCAGTCAAATCATCCAATACCCCCCCAAGGCAGCGAAAATATCCAAAATCACTCAATATCAGTCAAATCATCCAATACCCCCCCAAGGCAGCGAAAATATCCAATACCCCCCCCAAGGCAGCGAAAATATCCAAACTCACTCAAAATCAGTCAAATCATCCAATACCCCCCCAAGGCAGCGAAAATATCCAATACCCCCCCAAGGCAGCGAAAATATCCAAAATCACTCAAAATCAGTCAAATCATCCAATACCCCCCCAAGGCAGCGAAAATATCCAAAATCACTCAAAATCAGTCAAATCATCCAATACCCCCCCAAGGCAGTGAAAATATCCAATACCCCCCCCAAGGCAGCGAAAATATCCAAAATCACTCAAAATCAGTCAAATCATCCAATACCCCCCCAAGGCAGCGAAAATATCCAATACCCCCCCAAGGCAGCGAAAATATCCAAAATCACTCAAAATCAGTCAAATCATCCAATACCCCCCCAAGGCAGCGAAAATATCCAAAATCACTCAAAATCAGTCAAATCATCCAATACCCCCCCAAGGCAGCGAAAATATCCAAAATCACTCAAAATTAGTCACATCATCCAATACCCCCCCAAGGCAGCGAAAATATCCAATACCCCCCCAAGGCAGCGAAAATATCCAAAATCACTCAAAATCAGTCAAATCATCCAATACCCCCCCAAGGCAGCGAAAATATCCAAAATCACTCAATATCAGTCAAATCATCCAATACCCCCCCAAGGCAGCGAAAATATCCAATACCCCCCCAAGGTAGCGAAAATATCCAAACTTACTCAAAATCAGTCAAATCATCCAATACCCCCCCAAGGCAGCGAAAATATCCAATACCCCCCCCCCCCCCCCAAGGCAGCGAAAATATCCAAAATCACTCAAAATCAGTCAAATCATCCAATACCCCCCAAGGCAGCGAAAATATCCAAAATCACTCAAAATCAGTCAAATCATCCAATACCCCCCCAAGGCAGCGAAAATATCCAAAATCACTCAAAGTCAGTCAAATCATCCAATACCCCCCCAAGGCAGCGAAAATATCCAAAATCACTCATATCAGTCAAATCATCCAATACCCCCCCAAGGCAGCGAAAATATCCAATACCCCCCCAAGGCAGCGAAAATATCCAAACTCACTCAAAATCAGTCAAATCATCCAATACCCCCCCAAGGCAGCGAAAATATCCAATACCCCCCCAAGGCAGCGAAAATATCCAAAATCACTCAAAATCAGTCAAATCATCCAATACCCCCCCAAGGCAGCGAAAATATCCAATACCCCCCCCCCCCCCCAAGGCAGCGAAAATATCCAAAATCACTCAAAATCAGTCAAATCATCCAATACCCCCCCAAGGCAGCGAAAATATCCAAACTCACTCAAAATCAGTCAAATCATCCAATACCCCCCCCCAAGGCAGCGAAAATATCCAAAATCATTCAATATCAGTCAAATCATCCAATACCCCCCCAAGGCAGCGAAAATATCCAATACCCCCCCAAGGCAGCGAAAATATCCAAACTCACTCAAAATCAGTCAAATCATCCAATACCCCCCCAAGGCAGCGAAAATATCCAATACCCCCCCCAAGGCAGCGAAAATATCCAAACTCACTCAAAATCAGTCAAATCATCCAATACACCCCCAAGGTAGCGAAAATATCCAATACCCCCCCAAGGCAGCGAAAATATCCAAAATCACTCAAAATCAGTCAAATCATCCAATACCCCCCAAGGCAGTGAAAATATCCAAAATCACTCAAAATCAGTCAAATCATCCAATACCCCCCCAAGGCAGCGAAAATATCCAATACCCCCCCAAGGCAGCGAAAATATCCAAAATCACTCAAAATCAGTCAAATCATCCAATACCCCCCCAAAGCAGCGAAAATATCCAAACTCCCTCAAAATCAGTCAAATCATCCAATACCCCCCCAAGGCAGCGAAAATATCCAATACCCCCCCAAGGCAGCGAAAATATCCAAACTCACTCAATATCAGTCAAATCATCCAATACCCCCCCAGGGCAGCGAAAATATCCAATACCCCCCAAGGCAGCGAAAATATCCAAAATCACTCAATATCAGTCAAATCATCCAATACCCCCCAAGGCAGCGAAAATATCCAATACCCCCCCAAGGCAGCGAAAATATCCAAACTCACTCAAAATCAGTCAAATCATCCAATACCCCCCCAAGGCAGCGAAAATATCCAAAATCACTTAAAATCAGTCAAATCATCCAATACCCCCCAAGGCAGCGAAAATATCCAAACTCACTCAAAATCAGTCAAATCATCCAATACCCCCCCAAGGCAGCGAAAATATCCAATACCCCCCAAGGCAGCGAAAATATCCAAAATCACTCAAAATCAGTCAAATCATCCAATACCCCCCCAAGGCAGCGAAAATATCCAATACCCCCCCAAGGCAGCGAAAATATCCAAAATCACTCAAAATCAGTCAAATCATCCAATACCCCCCCAAGGCAGCGAAAATATCCAAAATCACTCAAAATCAGTCAAATCATCCAATACCCCCCCAAGGCAGCGAAAATATCCAAAATCACTCAAAATCAGTCAAATCCTCCAATACCCCCCCAAGGCAGCGAAAATATCCAAAATCACTCAATATCAGTCAAATCATCCAATACCCCCCCAAGGCAGCGAAAATATCCAATACCCCCCCAAGGCAGCGAAAATATCCAAAATCACTCAAAATCAGTCAAATCATCCAATACCCCCCCAAGGCAGCGAAAATATCCAATACCCCCCCAAGGCAGCGAAAATATCCAAAATCACTCAAAATCAGTCAAATCATCCAATACCCCCCCCCCAAGGCAGCGAAAATATCCAAACTCACTCAAAATCAGTCAAATCATCCAATACCCCCCCAAGGCAGCGAAAATATCCAATACCCCCCCAAGGCAGCGAAAATATCCAAAATCACTCAAAATCAGTCAAATCATCCAATACCCCCCCCAAGGCAGCGAAAATATCCAAAATCATTCAATATCAGTCAAATCATCCAATACCCCCCCCCCCCCCCCAAGGCAGCGAAAATATCCAATACCCCCCCAAGGCAGCGAAAATATCCAAAATCACTCAAAATCAGTCAAATCATCCAATACCCCCCCAAGGCAGCGAAAATATCCAATACCCCCCCAAGGCAGCGAAAATATCCAAAATCACTCAAAATCAGTCAAATCATCCAATACCCCCCCAAGGCAGCGAAAATATCCAAAATCACTCAAAATCAGTCAAATCATCCAATACCCCCCCAAGGCAGCGAAAATATCCAATACCCCCCCAAGGCAGCGAAAATATCCAAACTCACTCAAAATCAGTCAAATCATCCAATACCCCCCCAAGGCAGCGAAAATATCCAATACCCCCCCCAAGGCAGCGAAAATATCCAAAATCACTCAAAATCAGTCAAATCATCCAATACCCCCCCAAGGCAGCGAAAATATCCAAAATCACTCAAAATCAGTCAAATCATCCAATACCCCTCCAAGGCAGCGAAAATATCCAATACCCCCCCAAGGCAGCGAAAATATCCAAAATCACTCAAAATCAGTCAAATCATCCAATACCCCCCCCCCCCCCAAGGCAGCGAAAATATCCAAAATCACTCAAAATCAGTCAAATCATCCAATACCCCCCCAAGGCAGCGAAAATATCCAATACCCCCCAAGGCAGCGAAAATATCCAAAATCACTCAAAATCAGTCAAATCATCCAATACCCCCCCAAGGCAGCGAAAATATCCAAAATCACTCAAAATCAGTCAAATCATCTAATACCCCCCCAAGGCAGCGAAAATATCCAATACCCCCCAAGGCAGCGAAAATATCCAAACTCACTCAAAATCAGTCAAATCATCCAATACCCCCCCAAGGCAGCGAAAATATCCAATACCCCCCCAAGGCAGCGAAAATATCCAAAATCACTCAAAATCAGTCAAATCATCCAATACCCCCCCAAGGCAGCGAAAATATCCAATACCCCCCAAGGCAGCGAAAATATCCAAATTCACTCAAAATCAGTCAAATCATCCAATACCCCCCCAAGGCAGCGAAAATATCCAATACCCCCCCAAGGCAGCGAAAATATCCAAAATCACTCAAAATCAGTCAAATCATCCAATACCCCCCCAAGGCAGCGAAAATATCCAATACCCCCCCAAAGCAGCGAAAATATCCAAACTCACTCAAAATCAGTCAAATCATCCAATACCCCCCCAAGGCAGCGAAAATATCCAATACCCCCCCAAGGCAGCGAAAATATCCAAAATCACTCAAAATCAGTCAAATCATCCAATACCCCCCCAAGGCAGCGAAAATATCCAAAATCACTCAAAATCAGTCAAATCATCCAATACCCCCCCAAGGCAGCGAAAATATCCAAAATCACTCAAAATCAGTCAAATCATCCAATACCCCCCCAAAGGCAGCGAAAATATCCAAAATCACTCAAAATCACTCAAATCATCCAATACCCCCCAAGGCAGCGAAAATATCCAATACCCCCCCAAGGCAGCGAAAATATCCAAACTCACTCAAAATCAGTCAAATCATCCAATACCCCCCCAAGGCAGCGAAAATATCCAATACCCCCCCAAGGCAGCGAAAATATCCAAAATCACTCAAAATCAGTCAAATCATCCAATACCCCCCCAAGGCAGCGAAAATATCCAAAATCACTCAAAATCAGTCAAATCATCCAATACCCCCCCAAGGCAGCGAAAATATCCAAAATCACTCAAAATCAGTCAAATCCTCCAATACCCCCCCAAGGCAGCGAAAATATCCAAAATCACTCAATATCAGTCAAATCATCCAATACCCCCCCAAGGCAGCGAAAATATCCAATACCCCCCCAAGGCAGCGAAAATATCCAAACTCACTCAAAATCAGTCAAATCATCCAATACCCCCCCAAGGCAGCGAAAATATCCAATACCCCCCCAAGGCAGCGAAAATATTCAAAATCACTCAAAATCAGTCAAATCATCCAATACCCCCCCAAGGCAGCGAAAATATCCAAAATCACTCAATATCAGTCAAATCATCCAATACCCCCCCAAGGCAGCGAAAATATCCAATACCCCCCCCCCAAGGCAGCGAAAATATCCAAACTCACTCAAAATCAGTCAAATCATCCAATACCCCCCCAAGGCAGCGAAAATATCCAATACCCCCCCAAGGCAGCGAAAATATCCAAAATCACTCAAAATCAGTCAAATCATCCAATACCCCCCCAAGGCAGCGAAAATATCCAAAATCACTCAAAATCAGTCAAATCATCCAATACCCCCCCAAGGCAGCGAAAATATCCAATACCCCCCCCCAAGGCAGCGAAAATATCCAAAATCACTCAAAATCAGTCAAATCATCCAATACCCCCCCAAGGCAGCGAAAATATCCAATACGCCCCCAAGACAGCGAAAATATCCAAAATCACTCAAAATCAGTCAAATCATCCAATACCCCCCCAAGGCAGCGAAAATATCCAAAATCACTCAAAAGCAGTCAAATCATCCAATACCCCCCCAAGGCAGCGAAAATATCCAATACCCCCCAAGGCAGCGAAAATATCCAAACTCACTCAAAATCAGTCAAATCATCCAATACCCCCCCAAGGCAGCGAAAATATCCAAAATCACTCAAAATCAGTCAAATCATCCAATACCCCCCCAAGGCAGCGAAAATATCCAAAATCACTCAAAATCAGTCAAATCATCCAATACCCCCCCAAGGCAGCGAAAATATCCAAAATCACTCAAAATCAGTCAAATCATCCAATACCCCCCCAAGGCAGCGAAAATATGCAAAATCACTCAAAATCAGTCAAATCATCCAATACCCCCCCAAGGCAGCGAAAATATCCAAAATCACTCAAAATCAGTCAAATCATCCAATACCCCCCCAAGGCAGCGAAAATATCCAAAATCACTCAAAATTAGTCAAATCATCCAATACCCCCCCAAGGCAGCGAAAATATCCAATACCCCCCCAAGGCAGCGAAAATATCCAAAATCACTCAAAATCAGTCAAATCATCCAATACCCCCCCAAGGCAGCGAAAATATCCAATACCCCCCCCCCCAAAGGCAGCGAAAATATCCAAACTCACTCAAAATCAGTCAAATCATCCAATACCCCCCCCAAGGCAGCGAAAATATCCAATACCCCCCCAAGGCAGCGAAAATATCCAAAATCACTCAAAATCAGTCAAATCATCCAATACCCCCCCAAGGCAGCGAAAATATCCAAAATCACTCAAAATCAGTCAAATCATCCAATACCCCCCCAAGGCAGCGAAAATATCCAATACCCCCCCCCCAAGGCAGCGAAAATATCCAAAATCACTCAAAATCAGTCAAATCATCCAATACCCCCCCAAGGCAGCGAAAATATCCAATACGCCCCCAAGACAGCGAAAATATCCAAAATCACTCAAAATCAGTCAAATCATCCAATACCCCCCCCAAGGCAGCGAAAATATCCCAAATCACTCAAAATCAGTCAAATCATCCAATACCCCCCCAAGGCAGCGAAAATATCCAAAATCACTCAAAATTAGTCACATCATCCAATACCCCCCCAAGGCAGCGAAAATATCCAATACCCCCCCAAGGCAGCGAAAATATCCAAAATCACTCAAAATCAGTCAAATCATCCAATACCCCCCCCCAAGGCAGCGAAAATATCCAAAATCACTCAAAGTCAGTCAAATCATCCAATACCCCCCCAAGGCAGCGAAAATATCCAAAATCACTCAATATCAGTCAAATCATCCAATACCCCCCCAAGGCAGCGAAAATATCCAATACCCCCCCAAGGCAGCGAAAATATCCAAACTCACTCAAAATCAGTCAAATCATCCAATACCCCCCCAAGGCAGCGAAAATATCCAATACCCCCCCAAGGCAGCGAAAATATCCAAAATCACTCAAAATCAGTCAAATCATCCAATACCCCCCCAAGGCAGCGAAAATATCCAATACCCCCCCCCCAAGGCAGCGAAAATATCCAAAATCACTCAAAATCAGTCAAATCATCCAATACCCCCCCAAGGCAGCGAAAATATCCAAAATCACTCAATATCAGTCAAATCATCCAATACCCCCCCAAGGCAGCGAAAATATCCAATACCCCCCCAAGGCAGCGAAAATATCCAAACTCACTCAAAATCAGTCAAATCATCCAATACCCCCCCAAGGCAGCGAAAATATCCAATACCCCCCCAAGGCAGCGAAAATATTCAAAATCACTAAAAATCAGTCAAATCATCCAATACCCCCCCAAGGCAGCGAAAATATCCAATACCCCCCCCCCCCCCCCCCAAGGCAGCGAAAATATCCAAAATCACTCAAAATCAGTCAAATCATCCAATACCCCCCCAAGGCAGCGAAAATATCCAAAATCACTCAAAATCAGTCAAATCATCCAATACCCCCCCCCAAGTCAGCGAAAATATCCAAAATCACTCAAAATCAGTCAAATCATCCAATACCCCCCCAAGGCAGCGAAAATATCCAATACCCCCCCAAGGCAGCGAAAATATCCAAACTCACTCAATTTCAGTCAAATCATCCAATACCCCCCCAGGGCAGCGAAAATATCCAATACCCCCCCAAGGCAGCGAAAATATCCAAAATCACTCAATATCAGTCAAATCATCCAATACCCCCCAAGGCAGTGAAAATATCCAATACCCCCCCAAGGCAGCGAAAATATCCAAACTCACTCAAAATCAGTCAAATCATCCAATACCCCCCCAAGGCAGCGAAAATATCCAAACTCACTCAAAATCAGTCAAATCATCCAATACCCCCCCAAGGCAGCGAAAATATCCAATACCCCCCAAGGCAGCGAAAATATCCAAAATCACTCAAAATCAGTCAAATCATCCAATACCCCCCCAAGGCAGCGAAAATATCCAATACCCCCCCAAGGCAGTGAAAATATCCAAAATCACTCAAAATCAGTCAAATCATCCAATACCCCCCCAAGGCAGCGAAAATATCCAAAATCACTCAAAATCAGTCAAATCATCCAATACCCCCCCAAGGCAGCGAAAATATCCAAAATCACTCAAAATCAGTCAAATCCTCCAATACCCCCCCAAGGCAGCGAAAATATCCAAAATCACTCAATATCAGTCAAATCATCCAATACCCCCCCAAGGCAGCGAAAATATCCAATACCCCCCCAAGGCAGCGAAAGCAGCGAAAATATCCAATACCCCCCAAGGCAGCGAAAATATCCAAACTCACTCAAAATCAGTCAAATCATCCAATACCCCCCCAAGGCAGCGAAAATATCCAATACCCCCCCAAGGCAGCGAAAATATCCAATACCCCCCAAGGCAGCGAAAATATCCAAACTCACTCAAAATCAGTCAAATCATCCAATACCCCCCCCAAGGCAGCGAAAATATCCAATACCCCCCCAAGGCAGCGAAAATATCCAAAATCACTCAAAATCAGTCAAATCATCCAATACCCCCCCAAGGCAGCGAAAATATCCAATACCCCCCCAAGGCAGCGAAAATATCCAAACTCACTCAAAATCAGTCAAATCATCCAATACCCCCCCAAGGCAGCGAAAATATCCAATACCCCCCCAAGGCAGCGAAAATATCCAAAATCACTCAAAATCAGTCAAATCATCCAATACCCCCCCCAAGGCAGCGAAAATATCCAAAATCACTCAAAATCAGTCAAATCATCCAATACCCCCCCAAGGCAGCGAAAATATCCAAAATCACTCAAAATCAGTCAAATCATCCAATACCCCCCCAAGGCAGCGAAAATATCCAAAATCACTCAAAATCAGTCAAATCATCCAATACCCCCCCAAGGCAGCGAAAATATCCAATACCCCCCCAAGGCAGCGAAAATATCCAATACCCCCCAAGGCAGCGAAAATATCCAAACTCACTCAAAATCAGTCAAATCATCCAATACCCCCCCAAGGCAGCGAAAATATCCAATACCCCCCCAAGGCAGCGAAAATATCCAAAATCACTCAAAATCAGTCAAATCATCCAATACCCCCCCAAGGCAGCGAAAATATCCAATACCCCCCCAAGGCAGCGAAAATATCCAAACTCACTCAAAATCAGTCAAATCATCCAATACCCCCCCAAGGCAGCGAAAATATCCAATACCCCCCCAAGGCAGCGAAAATATCCAAAATCACTCAAAATCAGTCAAATCATCCAATACCCCCCCAAGGCAGCGAAAATATCCAAAATCACTCAATATCAGTCAAATCATCCAATACCCCCCCAAGGCAGCGAAAATATCCAATACCCCCCAAGGCAGCGAAAATATCCAAACTCACTCAAAATCAGTCAAATCATCCAATACCCCCCCCAAGGCAGCGAAAATATCCAAAATCACTCAAAATCAGTCAAATCATCCAATACCCCCCCAAGGCAGCGAAAATATCCAAAATCACTCAAAATCAGTCAAATCATCCAATACCCCCCCAAGGCAGCGAAAATATCCAAAATCACTCAAAATCAGTCAAATCCTCCAATACCCCCCCAAGGCAGCGAAAATATCCAAAATCACTCAATATCAGTCAAATCATCCAATACCCCCCCAAGGCAGCGAAAATATCCAATACCCCCCCAAGGCAGCGAAAATATCCAAAATCACTCAAAATCAGTCAAATCATCCAATACCCCCCCAAGGCAGCGAAAATATCCAATACCCCCCCAAGGCAGCGAAAATATCCAAAATCACTCAAAATCAGTCAAATCATCCAATACCCCCCCAAGGCAGCGAAAATATCCAAAATCACTCAAAATCAGTCAAATCATCCAATACCCCCCCAAGGCAGCGAAAATATCCAAAATCACTCAAAATCAGTCAAATCATCCAATACCCCCCCAAGGCAGCGAAAATATCCAAAATCACTCAAAATTAGTCAAATCATCCAATACCCCCCCAAGGCAGCGAAAATATCCAATACCCCCCCAAGGCAGCGAAAATATCCAAAATCACTCAAAATCAGTCAAATCATCCAATACCCCCCCAAGGCAGCGAAAATATCCAATACCCCCCCAAGGCAGCGAAAATATCCAAAATCACTCAAAATCAGTCAAATCATCCAATACCCCCCCCCCCCAAGGCAGCGAAAATATCCAAACTCACTCAAAATCAGTCAAATCATCCAATACCCCCCCAAGGCAGCGAAAATATCCAATACCCCCCCAAGGCAGCGAAAAAATCCAAAATCACTCAAAATCAGTCAAATCATCCAATACCCCCCCAAGGCAGCGAAAATATCCAAAATCATTCAATATCAGTCAAATCATCCAATACCCCCCCCACCCCCCCCCAAGGCAGCGAAAATATCCAATACCCCCCCCAAGGCAGCGAAAATATCCAAAATCACTCAAAATCAGTCAAATCATCCAATACCCCCCCAAGGCAGCGAAAATATCCAATACCCCCCCAAGGCAGCGAAAATATCCAAAATCACTCAAAATCAGTCAAATCATCCAATACCCCCCCAAGGCAGCGAAAATATCCAAAATCACTCAAAATCAGTCAAATCATCCAATACCCCCCCAAGGCAGCGAAAATATCCAATACCCCCCCAAGGCAGCGAAAATATCCAAACTCACTCAAAATCAGTCAAATCATCCAATACCCCCCCAAGGCAGCGAAAATATCCAATACCCCCCCAAGGCAGCGAAAATATCCAAAATCACTCAAAATCAGTCAAATCATCCAATACCCCCCCAAGGCAGCGAAAATATCCAATACCCCCCAAGGCAGCGAAAATATCCAAAATCACTCAAAATCAGTCAAATCATCCAATACCCCCCCAAGGCAGCGAAAATATCCAAAATCACTCAAAATCAGTCAAATCATCTAATACCCCCCCCCAAGGCAGCGAAAATATCCAATACCCCCCAAGGCAGCGAAAATATCCAAACTCACTCAAAATCAGTCAAATCATCCAATACCCCCCCAAGGCAGCGAAAATATCCAATACCCCCCCAAGGCAGCGAAAATATCCAAAATCACTCAAAATCAGTCAAATCATCCAATACCCCCCCAAGGCAGCGAAAATATCCAATACCCCCCAAGGCAGCGAAAATATCCAAATTCACTCAAAATCAGTCAAATCATCCAATACCCCCCCAAGGCAGCGAAAATATCCAATACCCCCCCAAGGCAGCGAAAATATCCAAAATCACTCAAAATCAGTCAAATCATCCAATACCCCCCCAAGGCAGCGAAAATATCCAATACCCCCCCAAAGCAGCGAAAATATCCAAACTCACTCAAAATCAGTCAAATCATCCAATACCCCCCCAAGGCAGCGAAAATATCCAATACCCCCCCAAGGCAGCGAAAATATCCAAAATCACTCAAAATCAGTCAAATCATCCAATACCCCCCCAAGGCAGCGAAAATATCCAAAATCACTCAAAATCAGTCAAATCATCCAATACCCCCCAAGGCAGCGAAAATATCCAAAATCACTCAAAATCAGTCAAATCATCCAATACCCCCCCAAGGCAGCGAAAATATCCAAAATCACTCAAAATCAGTCAAATCATCCAATACCCCCCCAAGGCAGCGAAAATATCCAATACCCCCCCAAGGCAGCGAAAATATCCAAACTCACTCAAAATCAGTCAAATCATCCAATACCCCCCCAAGGCAGCGAAAATATCCAATACCCCCCCCAAGGCAGCGAAAATATCCAAAATCACTCAAAATCAGTCAAATCATCCAATACCCCCCCAAGGCAGCGAAAATATCCAAAATCACTCAAAATCAGTCAAATCATCCAATACCCCCCCAAGGCAGCGAAAATATCCAAAATCACTCAAAATCAGTCAAATCATCCAATACCCCCCCAAGGCAGCGAAAATATCCAAAATCACTCAATATCAGTCAAATCATCCAATACCCCCCCAAGGCAGCGAAAATATCCAATACCCCCCCAAGGCAGCGAAAATATCCAAACTCACTCAAAATCAGTCAAATCATCCAATACCCCCCCAAGGCAGCGAAAATATCCAATACCCCCCCAAGGCAGCGAAAATATCCAAAATCACTCAAAATCAGTCAAATCATCCAATACCCCCCCAAGGCAGCGAAAATATCCAAAATCACTCAATATCAGTCAAATCATCCAATACCCCCCCAAGGCAGCGAAAATATCCAATACCCCCCCCAAGGCAGCGAAAATATCCAAACTCACTCAAAATCAGTCAAATCATCCAATACCCCCCCCAAGGCAGCGAAAATATCCAATACCCCCCCAAGGCAGCGAAAATATCCAAAATCACTCAAAATCAGTCAAATCATCCAATACCCCCCCAAGGCAGCGAAAATATCCAAAATCACTCAAAATCAGTCAAATCATCCAATACCCCCCCAAGGCAGTGAAAATATCCAATACCCCCCCCAAGGCAGCGAAAATATCCAAAATCACTCAAAATCAGTCAAATCATCCAATACCCCCCCAAGGCAGCGAAAATATCCAATACCCCCCCAAGGCAGCGAAAATATCCAAAATCACTCAAAATCAGTCAAATCATCCAATACCCCCCCAAGGCAGCGAAAATATCCAAAATCACTCAAAATCAGTCAAATCATCCAATACCCCCCCAAGGCAGCGAAAATATCCAAAATCACTCAAAATTAGTCACATCATCCAATACCCCCCCAAGGCAGCGAAAATATCCAATACCCCCCCAAGGCAGCGAAAATATCCAAAATCACTCAAAATCAGTCAAATCATCCAATACCCCCCCAAGGCAGCGAAAATATCCAAAATCACTCAATATCAGTCAAATCATCCAATACCCCCCCAAGGCAGCGAAAATATCCAATACCCCCCCAAGGTAGCGAAAATATCCAAACTTACTCAAAATCAGTCAAATCATCCAATACCCCCCCAAGGCAGCGAAAATATCCAATACCCCCCCCCCCCCCCCCAAGGCAGCGAAAATATCCAAAATCACTCAAAATCAGTCAAATCATCCAATACCCCCCCAAGGCAGCGAAAATATCCAAAATCACTCAAAATCAGTCAAATCATCCAATACCCCCCCAAGGCAGCGAAAATATCCAAAATCACTCAAAGTCAGTCAAATCATCCAATACCCCCCCAAGGCAGCGAAAATATCCAAAATCACTCAATATCAGTCAAATCATCCAATACCCCCCCAAGGCAGCGAAAATATCCAATACCCCCCCAAGGCAGCGAAAATATCCAAACTCACTCAAAATCAGTCAAATCATCCAATACCCCCCCAAGGCAGCGAAAATATCCAATACCCCCCCAAGGCAGCGAAAATATCCAAAATCACTCAAAATCAGTCAAATCATCCAATACCCCCCCAAGGCAGCGAAAATATCCAATACCCCCCCCCCCAAGGCAGCGAAAATATCCAAAATCACTCAAAATCAGTCAAATCATCCAATACCCCCCCAAGGCAGCGAAAATATCCAAACTCACTCAAAATCAGTCAAATCATCCAATACCCCCCCCCAAGGCAGCGAAAATATCCAAAATCATTCAATATCAGTCAAATCATCCAATACCCCCCCAAGGCAGCGAAAATATCCAATACCCCCCCAAGGCAGCGAAAATATCCAAACTCACTCAAAATCAGTCAAATCATCCAATACCCCCCCAAGGCAGCGAAAATATCCAATACCCCCCCCAAGGCAGCGAAAATATCCAAACTCACTCAAAATCAGTCAAATCATCCAATACACCCCCAAGGTAGCGAAAATATCCAATACCCCCCCAAGGCAGCGAAAATATCCAAAATCACTCAAAATCAGTCAAATCATCCAATACCCCCCAAGGCAGTGAAAATATCCAAAATCACTCAAAATCAGTCAAATCATCCAATACCCCCCCAAGGCAGCGAAAATATCCAATACCCCCCCAAGGCAGCGAAAATATCCAAAATCACTCAAAATCAGTCAAATCATCCAATACCCCCCCAAAGCAGCGAAAATATCCAAACTCCCTCAAAATCAGTCAAATCATCCAATACCCCCCCAAGGCAGCGAAAATATCCAATACCCCCCCAAGGCAGCGAAAATATCCAAACTCACTCAATATCAGTCAAATCATCCAATACCCCCCCAGGGCAGCGAAAATATCCAATACCCCCCCAAGGCAGCGAAAATATCCAAAATCACAAAATATCCAAAATCACTCAATATCAGTCAAATCATCCAATACCCCCCAAGGCAGCGAAAATATCCAATACCCCCCCAAGGCAGCGAAAATATCCAAACTCACTCAAAATCAGTCAAATCATCCAATACCCCCCCAAGGCAGCGAAAATATCCAAAATCACTTAAAATCAGTCAATCATCCAATACCCCCCAAGGCAGCGAAATATCCAAACTCACTCAAAATCAGTCAAATCATCCAATACCCCCCCAAGGCAGCGAAAATATCCAATACCCCCCAAGGCAGCGAAAATATCCAAAATCACTCAAAATCAGTCAAATCATCCAATACCCCCCCAAGGCAGCGAAAATATCCAATACCCCCCCAAGGCAGCGAAAATATCCAAAATCACTCAAAATCAGTCAAATCATCCAATACCCCCCCAAGGCAGCGAAAATATCCAAAATCACTCAAAATCAGTCAAATCATCCAATACCCCCCAAGGCAGCGAAAATATCCAAAATCACTCAAAATCAGTCAAATCCTCCAATACCCCCCCAAGGCAGCGAAAATATCCAAAATCACTCAATATCAGTCAAATCATCCAATACCCCCCCAAGGCAGCGAAAATATCCAATACCCCCCCAAGGCAGCGAAAATATCCAAAATCACTCAAAATCAGTCAAATCATCCAATACCCCCCCAAGGCAGCGAAAATATCCAATACCCCCCCAAGGCAGCGAAAATATCCAAAATCACTCAAAATCAGTCAAATCATCCAATACCCCCCCCAAGGCAGCGAAAATATCCAAACTCACTCAAAATCAGTCAAATCATCCAATACCCCCCAAGGCAGCGAAATATCCAATACCCCCCAAGGCAGCGAAAATATCCAAAATCACTCAAAATCAGTCAAATCATCCAATACCCCCCCAAGGCAGCGAAAATATCCAAAATCATTCAATATCAGTCAAATCATCCAATACCCCCCCCCCCCCCCCAAGGCAGCGAAAATATCCAATACCCCCCAAGGCAGCGAAAATATCCAAAATCACTCAAAATCAGTCAAATCATCCAATACCCCCCCAAGGCAGCGAAAATATCCAATACCCCCCCAAGGCAGCGAAAATATCCAAAATCACTCAAAATCAGTCAAATCATCCAATACCCCCCCAAGGCAGCGAAAATATCCAAAATCACTCAAATCAGTCAAATCATCCAATACCCCCCCAAGGCAGCGAAAATATCCAATACCCCCCCAAGGCAGCGAAAATATCCAAACTCACTCAAAATCAGTCAAATCATCCAATACCCCCCCAAGGCAGCGAAAATATCCAATACCCCCCCCAAGGCAGCGAAAATATCCAAAATCACTCAAAATCAGTCAAATCATCCAATACCCCCCCAAGGCAGCGAAAATATCCAAAATCACTCAAAATCAGTCAAATCATCCAATACCCCTCCAAGGCAGCGAAAATATCCAATACCCCCCCAAGGCAGCGAAAATATCCAAAATCACTCAAAATCAGTCAAATCATCCAATACCCCCCCCCCCCCAAGGCAGCGAAAATATCCAAAATCACTCAAAATCAGTCAAATCATCCAATACCCCCCCAAGGCAGCGAAAATATCCAATACCCCCCAAGGCAGCGAAAATATCCAAAATCACTCAAAATCAGTCAAATCATCCAATACCCCCCAAGGCAGCGAAAATATCCAAAATCACTCAAAATCAGTCAAATCATCTAATACCCCCCCAAGGCAGCGAAAATATCCAATACCCCCAAGGCAGCGAAAATATCCAAACTCACTCAAAATCAGTCAAATCATCCAATACCCCCCCAAGGCAGCGAAAATATCCAATACCCCCCCAAGGCAGCGAAAATATCCAAAATCACTCAAAATCAGTCAAATCATCCAATACCCCCCCAAGCAGCGAAAATATCCAATACCCCCCAAGGCAGCGAAAATATCCAAATTCACTCAAAATCAGTCAAATCATCCAATACCCCCCCAAGGCAGCGAAAATATCCAATACCCCCCCAAGGCAGCGAAAATATCCAAAATCACTCAAAATCAGTCAAATCATCCAATACCCCCCCAAGGCAGCGAAAATATCCAATACCCCCCCAAAGCAGCGAAAATATCCAACTCACTCAAAATCAGTCAAATCATCCAATACCCCCCCAAGGCAGCGAAAATATCCAATACCCCCCAAGGCAGCGAAAATATCCAAAATCACTCAAAATCAGTCAAATCATCCAATACCCCCCCAAGGCAGCGAAAATATCCAAAATCACTCAAAATCAGTCAAATCATCCAATACCCCCCCAAGGCAGCGAAAATATCCAAAATCACTCAAAATCAGTCAAATCATCCAATACCCCCCCAAAGCAGCGAAAATATCCAAAATCACTCAAAATCACTCAAATCATCCAATACCCCCCAAGGCAGCGAAAATATCCAATACCCCCCCAAGGCAGCGAAAATATCCAAACTCACTCAAAATCAGTCAAATCATCCAATACCCCCCCAAGGCAGCGAAAATATCCAATACCCCCCCAAGGCAGCGAAAATATCCAAATCACTCAAATCAGTCAAATCATCCAATACCCCCCAAGGCAGCGAAAAATATCCAAAATCACTCAAAATCAGTCAAATCATCCAATACCCCCCCAAGGCAGCGAAAATATCCAAAATCACTCAAAATCAGTCAAATCCTCCAATACCCCCCCAAGGCAGCGAAAATATCCAAAATCACTCAATATCAGTCAAATCATCCAATACCCCCCCAAGGCAGCGAAAATATCCAATACCCCCCCAAGGCAGCGAAAATATCCAAACTCACTCAAAATCAGTCAAATCATCCAATACCCCCCAAGGCAGCGAAAATATCCAATACCCCCCCAAGGCAGCGAAAATATTCAAAATCACTCAAAATCAGTCAAATCATCCAATACCCCTCCAAGGCAGCGAAAATATCCAAAATCACTCAATATCAGTCAAATCATCCAATACCCCCCCAAGGCAGCGAAAATATCCAATACCCCCCCCCAAGGCAGCGAAAATATCCAAACTCACTCAAAATCAGTCAAATCATCCAATACCCCCCCAAGGCAGCGAAAATATCCAATACCCCCCCAAGGCAGCGAAAATATCCAAAATCACTCAAAATCAGTCAAATCATCCAATACCCCCCCAAGGCAGCGAAAATATCCAAAATCACTCAAAATCAGTCAAATCATCCAATACCCCCCCAAGGCAGCGAAAATATCCAATACCCCCCCCCAAGGCAGCGAAAATATCCAAAATCACTCAAAATCAGTCAAATCATCCAATACCCCCCCAAGGCAGCGAAAATATCCAATACGCCCCCAAGACAGCGAAAATATCCAAAATCACTCAAAATCAGTCAAATCATCCAATACCCCCCCAAGGCAGCGAAAATATCCAAAATCACTCAAAAGCAGTCAAATCATCCAATACCCCCCCAAGGCAGCGAAAATATCCAATACCCCCCAAGGCAGCGAAAATATCCAAACTCACTCAAAATCAGTCAAATCATCCAATACCCCCCCAAGGCAGCGAAAATATCCAAAATCACTCAAAATCAGTCAAATCATCCAATACCCCCCCAAGGCAGCGAAAATATCCAAAATCACTCAAAATCAGTCAAATCATCCAATACCCCCCCAAGGCAGCGAAAATATCCAAAATCACTCAAAATCAGTCAAATCATCCAATACCCCCCCAAGGCAGCGAAAATATGCAAAATCACTCAAAATCAGTCAAATCATCCAATACCCCCCCAAGGCAGCGAAAATATCCAAAATCACTCAAAATCAGTCAAATCATCCAATACCCCCCCAAGGCAGCGAAAATATCCAAAATCACTCAATATCAGTCAAATCATCCAATACCCCCCCAAGGCAGCGAAAATATCCAATACCCCCCCAAGGCAGCGAAAATATCCAAACTCACTCAAAATCAGTCAAATCATCCAATACCCCCCCAAGGCAGCGAAAATATCCAATACCCCCCCAAGGCAGCGAAAATATCCAAAATCACTCAAAATCAGTCAAATCATCCAATACCCCCCCAAGGCAGCGAAAATATCCAATACCCCCCCCCCCCAAGGCAGCGAAAATATCCAAAATCACTCAAAATCAGTCAAATCATCCAATACCCCCCCAAGGCAGCGAAAATATCCAAAATCACTCAATATCAGTCAAATCATCCAATACCCCCCCAAGGCAGCGAAAATATCCAATACCCCCCCAAGGCAGCGAAAATATCCAAACTCACTCAAAATCAGTCAAATCATCCAATACCCCCCCAAGGCAGCGAAAATATCCAATACCCCCCCAAGGCAGCGAAAATATTCAAAATCACTAAAAATCAGTCAAATCATCCAATACCCCCCCAAGGCAGCGAAAATATCCAATACCCCCCCCCCCCAAGGCAGCGAAAATATCCAAAATCACTCAAAATCAGTCAAATCATCCAATACCCCCCCAAGGCAGCGAAAATATCCAAACTCACTCAAAATCAGTCAAATCATCCAATACCCCCCCAAGGCAGCGAAAATATCCAATACCCCCCCAAGGCAGCGAAAATATCCAAAATCACTCAAAATCAGTCAAATCATCCAATACCCCCCCCAAGGCAGCGAAAATATCCAAAATCACTCAAAATCAGTCAAATCATCCAATACCCCCCCAAGGCAGCGAAAATATCCAAAATCACTCAAAATCAGTCAAATCATCCAATACCACCCCAAGGCAGCGAAAATATCCAAACTCACTCAAAATCAGTCAAATCATCCAATACCCCCCCAAGGCAGCGAAAATATCCAATACCCCCCCAAGGCAGCGAAAATATCCAATACCCCCCAAGGCAGCGAAAATATCCAAACTCACTCAAAATCAGTCAAATCATCCAATACCCCCCCCAAGGCAGCGAAAATATCCAATACCCCCCCAAGGCAGCGAAAATATCCAAAATCACTCAAAATCAGTCAAATCATCCAATACCCCCCCAAGGCAGCGAAAATATCCAATACCCCCCAAGGCAGCGAAAATATCCAAACTCACTCAAAATCAGTCAAATCATCCAATACCCCCCCAAGGCAGCGAAAATATCCAATACCCCCCAAAGGCAGCGAAAATATCCAAAATCACTCAAAATCAGTCAAATCATCCAATACCCCCCCAAGGCAGCGAAAATATCCAAAATCACTCAAAATCAGTCAAATCATCCAATACCCCCCCAAGGCAGCGAAAATATCCAAAATCACTCAAAATCAGTCAAATCATCCAATACCCCCCCAAGGCAGCGAAAATATCCAAAATCACTCAAAATCAGTCAAATCATCCAATACCCCCCCAAGGCAGCGAAAATATCCAATACCCCCCAAGGCAGCGAAAATATCCAATACCCCCCAAGGCAGCGAAAATATCCAAACTCACTCAAAATCAGTCAAATCATCCAATACCCCCCCAAGGCAGCGAAAATATCCAATACCCCCCCAAGGCAGCGAAAATATCCAAAATCACTCAAAATCAGTCAAATCATCCAATACCCCCCCAAGGCAGCGAAAATATCCAATACCCCCCCAAGGCAGCGAAAATATCCAAACTCACTCAAAATCAGTCAAATCATCCAATACCCCCCCAAGGCAGCGAAAATATCCAATACCCCCCCAAGGCAGCGAAAATATCCAAAATCACTCAAAATCAGTCAAATCATCCAATACCCCCCCAAGGCAGCGAAAATATCCAAAATCACTCAATATCAGTCAAATCATCCAATACCCCCCCAAGGCAGCGAAAATATCCAATACCCCCCAAGGCAGCGAAAATATCCAAACTCACTCAAAATCAGTCAAATCATCCAATACCCCCCCCAAGGCAGCGAAAATATCCAAAATCACTCAAAATCAGTCAAATCATCCAATACCCCCCCAAGGCAGCGAAAATATCCAAAATCACTCAAAATCAGTCAAATCATCCAATACCCCCCCAAGGCAGCGAAAATATCCAAAATCACTCAAAATCAGTCAAATCATCCAATACCCCCCCAAGGCAGCGAAAATATCCAAAATCACTCAAAATCAGTCAAATCATCCAATACCCCCCCAAGGCAGCGAAAATATCCAAAATCACTCAAAATCAGTCAAATCATCCAATACCCCCCCAAGGCAGCGAAAATATCCAAAATCACTCAAAATTAGTCAAATCATCCAATACCCCCCCAAGGCAGCGAAAATATCCAATACCCCCCCCAAGGCAGCGAAAATATCCAAAATCACTCAAAATCAGTCAAATCATCCAATACCCCCCCAAGGCAGCGAAAATATCCAATACCCCCCCAAGGCAGCGAAAATATCCAAAATCACTCAAAATCAGTCAAATCATCCAATACCCCCCCCCAAGGCAGCGTAAATATCCAAACTCACTCAAAATCAGTCAAATCATCCAATACCCCCCCAAGGCAGCGAAAATATTCAATACCCCCCCAAGGCAGCGAAAATATCCAAAATCACTCAAAATAAGTCAAATCATCCAATACCCCCCCAAGGCAGCGAAAATATCCAAAATCATTCAATATCAGTCAAATCATCCAATACCCCCCCCCCCCCCCCAAGGCAGCGAAAATATCCAAAATCACTCAAAATCAGTCAAATCATCCAATACCCCCCCAAGGCAGCGAAAATATCCAATACCCCCCCAAGGCAGCGAAAATATCCAAAATCACTCAAAATCAGTCAAATCATCCAATACCCCCCCAAGGCAGCGAAAATATCCAAAATCACTCAAAATCAGTCAAATCATCCAATACCCCCCCAAGGCAGCGAAAATATCCAATACCCCCCCAAGGCAGCGAAAATATCCAAACTCACTCAAAATCAGTCAAATCATCCAATACCCCCCCAAGGCAGCGAAAATATCCAATACCCCCCCAAGGCAGCGAAAATATCCAAAATCACTCAAAATCAGTCAAATCATCCAATACCCCCCCAAGGCAGCGAAAATATCCAAAATCAGTCAAATCATCCAATACCCCTCCAAGGCAGCGAAAATATCCAATACCCCCCCAAGGCAGCGAAAATATCCAAAATCACTCAAAATCAGTCAAATCATCCAATACCCCCCCCAAGGCAGCGAAAATATCCAAAATCACTCAAAATCAGTCAAATCATCCAATACCCCCCCAAGGCAGCGAAAATATCCAATACCCCCCAAGGCAGCGAAAATATCCAAAATCACTCAAAATCAGTCAAATCATCCAATACCCCCCCAAGGCAGCGAAAATATCCAAAATCACTCAAAATCAGTCAAATCATCCAATACCCCCCCCCCCCCCAAGGCAGCGTAAATATCCAAACTCACTCAAAATCAGTCAAATCATCCAATACCCCCCCAAGGCAGCGAAAATATCCAATACCCCCCCAAGGCAGCGAAAATATCCAAAATCACTCAAAATCAGTCAAATCATCCAATACCCCCCCAAGGCAGCGAAAATATCCAAAATCATTCAATATCAGTCAAATCATCCAATACCCCCCCCCCCCCCCCAAGGCAGCGAAAATATCCAATACCCCCCCAAGGCAGCGAAAATATCCAAAATCACTCAAAATCAGTCAAATCATCCAATACCCCCCCAAGGCAGCGAAAATATCCAAAATCACTCAAAATCAGTCAAATCATCCAATACCCCCCCAAGGCAGCCAAAATATCCAATACCCCCCCAAGGCAGCGAAAATATCCAAACTCACTCAAAATCAGTCAAATCATCCAATACCCCCCCAAGGCAGCGAAAATATCCAATACCCCCCCAAGGCAGCGAAAATATCCAAAATCACTCAAAATCAGTCAAATCATCCAATACCCCCCCAAGGCAGCGAAAATATCCAAAATCACTCAAAATCAGTCAAATCATCCAATACCCCTCCAAGGCAGCGAAAATATCCAATACCCCCCCAAGGCAGCGAAAATATCCAAAATCACTCAAAATCAGTCAAATCATCCAATACCCCCCCCCCCCCAAGGCAGCGAAAATATCCAAAATCACTCAAAATCAGTCAAATCATCCAATACCCCCCCAAGGCAGCGAAAATATCCAATACCCCCCAAGGCAGCGAAAATATCCAAAATCACTCAAAATCAGTCAAATCATCCAATACCCCCCCAAGGCAGCGAAAATATCCAAAATCACTCAAAATCAGTCAAATCATCTAATACCCCCCCAAGGCAGCGAAAATATCCAATACCCCCCAAGGCAGCGAAAATATCCAAACTCACTCAAAATCAGTCAAATCATCCAATACCCCCCCCCAAGGCAGCGAAAATATCCAATACCCCCCCAAGGCAGCGAAAATATCCAAAATCACTCAAAATCAGTCAAATCATCCAATACCCCCCCAAGGCAGCGAAAATATCCAATACCCCCCAAGGCAGCGAAAATATCCAAACTCACTCAAAATCAGTCAAATCATCCAATACCCCCCCAAGGCAGCGAAAATATCCAATACCCCCCCAAGGCAGCGAAAATATCCAAAATCACTCAAAATCAGTCAAATCATCCAATACCCCCCCCAAGGCAGCGAAAATATCCAATACCCCCCCAAGGCAGCGAAAATATCCAAACTCACTCAAAATCAGTCAAATCATCCAATACCCCCCCAAGGCAGCGAAAATATCCAATACCCCCCCCCAAGGCAGCGAAAATATCCAAAATCACTCAAAATCAGTCAAATCATCCAATACCCCCCCAAGGCAGCGAAAATATCCAAAATCACTCAAAATCAGTCAAATCATCCAATACCCCCCCAAGGAAGCGAAAATATCCAAAATCACTCAAAATCAGTCAAATCATCCAATACCCCCCCAAGGCAGCGAAAATATCCAAAATCACTCAAAATCAGTCAAATCATCCAATACCCCCCCAAGGCAGCGAAAATATCCAATACCCCCCCAAGGCAGCGAAAATATCCAAACTCACTCAAAATCAGTCAAATCATCCAATACCCCCCCAAGGCAGCGAAAATATCCAAAATCACTCAATATCAGTCAAATCATCCAATACCCCCCCAAGGCAGCGAAAATATCCAATACCCCCCCAAGGCAGCGAAAATATCCAAACTCACTCAAAATCAGTCAAATCATCCAATACCCCCCCCAAGGCAGCGAAAATATCCAAAATCACTCAAAATCAGTCAAATCATCCAATACCCCCCCCAAGGCAGCGAAAATATCCAAAATCACTCAAAATCAGTCAAATCATCCAATACCCCCCCAAGGCAGCGAAAATATCCAAAATCACTCAATATCAGTCAAATCATCCAATACCCCCCCAAGGCAGCGAAAATATCCAATACCCCCCCAAGGCAGCGAAAATATCCAAACTCACTCAAAATCAGTCAAATCATCCAATACCCCCCCAAGGCAGCGAAAATATCCAATACCCCCCCAAGGCAGCGAAAATATCCAAAATCACTCAAAATCAGTCAAATCATCCAATACCCCCCCAAGGCAGCGAAAATATCCAAAATCACTCAATATCAGTCAAATCATCCAATACCCCCCCAAGGCAGCGAAAATATCCAATACCCCCCCAAGGCAGCGAAAATATCCAAACTCACTCAAAATCAGTCAAATCATCCAATACCCCCCCAAGGCAGCGAAAATATCCAATACCCCCCCCCAAGGCAGCGAAAATATCCAAAATCACTCAAAATCAGTCAAATCATCCAATACCCCCCCCAAGGCAGCGAAAATATCCAAAATCACTCAAAATCAGTCAAATCATCCAATACCCCCCCAAGGCAGCGAAAATATCCAATACCCCCCCAAGGCAGCGAAAATATCCAAAATCACTCAAAATCAGTCAAATCATCCAATACCCCCCCAAGGCAGCGAAAATATCCAATACCCCCCCAAGGCAGCGAAAATATCCAAAATCACTCAAAATCAGTCAAATCATCCAATACCCCCCCAAGGCAGCGAAAATATCCCAAATCACTCAAAATCAGTCAAATCATCCAATACCCCCCCAAGGCAGCGAAAATATCCAATACCCCCCAAGGCAGCGAAAATATCCAAACTCACTCAAAATCAGTCAAATCATCCAATACCCCCCCAAGGCAGCGAAAATATCCAATACCCCCCCCAAGGCAGCGAAAATATCCAAAATCACTCAAAATCAGTCAAATCATCCAATACCCCCCCAAGGCAGCGAAAATATCCCAAATCACTCAAAATCAGTCAAATCATCCAATACCCCCCAAGGCAGCGAAAATATCCAAAATCACTCAAAATTAGTCAAATCATCTAATACCCCCCCAAGGCAGCGAAAATATCCAATACCCCCCCAAGGCAGCGAAAATATCCAAAATCACTCAAAATCAGTCAAATCATCCAATACCCCCCCAAGGCAGCGAAAATATCCAAAATCACTCAATATCAGTCAAATGATCCAATACCCCCCCAAGGCAGCGAAAATATCCAATACCCCCCCAAGGTAGCGAAAATATCCAAACTCACTCAAAATCAGTCAAATCATCCAATACCCCCCCAAGGCAGCGAAAATATCCAATACCCCCCCCCCAAGGCAGCGAAAATATCCAAAATCACTCAAAATCAGTCAAATCATCCAATACCCCCCCAAGGCAGCGAAAATATCCAAAATCACTCAAAATCAGTCAAATCATCCAATACCCCCCCAAGGCAGCGAAAATATCCAAAATCACTCAAAATCAGTCAAATCATCCAATACCCCCCCAAGGCAGCGAAAATATCCAAAATCACTCAATATCAGTCAAATCATCCAATACCCCCCCAAGGCAGCGAAAATATCCAATACCCCCCCAAGGCAGCGAAAATATCCAAACTCACTCAAAATCAGTCAAATCATCCAATACCCCCCCAAGGCAGCGAAAATATCCAATACCCCCCCCCAAGGCAGCGAAAATATCCAAAATCACTCAAAATCAGTCAAATCATCCAATACCCCCCCAAGGCAGCGAAAATATCCAAAATCACTCAATATCAGTCAAATCATCCAATACCCCCCCAAGGCAGCGAAAATATCCAATACCCCCCCCAAGGCAGCGAAAATATCCAAACTCACTCAAAATCAGTCAAATCATCCAATACCCCCCCAAGGCAGCGAAAATATCCAATACCCCCCCAAGGCAGCGAAAATATCCAAAATCACTCAAAATCAGTCAAATCATCCAATACCCCCCCAAGGCAGCGAAAATATCCAAAATCACTCAATATCAGTCAAATCATCCAATACCCCCCCAAGGCAGCGAAAATATCCAATACCCCCCCAAGGCAGCCGAAATATCCAAAATCACTCAATATCAGTCAAATCATCCAATACCCCCCCAAGGCAGCGAAAATATCCAATACCCCCCCAAGGCAGCGAAAATATCCAAACTCACTCAAAATCAGACAAATCATCCAATACCCCCCCAAGGCAGCGAAAATATCCAATACCCCCCCCAAGGCAGCGAAAATATCCAAAATCACTCAAAATCAGTCAAATCATCCAATACCCCCCCAAGGCAGCGAAAATATCCAAAATCACTCAATATCAGTCAAATCATCCAATATCCCCCAAGGCAGCGAAAATATCCAATACCCCCCCAAGGCAGCGAAAATATCCAAACTCACTCAAAATCAGTCAAATCATCCAATACCCCCCCAAGGCAGCGAAAATATCCAATACCCCCCAAGGCAGCGAAAATATCCAAAATCACTCAAAATCAGTCAAATCATCCAATACCCCCCCAAGGCAGCGAAAACATCCAATACCCCCCCAAGGCAGCGAAAATATCCAAAATCACTCAAAATCAGTCAAATCATCCAATACCCCCCCAAGGCAGCGAAAATATCCAAAATCACTCAAAATCAGTCAAATCATCCAATACCCTCCCAAGGCAGCGAAAATATCCAAAATCACTCAAAAACAGTCAAATCCTCCAATACCCCCCCAAGGCAGCGAAAATATCCAAAATCACTCAATATCAGTCAAATCATCCAATACCCCCCCAAGGCAGCGAAAATATCCAATACCCCCCCAAGGCAGCGAAAGCAGCGAAAATATCCAATACCCCCCAAGGCAGCGAAAATATCCAAACTCACTCAAAATCAGTCAAATCATCCAATACCCCCCCAAGGCAGCGAAAATATCCAATACCCCCCCAAGGCAGCGAAAATATCCAAAATCACTCAAAATCAGTCAAATCATCCAATACCCCCCCAAGGCAGCGAAAATATCCAAAATCACTCAATATCAGTCAAATCATCCAATACCCCCCCAAGGCAGCTAAAATATCCAATACCCCCCAAGGCAGCGAAAATATCCAAACTCACTCAAAATCAGTCAAATCATCCAATACCCCCCCAAGGCAGCGAAAATATCCAATACCCCCCCAAGGCAGCGAAAATATCCAAAATCACTCAAAATCAGTCAAGTCATCCAATACCCCCCCAAGGCAGCGAAAATATCCAAAATCACTCAAAATCAGTCAAATCATCCAATACCCCCCCAAGGCAGCGAAAATATCCAAAATCACTCAAAATCAGTCAAATCATCCAATACCCCCCCAAGGCAGCGAAAATATCCAATACCCCCCCAAGGCAGCGAAAATATCCAAAATCACTCAAAATCAGTCAAATCATTCAATACCCCCCCAAGGCAGCGAAAATATCCCAAATCACTCAAAATCAGTCAAATCATCCAATACCCCCCCCAAGGCAGCGAAAATATCCAAAATCACTCAAAATTAGTCATCATCCAATACCCCCCCAAGGCAGCGAAAATATCCAATACCCCCCCAAGGCAGCGAAAATATCCAAAATCACTCAAAATCAGTCAAATCATCCAATACCCCCCCAAGGCAGCGAAAATATCCAAAATCACTCAATATCAGTCAAATCATCCAATACCCCCCCAAGACAGCGAAAATATCCAATACCCCCCCAAGGCAGCGAAAATATCCAAAATCACTCAAAATCAGTCAAATCATCCAATACCCCCCAAGGCAGCGAAAATATCCAAAATCACTCAAAATCAGTCAAATCATCCAATACCCCCCCAAGGCAGCGAAAATATCCAAAATCACTCAATATCAGTCAAATCATCCAATACCCCCCCAAGGCAGCGAAAATATCCAATACCCCCCCAAGGCAGCGAAAATATCCAAACTCACTCAAAATCAGTCAAATCATACAATACTCCCCCAAGGCAGCGAAAATATCCAATACCCCCCCAAGGCAGCGAAAATATCCAAAATCACTCAAAATCAGTCAAATCATCCAATACCCCCCCCAAGGCAGCGAAAATATCCAAAATCACTCAATATCAGTCAAATCATCCAATACCCCCCCAAGGCAGCGAAAATATCCAATACCCCCCCAAGGCAGCGAAAATATCCAAACTCACTCAAAATCAGTCAAATCATCCAATACCCCCCCAAGGCAGCGAAAATATCCAATACCCCCCCAAGGCAGCGAAAATATCCAAAATCACTCAAAATCAGTCAAATCATCCAAAACCCCCCAAGGCAGCGAAAATATCCAAAATCACTCAAAATCAGTCAAATCATCCAATACCCCCCCAAGGCAGCGAAAATATCCAATACCCCCCAAGGCAGTGAAAATATCCAAAATCACTCAAAATCAGTCAAATCATCCAATACCCCCCCAAGGCAGCGAAAATATCCAATACCCCCCCAAAGCAGCGAAAATATCCAAAATCACTCAAAATCAGTCAAATCATCCAATACCCCCCCAAGGCAGCGAAAATATCCCAAATCACTCAAAATCAGTCAAATCATCCAATACCCCCACAAGGCAGCGAAAATATCCAAAATCACTCAAAATTAGTCAAATCATCCAATACCCCCCCAAAGCAGCGAAAATATCCAATACCCCCCCAAGGCAGCGAAAATATCCAAAATCACTCAAAATCAGTCAAATCATCCAATACCCCCCCAAGGCAGCGAAAATATCCAAAATCACTCAATATCAGTCAAATCATCCAATACCCCCCCAAGGCAGCGAAAATATCCAAACTCACTCAAAATCAGTCAAATCATCCAATACCCCCCCAAGGCAGCGAAAATATCCAATACCCCCCCCCAAGGCAGCGAAAATATCCAAAATCACTCAAAATCAGTCAAATCATCCAATACCCCCCCAAGGCAGCGAAAATATCCAAAATCACTCAAAATCAGTCAAATCATCCAATACCCCCCCAAGGCAGCGAAAATATCCAAAATCACTCAAAATCAGTCAAATCATCCAATACCCCCCCAAGGCAGCGAAAATATCCAAAATCACTCGATATCAGTCAAATCATCCAATACCCCCCCAAGGCAGCGAAAATATCCAATACCCCCCCAAGGCAGCGAAAATATCCAAACTCACTCAAAATCAGTCAAATCATCCAATACCCCCCCAAGGCAGCGAAAATATCCAATACCCCCCCAAGGCAGCGAAAATATCCAAAATCACTCAAAATCAGTCAAATCTTCCAATACCCCCCCAAGGCAGCAAAAATATCCAAAATCACTCAATATCAGTCAAATCATCCAATACCCCCCCAAGGCAGCGAAAATATCCAATACCCCCCCAAGGCAGCGAAAATATCCAAACTCACTCAAAATCAGTCAAATCATCCAATACCCCCCCAAGGCAGCAAAAATATCCAATACCCCCCCAAGGCAGCGAAAATATCCAAAATCACTCAAAATCAGTCAAATCATCCAATACCCCCCCAAGGCAGCGAAAATATCCAAAATCACTCAAAATCAGTCAAATCATCCAATACCCCCCCAAGGCAGCGAAAATATCCAATACCCCCCCAAGGCAGCGAAAATATCCAAAATCACTCAAAATCAGTCAAATCATCCAATACCCCCCCCCCCCCCCCCAAGGCAGCGAAAATATCCAAAATCACTCAAAATCAGTCAAATCATCTAATTCCCCCCCAAGGCAGCGAAAATATCCAATACCCCCCAAGGCAGCGAAAATATCCAAACTCACTCAAAATCAGTCAAATCATCCAATACCCCCCCAAGGCAGCGAAAATATCCAATACCCCCCCAAGGCAGCGAAAATATCCAAAATCACTCAAAATCAGTCAAATCATCCAATACCCCCCCAAGGCAGCGAAAATATCCAATACCCCCCAAGGCAGCGAAAATATCCAAACTCACTCAAAATCAGTCAAATCATCCAATACCCCCCCAAGGCAGCGAAAATATCCAATACCCCCCCAAGGCAGCGAAAATATCCAAAATCACTCAAAATCAGTCAAATCATCCAATACCCCCCCAAGGCAGCGAAAATATCCAAAATCACTCAAAATCAGTCAAATCATCCAATACCCCCCCAAGGCAGCGAAAATATCCAAAATCACTCAAAATCAGTCAAATCATCCAATAACCCCCAAGGCAGCGAAAATATCCAAAATCACTCAAAATTAGTCAAATCATCCAATACCCCCCCAAGGCAGCGAAAATATCCAATACCCCCCCAAGGCAGCGAAAATATCCAAACTCACTCAAAATCAGTCAAATCATCCAATACCCCCCCAAGGCAGCGAAAATATCCAATACCCCCCCAAGGCAGTGAAAATATCCAAAATCACTCAATATCAGTCAAATCATCCAATACCCCCCCAAGGCAGCGAAAATATCCAATACCCCCCCAAGGCAGCGAAAATATCCAAACTCACTCAAAATCAGTCAAATCATCCAATACCCCCCCAAGGCAGCGAAAATATCCAATACCCCCCCAAGGCAGCGAAAATATCCAAAATCACTCAAAATCAGTCAAATCATCCAATACCCCCCCAAGGCAGCGAAAATATCCAAAATCACTCAATATCAGTCAAATCATCCAATACCCCCCCCCAAGGCAGCGAAAATATCCAATACCCCCCCAAGGCAGCCTAAATATCCAAAATCACTCAATATCAGTCAAATCATCCAATACCCCCCCCAAGGCAGCGAAAATATCCAATACCCCCCCAAGGCAGCGAAAATATCCAAAATCACTCAAAATCAGTCAAATCATCCAATACCCCCCCAAGGCAGCGAAAATATCCAAAATCACTCAATATCAGTCAAATCATCCAATACCCCCCCAAGGCAGCGAAAATATCCAATACCCCCCCAAGGCAGCGAAAATATCCAAACTCACTCAAAATCAGTCAAATCATCCAATACCCCCCCAAGGCAGCGAAAATATCCCAAATCACTCAAAATCAGTCAAATCATCCAATACCCCCCCAAGGCAGCGAAAATATCCAATACCCCCCCAAGGCAGCGAAAATATCCAAAATCACTCAAAATCAGTCAAGTCATCCAATACCCCCCCAAGGCAGCGAAAATATCCAAAATCACTCAATATCAGTCAAATCATCCAATACCCCCCCAAGGCAGCGAAAATATCCAATACCCCCCCAAGGCAGCGAAAATATCCAAACTCACTCAAAATCAGTCAAATCATCCAATACCCCCCCAAGGCAGCGAAAATATCCAATACCCCCCCAAGGCAGCGAAAATATCCAAAATCACTCAAAATCAGTCAAATCATCCAATACCCCCCCAAGGCAGCGAAAATATCCAATACCCCCCCAAGGCAGCGAAAATATCCAAAATCACTCAAAATCAGTCAAATCATTCAATACCCCCCCAAGGCAGCGAAAATATCCCAAATCACTCAAAATCAGTCAAATCATCCAATACCCCCCAAGACAGCGAAAATATCCAAAATCACTCAAAATTAGTCAAATCATCCAATACCCCCCCAAGGCAGCGAAAATATCCAATACCCCCCCAAGGCAGCGAAAAAATCCAAAATCACTCAAAATCAGTCAAATCATCCAATACCCCCCCAAGGCAGCGAAAATATCCAAAATCACTCAATATCAGTCAAATCATCCAATACCCCCCCAAGGCAGCGAAAATATCCAAAATCACTCAAAATCAGTCAAATCATCCAATACCCCCCCAAGGCAGCGAAAATATCCAAAATCACTCAAAATCAGTCAAATCATCCAATACCCCCCCAAGGCAGCGAAAATATCCAATACCCCCCCAAGGCAGCAAAAATATCCAAACTCACTCAAAATCAGTCAAATCATCCAATACCCCCCCCAAGGCAGCGAAAATATCCAATACCCCCCCAAGGCAGCGAAAATATCCAAAATCACTCAATATCAGTCAAATCATCCAATACCCCCCCAAGGCAGCGAAAATATCCAATACCCCCCCAAGGCAGCGAAAATATCCAAACTCACTCAAAATCAGTCAAATCATCCAATACCCCCACAAGGCAGCGAAAATATCCAATACCCCCCCAAGGCAGCGAAAATATCCAAAATCACTCAAAATCAGTCAAATCATCCAAAACCCCCCAAGGCAGCGAAAATATCCAAAATCACTCAAAATCAGTCAAATCATCCAATACCCCCCCAAGGCAGCGAAAATATCCAATACCCCCCAAGGCAGTGAAAATATCCAAAATCACTCAAAATCAGTCAAATCATCCAATACCCCCCCAAGGCAGCAAAAATATCCAATACCCCCCCAAAGCAGCGAAAATATCCAAAATCACTCAAAATCAGTCAAATCATCCAATACCCCCCCAAGGAAGCGAAAATATCCCAAATCACTCAAAATCAGTCAAATCATCCAATACCCCCCCAAGGCAGCAAAAATATCCAAAATCACTCAAAATTAGTCAAATCATCCAATACCCCCCCAAAGCAGCGAAAATATCCAATACCCCCCCAAGGCAGCGAAAATATCCAAAATCACTCAAAATCAGTCAAATCATCCAATACCCCCCCAAGGCAGCGAAAATATCCAAAATCACTCAATATCAGTCAAATCATCCAATACCCCCCCAAGGCAGCGAAAATATCCAATACCCCCCCAAGGCAGCGAAAATATCCAAACTCACTCAAAATCAGTCAAATCATCCAATACCCCCCCAAGGCAGCGAAAATATCCAATACCCCCCCAAGGCAGCCTAAATATCCAAAATCACTCAATATCAGTCAAATCATCCAATACCCCCCCCAAGGCAGCGACAATATCCAATACCCCCCCAAGGCAGCGAAAATATCCAACCTCACTCAAAATCAGTCAAATCATCCAATACCCCCCCAAGGCAGCGAAAATATCCAATACCCCCCCAAGGCAGCGAAAATATCCAAAATCACTCAAAATCAGTCAAATCATCCAATACCCCCCCAAGGCAGCGAAAATATCCAATACCCCCCCAAGGCAGCGAAAATATCCAAAATCACTCAATATCAGTCAAATCATCCAATACCCCCCCAAGGCAGCGAAAATATCCAATACCCCCCCAAGGCAGCGAAAATATCCAAACTCACTCAAAATCAGTCAAATCATCCAATACCCCCCCAAGGCAGCGAAAATATCCAAAATCACTCAAAATCAGTCAAATCATCCAATACCCCCCCAAGGCAGCGAAAATATCCAATACCCCCCCAAGGCAGCGAAAATATCCAAAATCACTCAAAATCAGTCAAGTCATCCAATACCCCCCCAAGGCAGCGAAAATATCCAAAATCACTCAATATCAGTCAAATCATCCAATACCCCCCCAAGGCAGCGAAAATATCCAATACCCCCCCAAGGCAGCGAAAATATCCAAACTCACTCAAAATCAGTCAAATCATCCAATACCCCCCCAAGGCAGCGAAAATATCCAATACCCCCCCAAGGCAGCGAAAATATCCAAAATCACTCAAAATCAGTCAAATCATCCAATACCCCCCCAAGGCAGCGAAAATATCCAATACCCCCCCAAGGCAGCGAAAATATCCAAAATCACTCAAAATCAGACAAATCATTCAATACCCCCCCAAGGCAGCGAAAATATCCCAAATCACTCAAAATCAGTCAAATCATCCAATACCCCCCAAGACAGCGAAAATATCCAAAATCACTCAAAATTAGTCAAATCATCCAATACCCCCCCAAGGCAGCGAAAATATCCAATACCCCCCCAAGGCAGCGAAAAAATCCAAAATCACTCAAAATCAGTCAAATCATCCAATACCCCCCCAAGGCAGCGAAAATATCCAAAATCACTCAATATCAGTCAAATCATCCAATACCCCCCCAAGGCAGCGAAAATATCCAAAATCACTCAAAATCAGTCAAATCATCCAATACCCCCCCAAGGCAGCGAAAATATCCAAAATCACTCAAAATCAGTCAAATCATCCAATACCCCCCCAAGGCAGCGAAAATATCCAATACCCCCCCAAGGCAGCAAAAATATCCAAACTCACTCAAAATCAGTCAAATCATCCAATACCCCCCCCCAAGGCAGCGAAAATATCCAATACCCCCCCAAGGCAGCGAAAATATCCAAAATCACTCAATATCAGTCAAATCATCCAATACCCCCCCAAGGCAGCGAAAATATCCAATACCCCCCCAAGGCAGCGAAAATATCCAAACTCACTCAAAATCAGTCAAATCATCCAATACCCCCCCAAGGCAGCGAAAATATCCAATACCCCCCAAGGCAGCGAAAATATCCAAAATCACTCAAAATCAGTCAAATCATCCAAAACCCCCCAAGGCAGCGAAAATATCCAAAATCACTCAAAATCAGTCAAATCATCCAATACCCCCCCAAGGCAGCGAAAATATCCAATACCCCCCAAGGCAGTGAAAATATCCAAAATCACTCAAAATCAGTCAAATCATCCAATACCCCCCCAAGGCAGCGAAAATATCCCAAATCACTCAAAATCAGTCAAATCATCCAATACCCCCCCAAGGCAGCAAAAATATCCAAAATCACTCAAAATTAGTCAAATCATCCAATACCCCCCCAAGGCAGCGAAAATATCCAAAATCACTCAAAATCAGTCAAATCATCCAATACCCCCCCAAGGCAGCGAAAATATCCAAAATCACTCAATATCAGTCAAATCATCCAATACCCCCCCAAGGCAGCGAAAATATCCAATACCCCCCCAAGGCAGCGAAAATATCCAAACTCACTCAAAATCAGTCAAATCATCCAATACCCCCCCAAGGCAGCGAAAATATCCAATACCCCCCCAAGGCAGCGAAAATATCCAAAATCACTCAAAATCAGTCAAATCATCCAATACCCCCCCAAGGCAGCGAAAATATCCAAAATCACTCAATATCAGTCAAATCATCCAATACCCCCCCAAGGCAGCGAAAATATCCAAAATCACTCAAAATCAGTCAAATCATCCAATACCCCCCCAAGGCAGCGAAAATATCCAAAATCACTCAAAATCAGTCAAATCATCCAATACCCCCCCAAGGCAGCGAAAATATCCAATACCCCCCCAAGGCAGCGAAAATATCCAAACTCACTCAAAATCAGTCAAATCATCCAATACCCCCCCCCAAGGCAGCGAAAATATCCAATACCCCCCCAAGGCAGCGAAAATATCCAAAATCACTCAAAATCACTCAAATCATCCAATACCCCCCCAAGGCAGCGAAAATATCCAATACCCCCCCAAGGCAGCGAAAATATCCAAAATCACTCAAAATCAGTCAAATCATCCAATACCCCCCCAAGGCAGCGAAAATATCCAATACCCCCCCAAGGCAGCGAAAATATCCAAAATCACTCAAAATCAGTCAAATCATCCAATACCCCCCCAAGGCAGCGAAAATATCCAATACCCCCCCAAGGCAGCGAAAATATCCAAAATCACTCAAAATCAGTCAAATCATTCAATACCCCCCCAAGGCAGCGAAAATATCCCAAATCACTCAAAATCAGTCAAATCATCCAATACCCCCCAAGACAGCGAAAATATCCAAAATCACTCAAAATTTGTCAAATCATCCAATACCCCCCCAAGGCAGCGAAAATATCCAATACCCCCCCAAGGCAGCGAAAAAATCCAAAATCACTCAAAATCAGTCAAATCATCCAATACCCCCCCAAGGCAGCGAAAATATCCAAAATCACTCAATATCAGTCAAATCATCCAATACCCCCCCAAGGCAGCGAAAATATCCAAAATCACTCAAAATCAGTCAAATCATCCAATACCCCCCCAAGGCAGCGAAAATATCCAAAATCACTCAAAATCAGTCAAATCATCCAATACCCCCCCAAGGCAGCGAAAATATCCAATACCCCCCCAAGGCAGCAAAAATATCCAAACTCACTCAAAATCAGTCAAATCATCCAATACCCCCCCCAAGGCAGCGAAAATATCCAATACCCCCCCAAGGCAGCGAAAATATCCAAAATCACTCAATATCAGTCAAATCATCCAATACCCCCCCAAGGCAGCGAAAATATCCAATACCCCCCCAAGGCAGCGAAAATATCCAAACTCACTCAAAATCAGTCAAATCATCCAATACCCCCCCAAGGCAGCGAAAATATCCAATACCCCCCCAAGGCAGCGAAAATATCCAAAATCACTCAAAATCAGTCAAATCATCCAAAACCCCCCAAGGCAGCGAAAATATCCAAAATCACTAAAAATCAGTCAAATCATCCAATACCCCCCCAAGGCAGCGAAAATATCCAATACCCCCCAAGGCAGTGAAAATATCCAAAATCACTCAAAATCAGTCAAATCATCCAATACCCCCCCAAGGCAGCGAAAATATCCAATACCCCCCCAAAGCAGCGAAAATATCCAAAATCACTCAAAATCAGTCAAATCATCCAATACCCCCCCAAGGCAGCGAAAATATCCCAAATCACTCAAAATCAGTCAAATCATCCAATACCCCCCCAAGGCAGCGAAAATATCCCAAATCACTCAAAATTAGTCAAATCATCCAATACCCCCCCAAAGCAGCGAAAATATCCAATACCCCCCCAAGGCAGCGAAAATATCCAAAATCACTCAAAATCAGTCAAATCATCCAATACCCCCCCAAGGCAGCGAAAATATCCAAAATCACTCAATATCAGTCAAATCATCCAATACCCCCCCAAGGCAGCGAAAATATCCAATACCCCCCCAAGGCAGCGAAAATATCCAAACTCACTCAAAATCAGTCAAATCATCCAATACCCCCCCAAGGCAGCGAAAATATCCAATACCCCCCCCCAAGGCAGCGAAAATATCCAAAATCACTCAAAATCAGTCAAATCATCCAATACCCCCCCAAGGCAGAGAAAATATCCAAAATCACTCAAAATCAGTCAAATCATCCAATACCCCCCCAAGGCAGCGAAAATATCCAAAATCACTCAAAATCAGTCAAATCATCCAATACCCCCCCAAGGCAGCGAAAATATCCAAAATCACTCAATATCAGTCAAATCATCCAATACCCCCCCAAGGCAGCGAAAATATCCAATACCCCCCCAAGGCAGCGAAAATATCCAAACTCACTCAAAATCAGTCAAATCATCCAATACCCCCCCCCCCCCCCAAGGCAGCGAAAATATCCAATACCCCCCCAAGGCAGCGAAAATATCCAAAATCACTCAAAATCAGTCAAATCTTCCAATACCCCCCCAAGGCAGCGAAAATATCCAAAATCACTCAATATCAGTCAAATCATCCAATACCCCCCCAAGGCAGCGAAAATATCCAATACCCCCCCAAGGCAGCGTAAATATCCAAACTCACTCAAAATCAGTCAAATCATCCAATACCCCCCCAAGGCAGCGAAAATATCCAATACCCCCCCAAGGCAGCCTAAATATCCAAAATCACTCAATATCAGTCAAATCATCCAATACCCCCCCCCCAAGGCAGCGACAATATCCAATACCCCCCCAAGGCAGCTAAAATATCCAAACTCACTCAAAATCAGTCAAATCATCCAATACCCCCCCAAGGCAGCGAAAATATCCAAAATCACTCAATATCAGTCAAATCATCCAATACCCCCCCAAGGCAGCGAAAATATCCAATACCCCCCCAAGGCAGCGAAAATATCCAAACTCACTCAAAATCAGTCAAATCATCCAATACCCCCCCAAGGCAGCGAAAATATCCAATACCCCCCCAAGGCAGCGAAAATATCCAAACTCACTCAAAATCAGTCAAATCATCCAATACCCCCCCAAGGCAGCGAAAATATCCAATACCCCCCCCAAGGCAGCGAAAATATCCAAAATCACTCAAAATCAGTCAAATCATCCAAAACCCCCCAAGGCAGCGAAAATATCCAAAATCACTCAAAATCAGTCAAATCATCCAATACCCCCCCAAGGCAGCGAAAATATCCAATACCCCCCAAGGCAGTGAAAATATCCAAAATCACTCAAAATCAGTCAAATCATCCAATACCCCCCCAAGGCAGCGAAAATATCCAATACCCCCCCAAAGCAGCGAAAATATCCAAAATCACTCAAAATCAGTCAAATCATCCAATACCCCCCCAAGGCAGCGAAAATATCCCAAATCACTCAAAATCAGTCAAATCATCCAATACCCCCCCAAGGCAGCGAAAATATCCAAAATCACTCAAAATTAGTCAAATCATCCAATACCCCCCCAAAGCAGCGAAAATATCCAATACCCCCCCAAGGCAGCGAAAATATCCAAAATCACTCAAAATCAGTCAAATCATCCAATACCCCCCCCAAGGCAGCGAAAATATCCAAAATCACTCAATATCAGTCAAATCATCCAATACCCCCCCAAGGCAGCGAAAATATCCAATACCCCCCCAAGGCAGCGAAAATATCCAAACTCACTCAAAATCAGTCAAATCATCCAATACCCCCCCAAGGCAGCGAAAATATCCAATACCCCCCCCCCCCCCCCCCCAAGGCAGCGAAAATATCCAAAATCACTCAAAATCAGTCAAATCATCCAATACCCCCCCAAGGCAGCGAAAATATCCAAAATCACTCAAAATCAGTCAAATCATCCAATACCCCCCCAAGGCAGCGAAAATATCCAAAATCACTCAAAATCAGTCAAATCATCCAATACCCCCCCAAGGCAGCGAAAATATCCAAAATCACTCAATATCAGTCAAATCATCCAATACCCCCCCAAGGCAGCGAAAATATCCAATACCCCCCCAAGGCAGCGAAAATATCCAAACTCACTCAAAATCAGTCAAATCATCCAATACCCCCCCAAGGCAGCGAAAATATCCAATACCCCCCCAAGGCAGCGAAAATATCCAAAATCACTCAAAATCAGTCAAATCTTCCAATGCCCCCCCAAGGCAGCGAAAATATCCAAAATCACTCAATATCAGTCAAATCATCCAATACCCCCCCAAGGCAGCGAAAATATCCAATACCCCCCCAAGGCAGCGAAAATATCCAAACTCACTCAAAATCAGTCAAATCATCCAATACCCCCCCAAGGCAGCGAAAATATCCAATACCCCCCCAAGGCAGCGAAAATATCCAAAATCACTCAAAATCAGTCAAATCATCCAATACCCCCCCAAGGAAGCGAAAATATCCAATACCCCCCCAAGACAGCGAAAATATCCAAAATCACTCAAAATCAGTCAAATCATTCAATACCCCCCCAAGGCAGCGAAAATATCCCAAATCACTCAAAATCAGTCAAATCATCCAATACCCCCCAAGGCAGCGAAAATATCCAAAATCACTCAAAATTAGTCAAATCATCCAATACCCCCCCAAGGCAGCGAAAATATCCAAAATCACTCAATATCAGTCAAATCATCCAATACCCCCCCAAGGCAGCGAAAATATCCAAAATCACTCAAAATCAGTCAAATCATCCAATACCCCCCCAAGGCAGCGAAAATATCCAAAATCACTCAATATCAGTCAAATCATCCAATACCCCCCCAAGGCAGCGAAAATATCCAATACCCCCCCAAGGCAGCGAAAATATCCAAACTCACTCAAAATCAGTCAAATCATCCAATACCCCCCCAAGGCAGCGAAAATATCCAATACCCCCCCAAGGCAGCGAAAATATCCAAAATCACTCAAAATCAGTCAAATCATCCAATACCCCCCCAAGGCAGCGAAAATATCCAAAATCACTCAATATCAGTCAAATCATCCAATACCCCCCCAAGGCAGCGAAAATATCCAATACCCCTCCAAGGCAGCGAAAATATCCAAACTCACTCAAAATCAGTCAAATCATCCAATACCCCCCCAAGGCAGCGAAAATATCCAAAATCACTCAAAATCAGTCAAATCATCCAATACCCCCCCAAGGCAGCGAAAATATCCAAAATCACTCAAAATCAGTCAAATCTTCCAATACCCCCCCAAGGCAGCGAAAATATCCAAAATCACTCAATATCAGTCAAATCATCCAATACCCCCCCAAGGCAGCGAAAATATCCAATACCCCCCCAAGGCAGCGAAAATATCCCAAATCACTCAAAATCAGTCAAATCATCCAATACCCCCCCAAGGCAGCGAAAATATCCAATACCCCCCCAAGGCAGCGAAAATATCCAAAATCACTCAAAATTAGTCAAATCATCCAATACCCCCCCAAGGCAGCGAAAATATCCAAAATCACTCAAAATCAGTCAAATCATCCAATACCCCCCCAAGGCAGCGAAAATATCCAATACCCCCCCAAGGCAGCGAAAATATCCAAAATCACTCAATATCAGTCAAATCATCCAATACCCCCCCAAGGCAGCGAAAATATCCAAAATCACTCAAAATCAGTCAAATCATCCAATACCCCCCCAAGGCAGCGAAAATATCCAAAATCACTCAATATCAGTCAAATCATCCAATACCCCCCCAAGGCAGCGAAAATATCCAATACCCCCCCAAGGCAGCGAAAATATCCAAACTCACTCAAAATCAGTCAAATCATCCAATACCCCCCCAAGGCAGCGAAAATATCCAATACCCCCCCAAGGCAGCGAAAATATCCAAAATCACTCAAAATCAGTCAAATCATCCAATACCCCCCCAAGGCAGCGAAAATATCCAAAATCACTCAATATCAGTCAAATCATCCAATACCCCCCCAAGGCAGCGAAAATATCCAATACCCCTCCAAGGCAGCGAAAATATCCAAACTCACTCAAAATCAGTCAAATCATCCAATACCCCCCCAAGGCAGCGAAAATATCCAAAATCACTCAAAATCAGTCAAATCATCCAATACCCCCCCAAGGCAGCGAAAATATCCAAAATCACTCAAAATCAGTCAAATCTTCCAATACCCCCCCAAGGCAGCGAAAATATCCAAAATCACTCAATATCAGTCAAATCATCCAATACCCCCCCAAGGCAGCGAAAATATCCAATACCCCCCCAAGGCAGCGAAAATATCCCAAATCACTCAAAATCAGTCAAATCATCCAATACCCCCCCAAGGCAGCGAAAATATCCAATACCCCCCCAAGGCAGCGAAAATATCCAAAATCACTCAAAATTAGTCAAATCATCCAATACCCCCCCAAGGCAGCGAAAATATCCAAAATCACTCAAAATCAGTCAAATCATCCAATACCCCCCCAAGGCAGCGAAAATATCCAATACCCCCCCAAGGCAGCGAAAATATCCAAAATCACTCAAAATCAGTCAAATCATCCAATACCCCCCCAAGGCAGCGAAAATATCCAAAATCACTCAAAATCAGTCAAATCATCCAATACCCCCCCAAGGCAGCGAAAATATCCAATACCCCCCCCCCCCCCCAAGGCAGCGAAAATATCCAAACTCACTCAAAATCAGTCAAATCATCCAATACCCCCCCCAAGGCAGCGAAAATATCCAATAACCCCCCAAGGCAGCGAAAATATCCAAAATCACTCAAAATCAGTCAAATCATCCAATACCGCCCCAAGGCAGCGAAAATATCCCAAATCACTCAAAATCAGTCAAATCATCCAATACCCCCCCAAGGCAGCGAAAATATCCAATACCCCCCCAAGGCAGCGAAAATATCCAAAATCACTCTAAATCAGTCAAATCATCCAATACCCCCCCAAGGCAGCGAAAATATCCAAAATCACTCAAAATCAGTCAAATCATCCAATACCCCCCCTAGGCAGCGAAAATATCCAATACCCCCCCAAGGCAGCGAAAATATCCGAACTCACTCAAAATCAGTCAAATCATCCAATACCCCCCCCCCCCCCCCAATTCAGCGAAAATATCCAATACCCCCCCAAGGCAGCGAAAATATCCAAAATCACTCAAAATCAGTCAAATCATCCAATACCCCCCCAAGGCAGCGAAAATATCCAATACCCCCCCAAGGCAGCGAAAATATCCAAACTCACTCAAAATCAGTCAAATCATCCAAAACCCCCCCAAGGCAGCGAAAATATCCAAAATCACTCAAAATCAGTCAAATCATCCAATACCCCCCCAAGGCAGCGAAAATATCCAAAATCACTCAATATCAGTCAAATCATCCAATACCCCCCCAAGGCAGCGAAAATATCCAATACCCCCCCAAGGCAGCGAAAATATCCAAACTCACTCAAAATCAGTCAAATCATCTAATACCCCCCCAAGGCAGCGAAAATATCCAATACCCCCCCAAGGCAGCGAAAATATCCAAAATCACTCAAAATCAGTCAAATCATCCAATACCCCCCCAAGGCAGCGAAAATATCCAAAATCACTCAAAATCAGTCAAATCATCCAATACCCCCCCAAGGCAGCGAAAATATCCAAAATCACTAAAAATCAGTCAAATCATCCAATACCCCCCCAAGGCAGCGAAAATATCCAAAATCACTCAATATCAGCCAAATCATCCAATACCCCCCCAAGGCAGCGAAAATATCCAATACCCCCCCAAGGCAGCGAAAATATCCGAACTCACTCAAAATCAGTCAAATCATCCAATACCCCCCCCCCCCCCCCCCCAAGGCAGCGAAAATATCCAATACCCCCCCAAGGCAGCGAAAATATCCAAAATCACTCAAAATCCGTCAAATCATCCAATACCCCCCCAAGGCAGCGAAAATATCCAAAATCACTCAATATCAGTCAAATCATCCAATACCCCCCCAAGGCAGCGAAAATATCCAATACCCCCCCAAGGCAGCGAAAATATCCAAACTCACTCAAAATCAGTCAAATCATCTAATACCCCCCCAAGGCAGCGAAAATATCCAATACCCCCCCAAGGCAGCGAAAATATCCAAAATCACTCAAAATCAGTCAAATCATCCAATACCCCCCCAAGGCAGCGAAAATATCCAAAATCACTCAAAATCAGTCAAATCATCCAATACCCCCCCAAGGCAGCGAAAATATCCAAAATCACTAAAAATCAGTCAAATCATCCAATACCCCCCCAAGGCAGCGAAAATATCCAAAATCACTCAATATCAGTCAAATCATCCAATACCCCCCCAAGGCAGCGAAAATATCCAATACCCCCCCAAGGCAGCGAAAATATCCAAAATCACTCAAAATCAGTCAAATCATCCAATACCCCCCCAAGGCAGCGAAAATATCCAATACCCCCCCAAGGCAGCGAAAATATCCAAAATCACTCAAAATCAGTCAAATCATCCAATACCCCCCCAAGGCAGCGAAAATATCCAAAATCACTCAAAATCACTCAAATCATCCAATACCCCCCCAAGGCAGCGAAAATATCCAAAATCACTCAAAATTAGTCAAATCATCCAATACCCCCCCAAGGCAGCGAAAATATCCAATACCCCCCCAAGGCAGCGAAAATATCCAAACCCACTCAAAATCAGTCAAATCATCCAATACCCCCCCAAGGCAGCGAAAATATCCAATACCCCCCCAAGGCAGCGAAAATATCCAAAATCACTCAAAATCAGTCAAATCATCCAATACCCCCCCCAAGGCAGCGATAATATCCAAACTCACTCAAAATCAGTCAAATCATCCAATACCCCCCCAAGGCAGCGAAAATATCCAATACCCCCCCAAGGCAGCGAAAATGTTCAAAATCACTCAAAATCAGTCAAATCATCCAATACCCCCCCAAGGCAGCGAAAATATCCAAAATCACTCAAAATCAGTCAAATCATCCAATACCCCCCCAAGGCAGATTCAGCACAGCAGAATAAATCCTCCCAGCCTCTGATGATGCACATGGGCGAAACGCATCAGGGCAGCGAGAAAATCCGATGCATGGCGCTTACCTAACACCTAACAGGTATTCATTTACCTCCTTACTATAGATAACATTGCGCTTACAGACAAATATAACTATCAAACTGCAGATTCAGCACAGCAGAATTAATCCTCCCAGCCTCTGATGACGTACATGGACGAAACGCATCAGGGCAACGAGAAAATGCAACAAATTGCTCTTCGTGTAAATTAAGGACTTGTATTTGATTTTATGCTGATAACATCACTGATTATTTACACCTTTCTTGTAACACCATCAATTGTTTGCTATTGATACTGTAGGTTCCTTTATGATTTCACTATTATTTAAGGTTCTAATCACCAATACAATTGTTTGTCTATTACGTTATACTGAGAGGCCGATTCATTAATAGCGCCAGGTAGCGACAGATGAGCGCCAGTAGCGTTATTTTCACAGCGCACGCTAGTATTCGCTGTGCTTGGCCGTTGTTCGGCTGTTGACAGCGACTCAGTCGGTGTGCAGTAATGTTGAATACGGGGTTAGGAGTCGCTGTTTGACAGGTTCCGCGCTGTATGGGAGCGCATGACAGCAAATGGCCATAGCGAACGGCTCCCAGCATATTCATTAACAAATCACGCTCAAAAAATTCTCGCGCTGTGAAATGCATGTTTAAACCCCAGAGCGCTGGCGGCGATGGGTTAAAAGTAGTTTTTTAACCCCCAAACAACCATATTTTTGGCAAAAAAAAAAACATGTTTTTACAAACATTTTGTAATATGAATACATTAATATCAGACCTGTAATATCAATTCTGCACAAATTTTTTTTTTTTTTTTTTTACCTTAAAAAAAATATCTAACATTGCAGAAGTGGTCACAGAATTTTTGCCATTTAAAAAAAAATAAATAAATAAAAAAACATTAATAGCAATTAATTGAGAATATTTAAAGATTGTTCCATTGAAATGCATTGGAGAGCGCCAGGTAGCGAGAGGTCATACCTGTCGCTGTTCAAGGTTGCTCGCTGGCGCTGTGGGGTGAGGCTGGAATAATGATGAATGATTCGCTATCTGGCGCTCTGTCAGTCGCTAAGCAGGATCGGCTTGATAAATGTGTGATTGCGGAGGGGAGCCGGCGTTCTCGTGGCGGTGAGCGTCATTACCGTTCGCTCACCATTCGCTACCTGGCGCTATCCCTTGTTAAATAAGCGCCTGAGTACAACTGACAAATCTCTATGTCTGATTTGAACCAGACAGCGGGGCGAGTTTTTAGCCCCAATTTGTTCCTAGTGCCCCTGCCAAGGTGTGCTGGCTGGTTTTAAGATACTTTGGTCTTGATTCAGTAAAAGTTAAAAAAAAGAAATTCTCATGGTAGTAAAAAATCCACAAGAAAAAAGCCTGAGAATGTCACTGTTGCTGAATCACCATCTAGAAAGACAATGAGAGTCAATGGCACTTTTACTTCTAAGAAAAGTAGTGAACTTTTTACTCCTCTTTACAATATAGTAAAAAGTGGCATTGACTTTTATTTTCTTCCTAGCTGGTGATTCAGCAACCGTGACATTCTCAGGCGTTTTCCTTAAAAAGTGCTTTTTACTACAATGAGAATTGTAGTGGGTGGCTGATTATCTCGCTCAGCAGGAGGTTCTTTGTATTTTTCACTGAGGTGACTTTTTGATTGTTCAGTCACAATATTTCTTGGCTTTATTGATTCATAGCACTTTAATATTGCACATAGGCACTTTAGGCATATAGATGAGCGACAGTAGCGTTATTTTCACAGCGCCCGCTAGTATTCGCTGTGCTTGGCCGTTGTTCGGCTGTTGACAGCGACTCAGTCGGTGTGCGGTAATGTTGAATACGGGGTTATGAGTCGCTGTTTGACAGGTTCCGCGCTGTATGGGAGCGCATGACAGCGAATGGCCATAGCGAACGGCTCCCAGCATATTCATTAACAAATCACGCTCCAAAAATTCTCGCGCTGTGAAATGCTTGTTTAAACCCCAGAGCGCTGGCGGTGATGGGTTAAAAGTAGTTTTTTAACCCCCAAACAACCATATTTTTAGAAAAAAAACAAACATGTTTTTCAAAACATTTTGTAATATGAATACATTAATATCAGACCTGTAATATCAATTCTGCACAAATAATTTTTTTTTTTTTTTTTTTTACCTTAAAAAAAAATATCTAACATTGCAGAAGTGGTCACAGAATTTTTGACATTTAAAAAAAAAAAAAAAAAAAATTAATAGCAATTAATTATGAATATTTAAAGATTGCTCCATTGAAATGCATTGGAGAGCGCCAGGTAGCGAGAGGTCATACCTGTCGCTGTTCAAGGTCGGACGCTGGCGCTGTGGGCTGAGGCTGGAATAATGATGAATAATTCACTATCTGGCGCTCTGTCAGTCGCTAAGCAGGATCGGCTTGATAAATGTGTGATTGCGGAGGGGAGCCGTCGTTCTCGTGGCGGTGAGCGTCATTACCGTTCGCTCACCATTCGCTACCTGGCGCTATCCCTTGTTAAATAAGGGCCTTAGTGTATATGTATTCTTGTGTTGCAAGATTATCATGTTTTGGCACAGATGATGGGGATTGATTAGGTTCCCCCCTGCTGGGTTGTGTTATGTGTTGGTATGTGTGTTTTTTTTAAATGTTTTGTGATGATGATTATTGTATTGTATGTTTTTTAATGTGATTTATTGATGAATTAAAAATCTTTTTGATATGAATTAGCTACATTGTTGGTTTATTAGTTGAGGAGGAGTGGTGCTTTTGGAGCAAGGTTCCTGTTCTTGTGGTATACGGAGCCACAAATTGCTTTTGTGTGTATATTGTTTGTTTGGGACGCTTCATTGGCACACCCTCACTCATATGTATATTCTTGGATGGTGCTGAACCAATAGGTGCACAGTGTGCAGGTTCTTTTACGTGTTTTTTTTTTTACTACAATGAGAATTTTTTCAACTCTTACTGAATCGCTGCCGCTGCCTATGACCATCTGACCAGTTCCCCCCCCCCCCCCCCCATGCTAAAATTGTGGATAGACCTCAAAAGAGCAGCGCATGCTAGGTCAGCCAGGAATCACACAGAACTGGAAGGCTTATGCAAGGAAGAATAGATGAAAATCCCTCAAACAAGAACTGAAAGACTCCTGTCGGGCTACAAAAAAGCATTTGCAATGCCTTCAATTCGTTTAAAAACGAGTTTTAAAAAATTCTCATTGTAGTACAAATTACACTTAATGAGAAAAAAAGCCTGAGAATGTCACTGTTGCTGAATCACCAGCTAGAAAGACAATGAAAGTCAATGGCAGCTTTTACTACAGTGTAGAAAGGAGGAAACAGTTCTCTACTTTTCTTAGGAGTAAAAAAGTGCCATTGACTTTCATTGTCTTTCTAGCTGGTGATTCAGCAACAGTGACATTCTCAGGCTTTTTTCGCGTAATTTTTTTTTTTTTACTACCATGAGAATTTTCTTACTGAATCGAGGTCAGTGTATCTTAAAACCAGTGACTTTCATTGTCTTCCTATCTGGTGATTCAGTATTATTGAACTTCTCAGGTTTTCTTTGAAGTTACATTTTTACTACCCTGAGAACGGCTGTCTGGGGGGTTTTACTCAATGAGGCATCCTGATATGGGATAAGGACCTATCACCGGGATAGTAAAATTCCCGGTGATAGGTCTACTTTAAAGTGGACCAAAACCCATGATTTTGACTATCCTGGCTTTTGGTCCTTCCCCCCCCCCCACGACCGGGAGTGCCCCGCTGTGTGAAACAGCCCCCGGATTGCCAGAAGAAACTCACCTCTTCCCGGTCCTACGGCGCATGTGTGGCCGCTCGTCCAATCAGCGTGCTCGGACCCGCTGACGTCACGCCATCTAAGCCGTTGTCTAAGGCCAGCGGCTCCGAGCGCGCTAGTCGCCTCATCCCCCGTCAGAAAGCCGAGCTACACCTCTGACATTGCCAGTGGAATTAGGTCAGTGAAATGACGTAAGGCAGGTATTGAATTAGCCCCGCGCCCCCGCTCCCACCTGATGACTCACGGCGTCTTTACAGCGGCAATAAGCTGGTTAACAAATCCTTTAATTACGCGGCCCACTTTCTAGCATTGTCGTCCCTAAGAGCCGGGTTATCCCGTAAATCTTGTAAACCAGAAAATATGCGACTTCAAAGCAACTCAATCACCTGGCCGGATTCCTTCCGCATTTTAGAGCCATTTTTCCAAAACAACCTGTGAAAGGCAGAGTCCCGCCAACCAGTTTTGTTTTAAAGCGGAACAAAACCGCTTTAAAACTTGGGGCCTTATTTATCACGGGCTAGCGCCAGGTAGTGTCTGATGAGCGCCAGGTAGCGGCAGCTATCGGCGGCTACCGACTCAAGTACGCCCGGCGGCGGTCACAATGACGCATTTATCAAGCAAAATGAGGCTAGCGCCGGCGAGAGCGACGGCTAGCGCGGCATTCATCATGAAGCCGCCTGGACCGAACAGCGCCGCTGCAAATTCCTTCACAGCGCCAGGTATGACCTGTCGCTCCCTGGCGATGTCCAATGCATTTCAATGGAGCAATGTTTAATTAATCATAATTAATTGGTAATATTTTTTTTTTTTTTTTTTTTAATGTCAAAAATTCTGAGACCACTTCTGCAATGTTCGTTTTTTTTTTAAAGTAAAAAAAAAAAAAAAAAATATGTGCAGAATTGATCTAACAGGTCTGATATTAATATATTCATATTACAAAATGATTCCAAAAACATGTATAACGTTACAATCAAAAAATATGGTTGTTTAGGGGTTAAAAACTAGTTAACACCCATCGCCGCCAGCGCACTGGGGTTTAAACAAGGAATGGACAGCGCCAGCAAATTCGGAGCGTCATTTTTTAATGAATATGAAGCAAGCCGTTCGCTCTGGCCATTCGTTGTCAGGCGCTCACATACAACGCTGAACCTGTGAAACAGCGACCCCGCAGCCCGTATTCAACATTACCGCACACCGACTGAGTCGCTGTCATCAAGCAAACGCCGGCCAAGCACAGCGAATACTGGCTGGCGCTGTAAAAATCACGCTACAGTCGCTCATCTGTCGCTACCTGGCGCTATTAATGAATCGGCCTCATAGTTTGTATGGGCATTTTGGGGAGTTTCACAAAGCGGGCCACGGAACAAAACCCCCTGGTTGACTATCCCTGGTTTTGTTCCGTGCCCCGCTTTGTGAAACCCCCCAAAATGCCCATACAAACTAACCCTGCCAGGGGCTTAAATTAAAGTGGACCAAACCCCCAGGGCCCCCCGGGGCATCCAAACCCCCGGGGCATCCAGAGCCAGGATGCCCCACTGTGTCAAAGCCCCTAGGTCACCCGAAAACTCACCTTCTTTCCCGGTGCAGCGGTGCATGTGCGAGTCCACGCTATCCCCGCTATCCCTCTAGCAGGGCGCGTGCCTGCGCAAGGTATTTGTGAATGGCCAGCACGGGCACGCTCCCTGTTAGAGGGTAGCGGGGGATGCAGCTGCCAGCACGTATTAGACGAGCTCCTTAACAAAGTAGCTCAAACGGATCCGAGTGCGCTGAATAGACGAGCGTCCACGCATGTGTCGCAGGACCGGGAAGAGGTGAGTTTGTTCTCGCGACCTCGGGGGTTTCACACAGTGGGGCATCCCCGATCGGGGTGTTCCAGGGGCAAGGACCAAAACCAAGCATAGTCAAAATCTTGGGTTTTGATCCACTTTAAGCCACACCCCTTCATTGATTGATGTATAAGGTGTGACAGTTACAACAATGTAAGCACTTTGAATAGGCAAATGAATCAGAATCGGGATGCCCCACTGTGTCAAACCACCCAGGTCGCCCGAAAACTCACTTTCTTTCCCGGGCCAACGGCTCAATGGCAAACAGTGGCAGCCATTTGTGAATGGTGGGGGGGATGCGGCCTTCAGCACGCTCGGAGGCTCACTTTAGACGAGCTCTTGGACGAAGGGGTGGGAGCGGATCCGAGCGCGCTGACTGGACGAGAGGCTGCACATGCGCCGTAGGACTGGGTAAGGGTGAGTGAGATCGGGAGATTGACCTGGGGGGGGGGTTTCATACAGTGGGGCAACCCCGATCGGGGTGCCCAGGGGGCAAAGACCAAAATCCAGGATAGTCAAAATCCTGGGTCTTGGTCCACTTTAAGGGGGTGCAACTGCACTGGGGCCCCAGAAGGTCAGGGGGGCCCCATCATTGTTGTTTCTCCACCTTATTTATCATATTTGTGCTCACTTGGCATCATTTAGAGAAAGGAAGCTCCATGTGTCTCTGCTGTTTGTCTAGCTGCATTCAATTCAGTTAAAAGACTGAAAACAAAATTGCTGTATGAGCCTTGAAAGGGCCCCATATAATGTTTGCACCAGGATGTCACATTTAGGCCCTTATTTATGAAGGAATAGCGACAGGTAGCGACTGGTGAGCGACCGGTAATGGCGGACGCCACGAGAACGCCAGCTCCCCACCACAATCACACATTTATCAAGCCAATCCTGCTTAGCGACTGAGATAGCGCCATATAGCGACTCATTCATCATTATTCCAGCCTCAGCCCACAGCGCCAGCGTCCGACCTTGAACAGCGACAGGTATGACCTCTCGCTACCTGGCGCTCTCCAATGCATTTCAATGGAACAATCTTTAAATATTCATAATTAATTCATATTAATGTTTGTTGTTGTGAAAAATTCTGTGACCACTTCTGCCATGTTAGTTTTTTTTTTTTTTAAGGAAAAAAAAAAAAAAAAAACTTTGTACAGAATTGATATTACAGGTCTGATATTAATGTATTCATATTACAAAATGTTATTAAAAACTTGTTTTTTTTGGTTTCCAAAAATATGGTTGTTTGGGGGTTAAAAAACTACTTTTAACCCATCGCTGCCAGCGCTCTGGGGTTTAAACATGCATTTCACAGCGCGAGAATTTTTTAAGCGTGATTTGTTAATGAATATGGTGGGAGCCGGTCGCTATGGCCAGTTGCTATCATGCGCTCCCATACAGCGCGGAACCTGTCAAATAGCGACTCCTCGCCCAATATTCAACATTACTGCAAACCGACTGAGTCGCTGTCAACTACCGAACAACGGCCAAGCACAGCGACTACTAGTGGGCGCTGTGAAAATACTGCTACAGTCGCTCAACTGTCGCTACCTGGCGCTATTAATGAATCGGCCTCTAAGTGCAATATCCTCTATATCTGCATCTTCACATCCATGTGTGTCATGACCCAACACAGTCCATTGAGACTGTCACCCAAGAACCCACATAAGACTGGGGCCAGCCTCGCTCCTGGGTGTATGCAATGATAACCATCAGTGTTGCTGTTCAAATTAAGATTAAAGTGGACCAAAACCCAACGCGAACGGCCAGGGAATTTATAAGATCGACCCCCCCCGGGGGAACCAAAATCAGGATGCCATGCTGTGTGAAACCCCCCAGGTCGCCTTGTTCCCTTACCTTGTTTCCCGATCCAATGGCGCATTCGTGACCCACCACCGCATCCCCGCTATCCCTCTAGCAGGGCACATGCCTGCGCCAGCCATTTGTGAATGGCCTCCCTGTTAGAGGGAAGCGGGGGATGCGGCCGCCAGCGTGCTCGGAGCTGCTGGCCTTAGACGAAGGCTTAGACAGCGTGACATCAGCGGCTCAGGGCGTGCTGATTGGACGAGCGGCCGTGCATGCGCCGTAGGACCAGGAAGAGGTGAGTTGCGCTCGGCGATCTGGGGGATTTCACACAGCGGAGCACCCCACATCGGGGTGTCCCGGGGGAAAGAACCAAAACGCAGGATAGTGAAAATCCTGGGTTTTGGTCCACTTTAAAGTTACATTTCAGCAACATTTTGCGGGTTCGATTATTCAAAAAAAAAAAACGCATCAGTACAAAACAGAGGGATTAGTGATCAGAATTTTGGTTTGACTTTAATATTTAAGAATGATCCATTAATGTTAAGAAGTTTCAAGCAATGGACTCATTCTGCTCAATAGGACACCGGCCATTGAGAACTTTTTTTTTTTCTAATCTCGGGCCGTCCTCCTTTTCTTCTCCTCTTGGATCTAAAAATAGTTAAATCGCTTCCTTGCGCTTGGGAGGAGGATTTAGTTTCATCGGCTAAGCAGTGAACTTTGATATACGATCCAGCACCCGATTGGCACATTTATTTACCTTCAGGTCCAAAGAGAAGAAAACAGAAGAGACAAATTGCAGATACGTTTTTGACACTAGCCAGGACCGGGGGTCTTTTCTGACCCATTAACGATCAGGCTGACCCGTACAGACAGTTCTTGGCAGGTTGATCTAGTGCAGTGACCTTTAATTTCAAGAAATTATTCCCAGTAAGGAAAACAGGTTGGTGGTGCAAAAAGGCGGGGGGAGTAAAAAAAAAAAAAAACGAACGAAACGCACACTTGCCAGACATGGACAGGATCACGACTCTTTTTGTAATTTTTCTTTTTTCTTTGCAGCTGTTCAAATAAGCAGCTGCCCCAAGGAAACAAATTGAAGGTTCGTGGCCAGCGCCGAACACGTAGGGTTTTTTTTTTCTTTCTCCAAAGACCAGATGCTAAGTCTTCCAAGGGTTACAAATAGGTGCCTTGTGGTGAATCATTATGGTAATTATTGGAAAAAAAAAAGTTTGCCGCCGCAGACCGCAGACAATCGACAACTTTTCAAATCTGTTTGTTTATACTGAAACCATCATGTGCACCTGAGTTATTGGCGGAGCGGGATCCCCCCAAGAATTCCCCGCTGTCGTGGCTACAGAAGTTCCCACAGATGACGGGCTTCACTTTATTGAAACCTAAGAGCAGAAGGGAGATATTCGATCTTCTACAGACTGAACGCAGACAGGGTGGTGAGGATCCTTGGGGAGGGGGGTTAATACTATTTCCTCTTGCGTCATCTTGTAAACAGTCTTTAATAATCTGGAAGAAATGTCTGAATCAGGACTAAACAGCATGGACACCCTACAGTACCTACAGGGCCAGCGTTAGAAAATGGAAAATTGCCCGGGGCCCCCATCATCTAGCTTACTATTGTCTGGGGTGTAGGCAGGGCAGGCATCAGCACTAGGTTTATCCCCTGCACCTTGGAGTGCCCACCTCATTCCCTCTACCCTGGGCAGCCCCCCAGGCCAAAGGGGTGCCAAAGGGGGGGGCTGAGCACAGGTGGGAGGGACCATTTTGAATCTTTGCCCTCGGGTTCCAGAAAGCCTAGATAACACCCCGGGCCGCCGTTGGGGAGTGGAAAACTGGCCAATGGGCCAGGACCAGTGTGTAAGCAGGGCAGGCATCAGCACTAGGTGCTGCCATTTCCTCTACCCTGGGCAGCTCCCCAAGTCAAGGGGGCGCTAAAGGGGGGCCTGAGCACAGGTGGGGGCGCCATTTTGGACCGTTGCCCCCGGATGCCAGAAAGCCTGGATAACGCCCGGGTTGGCGTTAGGGTTCCTTGGCTCCAAGACTGAGGCTATATCATTAGGGGGAGGACATGGGCTGGGGTTGCTTGGCTCCAAAGCTGAGGCTATATCATTAGTGTGAAGACATGGGCTGGGGTTCCTTGGCTCCAAGACTGAGGCTATATCATTAGGGGGAGGACATGGGCTGGGGGTTGCTTGGCTCCAAAGCTGAGGCTATATCATTAGTGTGAAGACATGGGCTGGGGTTCCTTGGCTCCAAGACTGAGGCTATATCATTAGGGGGAGGACATGGGCTGGGGTTACTTGGCTCCAAGGCTGAGGCTTTATCATTAGGGGGAGGACATGGGCTGGGGGTTGCTTGGCTCCAAGACTGAGGCTATATCATTAGGGTGAGGACATGGGCTGGGGGTTGCTTGGCTCCAAGGCTGAGGCTATATCATTAGTGTGAGGACATGGGCTGGGGGTTGCTTAGGTGAGGGGATAGAGTGGGAAAGGGGATTGGGGGCTGAGATTGGAAGGGAGCGTTAGTAAAGGTAGCTGCACACACTGACCCAAAGCAGTGTGGCCCACCAGGCATTTTTCCGGGTCTCCCTATGGTCATTCCACCCCTGTTGGCATCCATATTTTAACTGCTCCTTCCCAACTCTCACTTTCATCAAATTATGAACACCCACCTGAAGACAACATACTAGTCATCTTTTGCACCCTTTGCTGATGGGGGCCCCAGGCAATTTCCTAGGTTGCCTAATGCCAACCCTGACTTTAGTGTGTGAACGTAACAAGGTAAAAATAGCAGGGCCAGATTATGAGGGGGCCTCCACCAACCTTGGTCTTGTCCAGGAGGCTTTTCAGTCTTTGGTCTGACAGGCCGCGGGGCCAGCAACAAAGCTATCGGCGGCAGTGGGGCCTTTTTTGTTTTTGCAAACCTGCAGCCTGCAGCCACCACAGGGCAGGACGGAGAGTCTAGAGCAGCAAAGCCGCCGCCAGCAACGCTACAGTGATGGGTGCAGAGCTGTCACTGCACATAAGCCACCAAGCACAGCCGCTGGCAGCTCAATGCAGGGAACCAGCCGGGCGACTACACTACCCCCCACCCAGAATGGCAAAGCAGCCGCACAAGGGGGGCACAAGGGACTCCATCTGACCTTCCAGTAAGTAGGCGGGTGCCAGACAACCACCAATCAGTTACTTGGCTGGACTATTATTTTAAAGGAAAAAAAAATACTGTATCTGGGGACACCACTGGTTTTGATCCGACCCTGATAAATAGCTTTGTGACAATACTGTGTCGACTTATGCCGGATCCAAGCAGCCCAACATAGCTTTAGAAAATCAGGATCATTTTGTTTTACCTCCTATACCTCCCAAGTGTCCCTGATTTGGATGAACTGTCCCTCTTTTAAGTCCATGTCCCCCTGTCCCTCATTGTTCTCATTTGTCCCTCTTTGAGGTGTAACATGCAGATCTGCAGCAATAAATGATTCATTTCCTATCCTATCTCCTATCCATCCCTCAATGAGGGGGCAGTGGCTTCATTTAAAAACTCCAACAAATAATCCGCACTCCGAGTCAATCTTCATAGATCAGTCAATTGTATTCAAATATCAGAACATCACAAGGTATTGTGAACGTTTTGGGGGTAAAGCAGGGGACCCCCTTCATCAGGACATATGGAAACAACAAGAAGAACACGCAAAGACCGCTTACAGGGCCGGCTCCAGGCTTTTGTGGGCCCCCGGGCAACAGAGTCTTAGTGGGCCCCTTGTGTCACATTACATGCCCCGAAATGAAAAAGAAAAGTAAAAAGGGCAAGAGAAATAGAATTAAGGAGAAAAAAAAAAGAAAGAAGAGAAGGAAAAATACGAAAAGAAAAAAAAAGCAGAAAGCAGGGTAGAAAGAGAAAAAAATAGAGGGAGAATGTGAGGAGAGGGAGAAAGAAAAGAAAGAGGAAATAAAAGAAAAAAGAAATATATATATAGAGAGAGAGAGAAAGAAAAGAAAGGAAAAAAAGAAGGAAAGAAAGAAAACAAGAAGGAAAGTAAGATAGAAGGAGAGAAAGAAAAATGGAAAGAAAGAAAGGAAGAAAATGAAGAGAAAGAAAGAAAGAAAAAAAGGAGAAATAAAAGGAGGAAAGAAAGGAAGCATAGTGGATAAAAAAATACAAGGGAGCGACAATGGGAGGAAGGAAGGAGTAAGGAAGGATAACGGGCCCCCCTGGGCCTGCGAGGTGGGCCCCCCCTGGCTTCGGGGCCCTCGGCACGTGACCGAGTTTGTCGCCCTTTAGCGCCGGCCCTGACCGCTTATAACTGATGTAGGGCCAGTAGCTACATCAGGGGGTCTTTGCTTTACCTCCCGAAATGTTGACAATACCTTGTGATGTTCTGATATTTAAATACAATTGACTGAGCTATGAAGATGGACTCGGAGTGCTGATTATTTGTTGGACCTGGATCTGCGGTGTCTTCGCTAATCGCGCACCCACCTACTCAGCCTTTTATCGCTAGGAGGGAGCGGCGACCTTCGTCTTCATTTAACAACTGTCCCTCTTTCCCAACCTGAAAGGTTGCAGGACAACCCAAGGCGTTTCCAAGATTCTTATTTCCTCCATTTTGGTGGAATATACAGGTGGGGTCATACTTCTACGTGGTCGGCATTATCTTGTTGAGCACAACGAGTGGAATTTGTAAAGCGCTGCGTAAAGAATGTCCATCAGGTAATCTAGGACTTTTATCTGTGACAGTCATCCTCTGCAAATCCATCTGTCTCCAGCGAGTCCAGCGTCTCCTGCCCGCAGCTATATGATGGTACAGTAAGAAAGCAGCTCAGCCCTAATCTGCAGGAGCCGCGTCTCTGTGTCACGTAGCACGGGATCCCCCGTCTATTGACACGTCGCATCTCGCTCTGTACAGCCGGGAGTCGCCTATATCACCGTCCTGGACCTCTGCTATCAAAAAAAAAAGCTTGCATGAAATAAAATAGAAAAGAAAATAATCACTACAATGCCCACACACACACACACAGGGTCGGCTCCAGGTTTGTGGGGGGCCTTGGGCAAGAGAGACGCTTAGTGGGCCCCAAAGTAGTGAATCACATAATGTCACCTTTCAGCTTCACTGCCACAAATGGATCATCTCCTGCTGCTGATCACCCTCCAGTCCTTATCAGTTGTCACCTGGTTCTTGCCACCTCCGTTCCATGCCACCTTCTCCATTGTTGCTGATCAGTCCTTGTTACTGACGCCAGCCATGACCAGGTCTGCACACAACACCCGGCATTCTGTGGTTCAGGTCCATAGCCAAGCCAAGTGTAAGCCTGAGTGGGCCCCTGAGGATGCCGGGGGCCCTGGCAATTGCCCAGGTTTGCCCTGTGCTGGCGCCGGCCCTACACACACCCACACCCTACGGGAGCCAGCCAATCTCGAACCGGCTCCGCAACTTATACCGAATCGACTACAATACATCAGGCAGCAACATTGGTGGACCGGGCATTGTCCCGGGTCTCCCTATGGCCAATCCACCCTGACTGCGCAGCCTTTCGGCCGTGCCCCCTCATTGATTGATGGATAGGGGATGGGGAGGCCGATTCATCAATAGCGCCAGGTAGCGACAGATGAGCGACTGTAGCGTGATTTTTTCAGCGCCAGCCAGTATTCGCTGTGCTTGGCCGGCATTAGCTTGATGACAGCGACTCAGTCGGTGTGCGGTAATGTTGAATACGGGCTGGGGGGTCGCTGTTTCACAGGTCCAGCGTTGTATGTGAGCGCCTGACAACGAATGGCCAGAGCGAACGGCTAGCTTCATATTCATCAAAAAATCACGCTCCGAATGTGCTGTCGCTGTCCATTCCTTGTTTAAACCCCAGAGCGCTGGCGGCGATGTGTATTAACTAGTTTTTAACCCCTAAACAACCATATTTTTTGAATGTAACATTATACATGTTTTTAGAATCATTTTGTTATATGAATACATTAATCTCAGACCTGTTAGATCAATTCTGCACATATTTTTTTTATTTTTAATTTTTACTTAAAAATAAATCCTAACATTGCAGAAGTGTTCTCCGATTTTTTGACATAAAAAAAATTAAAAAAAAAATTATTACCAATTAATCATGAATTATTATAGATTGCTCCAATGAAATGCATTGGACATCGCCAGGGAGCGACAGCTCATACCTGGCGCTGTGAGGGAATTTGCAGCGGCGCTGTTCGGTCCAGGCGGCTTCATGATGAATGCCGCGCTAGCCGTCGCTCTCGCCGGCGCTAGCCTCATTTTGCTTGATAAATGCGTCATTGTGACCGCCGCCGGGCGTACTTGAGTCGGTAGTCGCCGTTAGCTGCCGCTACCTGGCGCTCGTCAGACACTACCTGGCGCTATCGCTTGATGAATAAGGGCCAAAGTGTAACAGCTACAACAATATTGAATAGGCAAATTAATCATTTATTGATACAGATCTGTCCTTTAAACCTCAAAGAAGGACAGAGAAGAACAATGAGGGACACGGACTCAAAAGAGGGACAGTCCCTCCAAATCAGGGACGCATCGGAGTTATGCTGAAACTATTACCTGTACATGCAAAACTAACTATCATTTATTTTTTATAATAACATAGTAACACAGTATATGAGGCTGAATAAAGACTTTAGTCCATCCAGTTCAGCCTGTTTATCTCATTACATGCAAGGAAGGCATCCAGGCCACTATAGATCTCCTTCCAGTGGTCTAGTAGCCATAGCTGGTAATGTTATTACATACAAGGAGGGCATCCCGGCCACTATAGATCTCCTTCCAGTGGTCTAGTAGCCATAGCTGGTAATGTTATTACATGCAAGGAGAGCATCATGGCCACTATAGATCTTCTTCCAGTGGTCTAGTAGACATAGCTGGTAATGTTATTACATGCAAGGAGGACATCCCGGCCACTATAGATCTCCTTCCAGTGGTCTAGTAGCCATAGCTGGTAATGTTATTACATCCCGGCCACTATAGATCTCCTTCCAGTGGTCTAGTAGCCATAGCTGGTAATGTTATTACATGCAAGGAGGGCATCCCGGCCACTATAGATCTCCTTCCAGTGGTCTAGTAGCCATAGCTGGTAATGTTATTACATGCAAGGAGGGCATCCCGGCCACTATAGATCTCCTTCCAGTGGTCTAGTAGCCATAGCTGGTAATGTTATTACATCCCGGCCACTATAGATCTCCTTCCAGTGGTCTAGTAGCCATAGCTGGTAATGTTATTACATGCAAGGAGGGCATCCCGGCCACTATAGATCTCCTTCCAGTGGTCTAGTAGCCATAGCTGGTAATGTTATTACATGCAAGGAGGACATCCTGGCCACTATAGATCTCCTTCCAGTAGTCTAGTAGCCATAGCTGGTAATGTTATTACATGCAAGGAGGGCATCCCGGCCACTATAGATCTTCTTCCAATGGTCTAGTAGCCATAGCTGGTAATGTTATTACATGCAAGGAGGGCATCCTGGCCACTATAGATCTCCTTCCAGTAGTCTAGTAGCCATAGCTGGTAATGTTATTACATGCAAGGAGGGCATCCCGGCCACTATAGATCTCCTTCCAGTGGTCTAGTATCCATAGCTGGAAATGTTATTACATGCAAGGAGGGCATCCCGGCCACTATAGATCTCCTTCCAGTGGTCTAGTAGCCATAGCTGGTAATGTTATTACATCCCGGCCACTATAGATCTCCTTCCAGTGGTCTAGTAGCCATAGCTGGTAATGTTATTACATGCAAGGAGGGCATCCCGGCCACTATAGATCTCCTTCCAGTGGTCTAGTAGCCATAGCTGGTAATGTTATTACATGCAAGGAGGACATCCTGGCCACTATAGATCTCCTTCCAGTAGTCTAGTAGCCATAGCTGGTAATGTTATTACATGCAAGGAGGGCATCCCGGCCACTATAGATCTTCTTCCAATGGTCTAGTAGCCATAGCTGGTAATGTTATTACATGCAAGGAGGGCATCCCGGCCACTATAGATCTCCTTCCAGTGGTCTAGTAGCCATAGCTGGTAATGTTATTACATGCAAGGAGGGCATCCCGGCCACTATAGATCTCCTTCCAGTGGTCTAGTAGCCATAGCTGGTAATGTTATTACATGCCAGGAGGGCATCCCGGCCACTATAGATCTCCTTCCAGTGGTCTAGTAGCCATAGCTGGTAATGTTATTACATGCAAGGAGGGCATCCCGGCCACTATAGATCTCCTTCCAGTGGTCTAGTAGCCATAGCTGGTAATGTTATTACATCCCGGCCACTATAGATCTCCTTCCAGTGGTCTAGTAGCCATAGTTAGTTATGTTATTACATGCCAGGAGGGCATCCCGGCCACTTTTGAATACTGCCTACCTCCTCAGTATCATAGTGTCACTGCTCTTACAGATAAGAATCCCTTCCTATGTCGGTAGAGAAAGCACCTTTCCTCTAACCTTAGTGGATGCCCTCGGTTTATAGTTACACTCCGGGGTATAAATAGATTATGGGACCGATCTTTGTATTGACCCCGAATATATTTATACATAGTTATTAGTGCATCCCTCTGGCGTCTCTTTTCCAAACTAAATAAACCTAACTTTGACATACACCATTTTTTCATATGCAGCTGTATTGTACCTTTCTGACTCTAATAAATGTAATCTCAGAATAAATATACTGACAGTCTGATTCAGGCCACCCCACTTTTTTAATTATTCATGTGCTCAAACATTGCTAAGTGGGACAGACTGTCAACCTGATACACTCTAACAGACCTTAGGCCCACTTCCAACCCGGTATTTCAAATTTTTTCAATAAAAAAAAAGAAAAGAAACAATAATTGTTAGAACAGCAGAAAATCCTCTGGCTTCTACCTGGTCTCCTAATAACAGTTGGACTGACCCTTAGCTACACTCCTGGTGGTCTCTCGGGCATCTCAGTAGTTCAGTTTACTGTTTTGTTCATTAACATTTAGCTTCCTATTGACAGCCGAGGGCAGACTGGGGCCAATAATCGGTGTAGGGTATTACTCGGCCCCGGCCTGCCAGCCAGGGATGTCATCAGGATTTTTTGGGCCTGTGACCTATTTGTGATGGCTGGGCCCCTTGTTTAAACCGAGGCCCCTGGCTCCAAGGCAACTCGCCTCACCTAAGTATCCAGACTATATAGGAAACTGAGGTTCAGACAAAGGGCCCAGGCATCACATTATAGGTTATGATCGGAGAAGAGGGTGTGTAGATGAGAAAACAATCTGCCCCATTTATAAAGCCTGTTAATTTATGTGAGGTGGGTGACTAGGGGTTAATTGTTACATGCTCAACAGACATGGTACTGTATTAAAGTGGACCAAAACCCACTCTGGAGTCTATGAGACTCCAGGGCAGGCATTCTCACTCCCCCCGGGGCATCCAGATTCAGGATCCCCCGCTGTGTCAAACCCCAGGGTCAGCCGGAAACTCACCTTCTTTCCTGGTCCAACGGCGCAGCGACCGCATCCCCACTATCCCTTTAGAGGGCGCGTGCCCATGCCAGGCATTTGTGAATGGCCGGCACAGGCATGCTCCCTGTTAGAGGGTAGCGGGGGATGCGGCCGCCAGAGCGCTCGATCTCAAGCTGATTGGACGAGAGGCTGCGCATGTGCCGTAGGACTGAGGAAGGGTGAGTGAGATTGGGCTACCTGGGGGGGGGTTTCACACAGCCTTTAAGACTCCCTGGACTGACTGATTCCGGCCCCCCCCCCCCCCCCCCCCCCCCCCCCGGGGCATCCAGAACGCTCCAGGCATTTGTGAATGGCTGCCACCCTGAGGAAGTGGCGGAAGCGGAACGCCACGAACCGCGCTGGTGCTGTTAGGACAGACAGTTTAGGTGGACCTAGATGCTGATTATTGTTGTGTATACATTTCAGTCTGCCTTGTGTATCTGGTAGCCCAGCTGCATACATCTGAACACATCTTTAGTGCACTAATGTACTGCACATTCTTTTGCACTTAGGCCCTTATTTATGAAGGAATAGCGACAGGTAGCGACTGGTGAGCGACCGGTAATGACAGGCACCGCTACAAGAATGCCGGCACCCCACCACAATCACACATTTATCAAGCCGATCATGCTTAGTGACTGAGATAGCGCCATATAGCCACTCATTCATCATTATTCCAGCCTCAGCCCACAGCGCCAGCGTCCGACCTTGAACAGCGACAGGTATGACCTCTCGCTACCTGGCGCTCTCCAATGCATTTCAATGGAACAATCTTTAAATATTCATAATTAATTGTTATTAATGTTTTTTTTTTTTTTTCAATGTGAAAAATTCTGTGACCACTTCTTCCATGTTAGATAATTTTTTTAAGGTAAAAAAAAAAAAAAAAAAATTGTGCAGAATTGATATTACAGGTCTGATATTATGTTATGTATTATGTATTCATATTACTAATTCTTTAAAAAAAAAAAATTTTTTGTTTCCAAAAATATGGTGGTTTGGGGGTTAAAAAACTACTTTTAACCCATCGCCACCAGCGCTCTGGGGTTTAAACATGCATTTTACAGCGCGAGAATTTTTTGAGCGTGATTTGTTAATGAATATGGTGGGAGCCGGTCGCTATGGCCAGTCGCTATCATGCGCTCCCATACAGCGCGGAACCTGTCAAATAGCGACTCCTCACCCAATATTCAACATTACGGCAAACCGACTGAGTCGCTATCAACTACCGAACAACGGCCAAGCACAGCGACTACTAGCGGGCGCTCTGAAAATGCCGCTACAGTCGCTCAACTGTCGCTACCTGCCGCTATTAATGAATCGGCCTCTTAGCACTTTTTGGACACTCAGCACTCAGCACTTTAACTTAAGGTTTGTGGAGTCTTTATCTCCACACCCTAGTAGCTTCCTTTGCACATCTCTATCTATATATTGATACACCACTATATAATTACTTCCTTCAATTTCTGCTTTGTATGCGGAGGACCCCTTTACACTCGGCAGAGAAATATATTCTTATCATGAATTTAATTATATAAAATATACTATTAATTATAAGTCTGGCTTTGTCCACCAGACTTTCGTATTTTGAATTTTATTTGTTTTTAAATGTTTGTTGTCCCCGGGCCATCTATGTACTTATCAACTCTTGAATAAAGTACCATTTAATTTTATATACTGTATTGCGGCTAATTCTTTACGGGCAACAAGTGGTCTGACTGGCAGTCCACATATCTTGTAACAGAATGGCTGCCGTGGGCACGCTCCGTGTTAGAGGATAGCGAGGGATATTGCTCAGATCGAAGGGGCTCGAGCGGATCCGAACCCGCTGATTGAAGGCGTGGCCACGCATGTGTCGTAGACCCGGGAAGAGGTGAATTTGTTCGGGTGACCTGGGAGGCTTCACACAGTGGGGCATCCCCGATCGGGTGCCCGGGAGGCAAAGACCAAAACCCAGGATAGTCAAAACCATGGGTTTTGTTCCACTTTAAAGGGACCCGCCAGTCAAACAAGACTAAAGGGCCCTTGAACTCTGCCAGAGGCAAGTCCCACTTCATATACAATCAGAGAAAGCCTGAATCCCGGCTTCGATACTTACCCTCCTGCGTGATCCCTCATTTTGGGTGCAACCCCACATGACCTAGTGTGCAAGCCGGACAAAGGAACCTCACTGGCTTCCTGTGATCACATGGAGCCACAATGCTGCAGGGAAACACTGAAGCAGGTGAGTTCTTGGACGGGGGATCAGTATACAGAGCGGGGTATCCCTTCTCGGGAGGTCCCTCCACTGACAAGTTTGTGGACACTCCAGTCTTATTTGACTTGAGCGTCCTTTTAAAATGACACACAGAGGAGGAGCCTGGCCAAACAAACACCAGCTGCTTTTGGTTAGTCTGATCCAGAGCTGTGTCTCCTCTCCCATACCTACCAACCTTTCAGGGTGAGAAAGAAGGACATTTGTTAAATTAGGACATGCCCTCTCATTGATGGATGGATGAAGCCACGTCCCCTCATTGAGGAATGATGAAGCCACGCCCCCTCATTGAGGGATGATGAAGCCACACCCCCTCATTGAGGAATGATGAAGCCATGCCTCCTCATTGAGGGATGATGAAGCCACGCCCACATTGATGGATGGATGAAGCCACGCCTCCTCATTGATGGATGGATGAAGCCACGTCCCCTCATTGAGGGATGATGAAGCCACATCTTCTCATTGATGGATGGATGAAGCCACGCCCCCTCATTGAGGACTGATGAAGCCACGCCCCCTCATTGAGGGATGATGAAGCCATGCCTCCTCATTGATGGATGGATGAAGCCACGTCCCCTCACTGAGGGATGATGAAGCCACGCCCCTCATTGATGGATGGATGAAGCCACGTCCCCTCATTGAGGGATGATGAAGCCACGCCTCCTCATTGATGGATGGATGAAGCCACGTCCCCTCATTGAGGGATTATGAAGCCAGGCCTCCTCATTGATGGATGGATGATACCACGCCCCCTCATTGAGGGATGATGAAGCCATGCCTACTCATTGAGGAATGGATGAAGCCACGCCCCTCATTGAGGGATGATGAAGCCACGCCTCCTCATTGATGGATGGATGAAGCCACGCCCCCTCGTTGAGGGATGATGAAGCCTCGCCTCCTTATTGATGGATGGATGAAGCCACGCCTCCTCATTGATGGATGGATGAAGCCACGCCCCTCATTGAGGGATGATGAAGCCACACCCCACATTGATGGATGTATGAAGCCACACCCCTCATTGATGGATGAAGCCACATCCCCTCAATGAGAGATGATGAAGCCACGTCCCCTCATTGATAGATGGACGAAGTCACGTCCCCACATTGAGGGATGATTAAGCCACACCCCTCATTGATGGATGGATGAAGCCACGTCCCCTCATTGATAGATGGACGAAGTCACGCCCCCTCATTGAGGAATGATGAAGCCACGTCCCCTCAATGAGGGATGATGAAGCCACACCCCTCATTGATGGATGGATGGATGGATGAAGCCACGCCCCCTCATTGAGGGATAGATAGGAGATAGGATGTAACAGTTACAGCAATAGAAACACTGAATAGGAAAATGAATCATTTATTGCGGCAGATCTGCACATTACACCTCAAAGAGGGACAAATGAGAACAACGAGGGATATGGCCTCCAAAGAGGGACATTGAAATAGGGGAAAATATGATTTATAATTAATATTTGCTTCCCATTAATCATATTAACCTATAGTAGATGTTTCTACTAGAGGTTAATATGCTAAATATCGCAAATACTAACAATCATATCAGCCCAGCGGCCACTTCTAAATCAGGGATATATGCTCTCCCCCAGGGACCAAAAGCTGCTGCACACCTCTAATAATAACTGGTGTGAAAAGGGTGTAATTCCACTAGGGAAATGTTAGCTCTCTTCCTATCTGCACTGGCCAAACTGAGAAGCGGTGAGAAGTCACTGGAACCAGAGGGGCGTCAAAGGCATCAGGATTACACCATACACTTTTTGTCAAATTGCCACGAATTATTCATGTATGCACTGATACCTTTTTTAGCTTGTAATGTCTTCCCTTCTCTGTATTTTTTTTTTTGGCTGGGTTGCAGACTACATACCCGCTAACTTTGTTACTTTGATTATTGATTTGAGTGATAGAATATAATTCCTATGTATTAGAGCCCTCTAAGTTGGGGTCCCCTTGTGGCATGTGTGTACATGTGTTTTAAATTTTGTATTGCATGTGTTTTTATTCCATTTTGAGCCTTAATAAATGTGAAATATACTTTTTTACTTCAATGTGGTGAGTGCGGACATTTCTTGATACCATCCCAGAGCCCCTAATCTATAGCGTTTGGTCTGATTTAACAAGTACGAGTAGGTCGGGCACCCCACATTCGTTGACTGGGGGCTGTGCTTATCCACCTTTTATAAAATATATACACTTTTTGTCAAATAAACTTGGGCCCTTATTTATGAAGGAATAGCGACAGGTAGCGACTGGTGAGCTGCCGGTAATGACGGGCCCCGCCACGAGAACGCCGGCTCCCCACCACAATAACACATTTATCAAGGCAATCCTGCTTAGCGACTGAGATAGCGCCATATAGCGACTCATTCATCATTACTCCAGCCTCAGCCCACAGCGCCAGCGTCCGACCTTGAACAGCGACAGGTATGACCTCTCGCTACCTGGCGCTCTCCAATGCATTTCAATGGAACAATCTTTAAATATTCATAATTAATTGTTATTAATTTTTTTTTTTTTTTTAAATGTGAAAAATTCTGTGACCACTTCTGCCATTTTAGATAATTTTTTTAAGGTAAAAAAAAAAAAAAAAATTGTACAGAATTGATATTACAGGTCTGATATTAATGTATTCATATTACTAAATTATTTTAAAAACTTGTTTTTTTTTGGTTTCCAAAAATATGGTTGTTTGGGGGTTAAAAAACTACTTTTAACCCATCGCCGCCAGCGCTCTGGGGTTTAAACATGCATTTTACAGGTGATGTTTTAATGAATATGGTGGGAGCCGGTCGCTAGGGCCAGTCGCTATCATGCGCTCCCATACAGCGCGGAACCTGTCAAATAGCGACTCCTCACCCAATATTCAACATTACGGCAAACCGACTGAGTCGCTATCAACTACCGAACAACGGCCAAGCACAGCGACTACTAGCGGGCGCTCTGAAAATGCCACTACAGTCGCTCAACTGTTGCTACCTGCCGCTATTAATGAATCGGCCTCTTGGTTCTCCAGAGGCAGCAAAGAAAGGAAAAAAAATCTGCCCCTCCTTACCCATCCTATGGCTGCTGCTGTATATACGGGTATGTGCCATGGTGTGCCTCTTCCTTAGCAACAGACATTGCCCACGCCCCTTAAATAAGTCCGATATGGGGGGGTGAGGGGCCTGGCAGATGGCCGGCACCAGGGCAGCAATCAGGGCAAGATAAATAAATACTGTGAAGGATAATGCTGCCACTTGTGGGGGAACTCAGCTGTTGCCTGACACTTACCTTCTGCCATTGGTGGTCCAGCGGTCCTGGTCTTGTGACCACTTATGGTTCCAGTTCCCAGATACATCGGGTGTTGACTTATATGCTTTGACCTAGTTATGCATAGTCATAAGTCATTAAGCATATGCAGGGCCGGATTATGAGAGGGGCGCAAGGGGCGCGAGCCCCGGGGCTTCCACCACTTATCCTGCAAAGGGGGCCTCCACCAACCTTTAGGTTATGGTCTGGTCCAGGAGGACCCTGGGCACGCATGTGTTGTTTTTGCAAACCTGCAGCCAAAGCCACCACAGGGCAGGACGGAGAGTCTAGAGCAGCAAAGCCGCCGCCAGCAACGCTACAGTGATGGGTGCAGAGCTGTCACTGCACATAAGCCACCAAGCACAGCCGCTGGCAGCTCAATGCAGGGAACCAGCCGGGCGACTACACTACCCCCCACCCAGAATGGCAAAGCAGGAGTTCCCGAGCAGCACGCACCCGCACAAGGGGGGCACAAGGGACTCCATCTGATGTTCCAGTAAGTAGGCGGGTGCCAGACAACCACCAATCAGTTACTTGGCTGGACTATTATTTTATACTGTATATGGGGCCTCCACCAGATTTTGTGCCCAGGGGCCCCCACCACACATATGTAATGGCTTGTTTCCATGACACTCAATTCTTGACATTGATGGTTTGGTGCCCAGGTCTGGCGACAAGTATTGGTTCCAGTTTCCAAGCAGGAGAGCCAGAACTCCAGTATGGGGCTCAAAGGGGTTGAATTGTGATGAGGGGACCCCTGTCCAGGTGGCCCTTATGGCCACCGTGAATTGAGAACCGCAGGCTGACATACTATTGCTACTGGCGTTGATGATAAATATGTGTTTCTAGCCTAGCTACTCCTCCGATTGGCTCGTAACCTCTAGAGTTTTTGTTTCCTACATGGTGTGTCTGGATTTTGAGGTAATCCTGGTAATCCTGGTCCTTGGGACCAAAGGCTCAGTTTAGACTGGGGACCAAGCCATCACACGTCGGTTATGGGGAGGGCCCCAGACATTTCTGCTGTATGGGGCCCAAAAATCCCAGATGGCAGTCCTGGCCAGCACCACAAACAGTGGCCCGACTGGAAAACTGGATGGCTGGGGTTAGGGCCGGCACCAGGTTTGTGGGGGCCCTTGGGCAAGAGAGTCTTAGTGTGCCCTAAAGTAGTGAGCCACATGATGTCACCTTTCAGCTCCGCTGCCACAAATGGATCGCCCTCCAGTCCTTGTCACCTGATTCAGTTGTCACCTGGTTCTCGCCGCCTTCTGAGCTTCCATCAATTGCCCCCCATTCCAGGCCACCTCCTCCATTGTTGCTGATCATCCTCTTGTTACTGATCCTCATTGAGGGATGATGAAGCCACACCCCCTCATTGAGGAATGATGAAGCCATGCCTCCTCATTGAGGGATGATGAAGCCACGCCCACATTGATGGATGGATGAAGCCACGCCTCCTCATTGATGGATGGATGAAGCCACGTCCCCTCATTGAGGGATGATGAAGCCACATCTTCTCATTGATGGATGGATGAAGCCACGCCCCCTCATTGAGGACTGATGAAGCCACGCCCCCTCATTGAGGGATGATGAAGCCATGCCTCCTCATTGATGGATGGATGAAGCCACGTCCCCTCACTGAGGGATGATGAAGCCACGCCCCTCATTGATGGATGGATGAAGCCACGTCCCCTCATTGAGGGATGATGAAGCCACGCCTCCTCATTGATGGATGGATGAAGCCACGTCCCCTCATTGAGGGATTATGAAGCCAGGCCTCCTCATTGATGGATGGATGATACCACGCCCCCTCATTGAGGGATGATGAAGCCATGCCTACTCATTGAGGAATGGATGAAGCCACGCCCCTCATTGAGGGATGATGAAGCCACGCCTCCTCATTGATGGATGGATGAAGCCACGCCCCCTCGTTGAGGGATGATGAAGCCTCGCCTCCTTATTGATGGATGGATGAAGCCACGCCTCCTCATTGATGGATGGATGAAGCCACGCCCCTCATTGAGGGATGATGAAGCCACACCCCACATTGATGGATGTATGAAGCCACACCCCTCATTGATGGATGAAGCCACATCCCCTCAATGAGAGATGATGAAGCCACGTCCCCTCATTGATAGATGGACGAAGTCACGTCCCCACATTGAGGGATGATTAAGCCACACCCCTCATTGATGGATGGATGAAGCCACGTCCCCTCATTGATAGATGGACGAAGTCACGCCCCCTCATTGAGGAATGATGAAGCCACGTCCCCTCAATGAGGGATGATGAAGCCACACCCCTCATTGATGGATGGATGGATGGATGAAGCCACGCCCCCTCATTGAGGGATAGATAGGAGATAGGATGTAACAGTTACAGCAATAGAAACACTGAATAGGAAAATGAATCATTTATTGCGGCAGATCTGCACATTACACCTCAAAGAGGGACAAATGAGAACAACGAGGGATATGGCCTCCAAAGAGGGACATTGAAATAGGGGAAAATATGATTTATAATTAATATTTGCTTCCCATTAATCATATTAACCTATAGTAGATGTTTCTACTAGAGGTTAATATGCTAAATATCGCAAATACTAACAATCATATCAGCCCAGCGGCCACTTCTAAATCAGGGATATATGCTCTCCCCCAGGGACCAAAAGCTGCTGCACACCTCTAATAATAACTGGTGTGAAAAGGGTGTAATTCCACTAGGGAAATGTTAGCTCTCTTCCTATCTGCACTGGCCAAACTGAGAAGCGGTGAGAAGTCACTGGAACCAGAGGGGCGTCAAAGGCATCAGGATTACACCATACACTTTTTGTCAAATTGCCACGAATTATTCATGTATGCACTGATACCTTTTTTAGCTTGTAATGTCTTCCCTTCTCTGTATTTTTTTTTTTGGCTGGGTTGCAGACTACATACCCGCTAACTTTGTTACTTTGATTATTGATTTGAGTGATAGAATATAATTCCTATGTATTAGAGCCCTCTAAGTTGGGGTCCCCTTGTGGCATGTGTGTACATGTGTTTTAAATTTTGTATTGCATGTGTTTTTATTCCATTTTGAGCCTTAATAAATGTGAAATATACTTTTTTACTTCAATGTGGTGAGTGCGGACATTTCTTGATACCATCCCAGAGCCCCTAATCTATAGCGTTTGGTCTGATTTAACAAGTACGAGTAGGTCGGGCACCCCACATTCGTTGACTGGGGGCTGTGCTTATCCACCTTTTATAAAATATATACACTTTTTGTCAAATAAACTTGGGCCCTTATTTATGAAGGAATAGCGACAGGTAGCGACTGGTGAGCTGCCGGTAATGACGGGCCCCGCCACGAGAACGCCGGCTCCCCACCACAATAACACATTTATCAAGGCAATCCTGCTTAGCGACTGAGATAGCGCCATATAGCGACTCATTCATCATTACTCCAGCCTCAGCCCACAGCGCCAGCGTCCGACCTTGAACAGCGACAGGTATGACCTCTCGCTACCTGGCGCTCTCCAATGCATTTCAATGGAACAATCTTTAAATATTCATAATTAATTGTTATTAATTTTTTTTTTTTTTTTAAATGTGAAAAATTCTGTGACCACTTCTGCCATTTTAGATAATTTTTTTAAGGTAAAAAAAAAAAAAAAAATTGTACAGAATTGATATTACAGGTCTGATATTAATGTATTCATATTACTAAATTATTTTAAAAACTTGTTTTTTTTTGGTTTCCAAAAATATGGTTGTTTGGGGGTTAAAAAACTACTTTTAACCCATCGCCGCCAGCGCTCTGGGGTTTAAACATGCATTTTACAGGTGATGTTTTAATGAATATGGTGGGAGCCGGTCGCTAGGGCCAGTCGCTATCATGCGCTCCCATACAGCGCGGAACCTGTCAAATAGCGACTCCTCACCCAATATTCAACATTACGGCAAACCGACTGAGTCGCTATCAACTACCGAACAACGGCCAAGCACAGCGACTACTAGCGGGCGCTCTGAAAATGCCACTACAGTCGCTCAACTGTTGCTACCTGCCGCTATTAATGAATCGGCCTCTTGGTTCTCCAGAGGCAGCAAAGAAAGGAAAAAAAATCTGCCCCTCCTTACCCATCCTATGGCTGCTGCTGTATATACGGGTATGTGCCATGGTGTGCCTCTTCCTTAGCAACAGACATTGCCCACGCCCCTTAAATAAGTCCGATATGGGGGGGTGAGGGGCCTGGCAGATGGCCGGCACCAGGGCAGCAATCAGGGCAAGATAAATAAATACTGTGAAGGATAATGCTGCCACTTGTGGGGGAACTCAGCTGTTGCCTGACACTTACCTTCTGCCATTGGTGGTCCAGCGGTCCTGGTCTTGTGACCACTTATGGTTCCAGTTCCCAGATACATCGGGTGTTGACTTATATGCTTTGACCTAGTTATGCATAGTCATAAGTCATTAAGCATATGCAGGGCCGGATTATGAGAGGGGCGCAAGGGGCGCGAGCCCCGGGGCTTCCACCACTTATCCTGCAAAGGGGGCCTCCACCAACCTTTAGGTTATGGTCTGGTCCAGGAGGACCCTGGGCACGCATGTGTTGTTTTTGCAAACCTGCAGCCAAAGCCACCACAGGGCAGGACGGAGAGTCTAGAGCAGCAAAGCCGCCGCCAGCAACGCTACAGTGATGGGTGCAGAGCTGTCACTGCACATAAGCCACCAAGCACAGCCGCTGGCAGCTCAATGCAGGGAACCAGCCGGGCGACTACACTACCCCCCACCCAGAATGGCAAAGCAGGAGTTCCCGAGCAGCACGCACCCGCACAAGGGGGGCACAAGGGACTCCATCTGATGTTCCAGTAAGTAGGCGGGTGCCAGACAACCACCAATCAGTTACTTGGCTGGACTATTATTTTATACTGTATATGGGGCCTCCACCAGATTTTGTGCCCAGGGGCCCCCACCACACATATGTAATGGCTTGTTTCCATGACACTCAATTCTTGACATTGATGGTTTGGTGCCCAGGTCTGGCGACAAGTATTGGTTCCAGTTTCCAAGCAGGAGAGCCAGAACTCCAGTATGGGGCTCAAAGGGGTTGAATTGTGATGAGGGGACCCCTGTCCAGGTGGCCCTTATGGCCACCGTGAATTGAGAACCGCAGGCTGACATACTATTGCTACTGGCGTTGATGATAAATATGTGTTTCTAGCCTAGCTACTCCTCCGATTGGCTCGTAACCTCTAGAGTTTTTGTTTCCTACATGGTGTGTCTGGATTTTGAGGTAATCCTGGTAATCCTGGTCCTTGGGACCAAAGGCTCAGTTTAGACTGGGGACCAAGCCATCACACGTCGGTTATGGGGAGGGCCCCAGACATTTCTGCTGTATGGGGCCCAAAAATCCCAGATGGCAGTCCTGGCCAGCACCACAAACAGTGGCCCGACTGGAAAACTGGATGGCTGGGGTTAGGGCCGGCACCAGGTTTGTGGGGGCCCTTGGGCAAGAGAGTCTTAGTGTGCCCTAAAGTAGTGAGCCACATGATGTCACCTTTCAGCTCCGCTGCCACAAATGGATCGCCCTCCAGTCCTTGTCACCTGATTCAGTTGTCACCTGGTTCTCGCCGCCTTCTGAGCTTCCATCAATTGCCCCCCATTCCAGGCCACCTCCTCCATTGTTGCTGATCATCCTCTTGTTACTGATCCTCATTGAGGGATGATGAAGCCACACCCCCTCATTGAGGAATGATGAAGCCATGCCTCCTCATTGAGGGATGATGAAGCCACGCCCACATTGATGGATGGATGAAGCCACGCCTCCTCATTGATGGATGGATGAAGCCACGTCCCCTCATTGAGGGATGATGAAGCCACATCTTCTCATTGATGGATGGATGAAGCCACGCCCCCTCATTGAGGACTGATGAAGCCACGCCCCCTCATTGAGGGATGATGAAGCCATGCCTCCTCATTGATGGATGGATGAAGCCACGTCCCCTCACTGAGGGATGATGAAGCCACGCCCCTCATTGATGGATGGATGAAGCCACGTCCCCTCATTGAGGGATGATGAAGCCACGCCTCCTCATTGATGGATGGATGAAGCCACGTCCCCTCATTGAGGGATTATGAAGCCAGGCCTCCTCATTGATGGATGGATGATACCACGCCCCCTCATTGAGGGATGATGAAGCCATGCCTACTCATTGAGGAATGGATGAAGCCACGCCCCTCATTGAGGGATGATGAAGCCACGCCTCCTCATTGATGGATGGATGAAGCCACGCCCCCTCGTTGAGGGATGATGAAGCCTCGCCTCCTTATTGATGGATGGATGAAGCCACGCCTCCTCATTGATGGATGGATGAAGCCACGCCCCTCATTGAGGGATGATGAAGCCACACCCCACATTGATGGATGTATGAAGCCACACCCCTCATTGATGGATGAAGCCACATCCCCTCAATGAGAGATGATGAAGCCACGTCCCCTCATTGATAGATGGACGAAGTCACGTCCCCACATTGAGGGATGATTAAGCCACACCCCTCATTGATGGATGGATGAAGCCACGTCCCCTCATTGATAGATGGACGAAGTCACGCCCCCTCATTGAGGAATGATGAAGCCACGTCCCCTCAATGAGGGATGATGAAGCCACACCCCTCATTGATGGATGGATGGATGGATGAAGCCACGCCCCCTCATTGAGGGATAGATAGGAGATAGGATGTAACAGTTACAGCAATAGAAACACTGAATAGGAAAATGAATCATTTATTGCGGCAGATCTGCACATTACACCTCAAAGAGGGACAAATGAGAACAACGAGGGATATGGCCTCCAAAGAGGGACATTGAAATAGGGGAAAATATGATTTATAATTAATATTTGCTTCCCATTAATCATATTAACCTATAGTAGATGTTTCTACTAGAGGTTAATATGCTAAATATCGCAAATACTAACAATCATATCAGCCCAGCGGCCACTTCTAAATCAGGGATATATGCTCTCCCCCAGGGACCAAAAGCTGCTGCACACCTCTAATAATAACTGGTGTGAAAAGGGTGTAATTCCACTAGGGAAATGTTAGCTCTCTTCCTATCTGCACTGGCCAAACTGAGAAGCGGTGAGAAGTCACTGGAACCAGAGGGGCGTCAAAGGCATCAGGATTACACCATACACTTTTTGTCAAATTGCCACCAATTATTCATGTATGCACTGATACCTTTTTTAGCTTGTAATGTCTTCCCTTCTCTGTATTTTTTTTTTTGGCTGGGTTGCAGACTACATACCCGCTAACTTTGTTACTTTGATTATTGATTTGAGTGATAGAATATAATTCCTATGTATTAGAGCCCTCTAAGTTGGGGTCCCCTTGTGGCATGTGTGTACATGTGTTTTAAATTTTGTATTGCATGTGTTTTTATTCCATTTTGAGCCTTAATAAATGTGAAATATACTTTTTTACTTCAATGTGGTGAGTGCGGACATTTCTTGATACCATCCCAGAGCCCCTAATCTATAGCGTTTGGTCTGATTTAACAAGTACGAGTAGGTCGGGCACCCCACATTCGTTGACTGGGGGCTGTGCTTATCCACCTTTTATAAAATATATACACTTTTTGTCAAATAAACTTGGGCCCTTATTTATGAAGGAATAGCGACAGGTAGCGACTGGTGAGCTGCCGGTAATGACGGGCCCCGCCACGAGAACGCCGGCTCCCCACCACAATAACACATTTATCAAGGCAATCCTGCTTAGCGACTGAGATAGCGCCATATAGCGACTCATTCATCATTACTCCAGCCTCAGCCCACAGCGCCAGCGTCCGACCTTGAACAGCGACAGGTATGACCTCTCGCTACCTGGCGCTCTCCAATGCATTTCAATGGAACAATCTTTAAATATTCATAATTAATTGTTATTAATTTTTTTTTTTTTTTTAAATGTGAAAAATTCTGTGACCACTTCTGCCATTTTAGATAATTTTTTTAAGGTAAAAAAAAAAAAAAAAATTGTACAGAATTGATATTACAGGTCTGATATTAATGTATTCATATTACTAAATTATTTTAAAAACTTGTTTTTTTTTGGTTTCCAAAAATATGGTTGTTTGGGGGTTAAAAAACTACTTTTAACCCATCGCCGCCAGCGCTCTGGGGTTTAAACATGCATTTTACAGGTGATGTTTTAATGAATATGGTGGGAGCCGGTCGCTAGGGCCAGTCGCTATCATGCGCTCCCATACAGCGCGGAACCTGTCAAATAGCGACTCCTCACCCAATATTCAACATTACGGCAAACCGACTGAGTCGCTATCAACTACCGAACAACGGCCAAGCACAGCGACTACTAGCGGGCGCTCTGAAAATGCCACTACAGTCGCTCAACTGTTGCTACCTGCCGCTATTAATGAATCGGCCTCTTGGTTCTCCAGAGGCAGCAAAGAAAGGAAAAAAAATCTGCCCCTCCTTACCCATCCTATGGCTGCTGCTGTATATACGGGTATGTGCCATGGTGTGCCTCTTCCTTAGCAACAGACATTGCCCACGCCCCTTAAATAAGTCCGATATGGGGGGGTGAGGGGCCTGGCAGATGGCCGGCACCAGGGCAGCAATCAGGGCAAGATAAATAAATACTGTGAAGGATAATGCTGCCACTTGTGGGGGAACTCAGCTGTTGCCTGACACTTACCTTCTGCCATTGGTGGTCCAGCGGTCCTGGTCTTGTGACCACTTATGGTTCCAGTTCCCAGATACATCGGGTGTTGACTTATATGCTTTGACCTAGTTATGCATAGTCATAAGTCATTAAGCATATGCAGGGCCGGATTATGAGAGGGGCGCAAGGGGCGCGAGCCCCGGGGCTTCCACCACTTATCCTGCAAAGGGGGCCTCCACCAACCTTTAGGTTATGGTCTGGTCCAGGAGGACCCTGGGCACGCATGTGTTGTTTTTGCAAACCTGCAGCCAAAGCCACCACAGGGCAGGACGGAGAGTCTAGAGCAGCAAAGCCGCCGCCAGCAACGCTACAGTGATGGGTGCAGAGCTGTCACTGCACATAAGCCACCAAGCACAGCCGCTGGCAGCTCAATGCAGGGAACCAGCCGGGCGACTACACTACCCCCCACCCAGAATGGCAAAGCAGGAGTTCCCGAGCAGCACGCACCCGCACAAGGGGGGCACAAGGGACTCCATCTGATGTTCCAGTAAGTAGGCGGGTGCCAGACAACCACCAATCAGTTACTTGGCTGGACTATTATTTTATACTGTATATGGGGCCTCCACCAGATTTTGTGCCCAGGGGCCCCCACCACACATATGTAATGGCTTGTTTCCATGACACTCAATTCTTGACATTGATGGTTTGGTGCCCAGGTCTGGCGACAAGTATTGGTTCCAGTTTCCAAGCAGGAGAGCCAGAACTCCAGTATGGGGCTCAAAGGGGTTGAATTGTGATGAGGGGACCCCTGTCCAGGTGGCCCTTATGGCCACCGTGAATTGAGAACCGCAGGCTGACATACTATTGCTACTGGCGTTGATGATAAATATGTGTTTCTAGCCTAGCTACTCCTCCGATTGGCTCGTAACCTCTAGAGTTTTTGTTTCCTACATGGTGTGTCTGGATTTTGAGGTAATCCTGGTAATCCTGGTCCTTGGGACCAAAGGCTCAGTTTAGACTGGGGACCAAGCCATCACACGTCGGTTATGGGGAGGGCCCCAGACATTTCTGCTGTATGGGGCCCAAAAATCCCAGATGGCAGTCCTGGCCAGCACCACAAACAGTGGCCCGACTGGAAAACTGGATGGCTGGGGTTAGGGCCGGCACCAGGTTTGTGGGGGCCCTTGGGCAAGAGAGTCTTAGTGTGCCCTAAAGTAGTGAGCCACATGATGTCACCTTTCAGCTCCGCTGCCACAAATGGATCGCCCTCCAGTCCTTGTCACCTGATTCAGTTGTCACCTGGTTCTCGCCGCCTTCTGAGCTTCCATCAATTGCCCCCCATTCCAGGCCACCTCCTCCATTGTTGCTGATCATCCTCTTGTTACTGAGGCCGTCCATGAGCAGGTCTGCAGACAGCACCCGGCATTCGGTGATTCGGGTCCACTGTAAAATAATACCATGGCCAAATGTGAGCCTGAGTGGGCCCCAGAAGATGCCAAGGGCCTCGGCAATTGCCCAGGTTTGCCTTGTGCTGGCGCCGGCCCTGGCTGGGGTAAAGATGCCCTCTCTGCATAAACCACGGCCTTTGAACCCAGCCAATCACTCTTGCAGCCCGCTCCTGGAAAGGGTCCTGGTTCCAATCTTGAACCAGATGATGGAGAACTGAAAGACGTTGCGTCTGGAGTGGTGCCTTACTATAGGAGTAATCATTAGAATTGTGTGACCGCAATGCTTTGGCCTGTTATCCTATACCCCACATGGAATTCTAGGAAGGTCAGACTACGCTTAGGCAGTCGAGGCAATTAAAATAACTTCGGAGTAATCAGGATCTCTTCTTTATCTTTAGTGAGTAGGATGCATTTCCTCTACATGCCCCTGTAGATACAGCCAGTAATTGTCGACCAATTATTGTGCATATGAAGGTCTAAGGCTTCCTTTTTACTTTCAAAAACAGCCAACTTTAGCTTTATGGTGCTTGTAAATGCCAATTTCCTCCATTAATCTCTTCTTATCTCAGGCCTGATAGCCCAGACGTGGAGCGCTCTAATGGACTAAGCGTCTCTCTGGACTAGGCTGTCTCTTGGGCAGCATCCTTGTTGTTGTGTTGTGTTGGTGCCTCATCCGGTTGGACGAGTTGAACGACTCTCAAGCTTAATTCACCATTCAGAGTTGTAAAAATTGAACTCACAGCCGGTGATCTATACCAGGAGCCATGCAAACCACGCAGGGGTGTCAGTGAGTTCTGACGCCAGTAACTGACAAGGACTATTACAAGCAGCAGGAGGTGTTATACGCGAGTATAGTGGCGAGCGTGAAAGAGAGACAGGATAATCGCTCAGGTGCAAAAAGACCTCCACTTAAATTCTGTGAAGGATAATGCTGCCACTTGTGGGGGAACTCAGCTGTTGCCTGGACACTCACCTTCTGCGGTTCTGGTCTTGTGACCACTTATGGTTCCAGTTCCCAGATCCATCATGTGTTCTGCTTATCTGCTTTGACCTAGTCATGCATATTCATGAGGCATTAAGCATATGTAATGACTTGTTGCCATGACACTCAATTCTTGACATTGATGGTTTTGTGCCCAGGTCTGGTGACAATTATTGGTTCCAGTTTCCAGATCCAGCAAGTGTTGACTTATCTGCTTGACCTCGTCATCCATATTCATGAGGCAACTTTGGCATATGCAAAGCCTTGCTGCCAGGACACTCAACCCTAGTCATTGGTTGTAGGGGGTTACAAATCTGGTGACTGATAGTAGTTTCAGTTCCCAGATCCTTCAGGTGTTGGTTCATTTGCTTGACCTAGTCATGAATATTTATGTGGAAACAATAGCATATGTAATGTCTTGCTGCCAAAATGCTCAACCCTTGGTGGCTTGGTGGTTCAAGACTGGTGACTTGGTTCCAGTGTGGTTTGAGTTCCCACATCCATCAGTTGTTCACTCATCTGCTTGACCGAGTCATGCATATTCATGACTATGTTTTGGTGGCCAGATCTGGTGACAACTAGTGGTTCCAGTTCCCTAATCAAGCAGCTGTTGACCAAGTCATGCATATATATGTGGCAACCTTGCCATATGTTATCTCAAGCTTCCAGGATACTCGATGATGGTTTGGTGTTTCAAGTCTGGTGACAGCTAGTGGTTCCAGTTTCCAGATCCTTCAGGTGTTCATTCACCTGCTTGACTTACTGTAGTCAGGCATATTGATGAGGCAACTTTAACTAGGACACTCGTGCCTTGTCATTGGTGGTTCAGTGGCCATGTCTGGTGACAAATAGTGGTTCCAGTTCTCATTTCTATCAGGTGTTGACTCATCTGCTTGACTTAGTCTTGCATATTCATGATGCAATTTTGGCATATGCAAAGCCTTGCTGATAGGACACTCAACCCTAGTCATTGGTGGTTTGGTGTTCCAAATCTGGTGACAGATAGTAGTTTCAGTTTCCAGATCCTTTAGGCATTGACTCATTTGCTTGACCCAGTCATGAATATTTATGTGGAAACATTAGCATATGTAATGTCTCGCTGCCAAAATGCTCAACCCTTGGTGGTTTGGTGGTTCAAGACTTGTGACTTGGTTCCAGTGTGTTTTGAGTTCCCACATCCATCAGTTGTTCACTCATTTGCTTGACCAAGTCATGCATATTCATGGCTATGTTTTGGTGGCCAGGTCTGGTGACAACTAGTGGTTCCAGTTCCCATATCCAGCTGCTGTTGACTAAGTCATGCATATATATGTGGCACTGGCAACCTTGCCATATGTTATGTCATTCTTCCAGGATATTCAGCCCTAGTCATTGATGGTTTGGTGTTCCAAGTATGGGGACAACTAGTGGTTCCAGTTTCCAGATCCTTCAGGTGTTGATTCACCTGCTTGACTTACTGTAGTCAGGCATATTGATGAGGCAACTTTAACTAGGCCACTCGTGCCTAGTCATTTGTGGTTCAGTGGAAATGTCTGGTGAAAACTAGTGGTTTTACTTCTCATTTCCATCAGGTGTTGATCTGCTTGAGTTAGTCATGCATATTCATGGGGCAACTTTGGCATAAGCAATGCTTTGCTGCCAGAACATTCAACCCAATTATTGGTGGTTTGGTGTTCCAAGTCGTGGTGGTTCCAGTTCCCAGATCATTCAGGTATCAACACACCTGTATGTCCTACTGTGGTGAGGCATGTTTCCGAAGACAACTTTAACTAGGACACCCATGCCTTGTCATTGCAATGCTTTGCTGCTAGCACACACTAGTTATTGCTGGTTTGGGGTCTCAGGTCTGGTGACAACTAGTGGTTTCAGTTCCCAGATCCTTCAGGTATCAACACACCTGCATGACCTACGGTGGTTAGGCATTTTTCCGTGGCAACTTTAACTAGGACACTTGTGCCTTGTCATTGCAATGCTTTGCTGCTAGCACACCCTAGTTATTGCTGGTTTGGGGTCTCAGGTCTGGTGACAACTAATGGTTTCAGTTCCCAGATCCTTCAGGTATCAACACACCTGCATGACCTACTGTGGTTAGGCATTTTTCTGTGGCAACTTTAACTAGGACAATTGTGCCTTGTCGTTGCAATGCTTTGCTGCTAGCACACCCTAGTAATTGCTGGTTTGGGGTCTCAAGTCTGGTGCCAACTAGTGGTTTCAGTTCCCATATACTTCAGGTGTTGACTCACCTGCTTGAGCTACTGTAGTCAGGCATATTTAAGAGGCACTTTTAACTAGGACACTCATGCCCTGTGGTTGGTGTTTTGGTGCCTAGGTCTGGTGACAGCTAGTGGTTACAGGTCAAAGATCCTTCGGGTGTTGACTCACCTGCTTGACCTACAGTACTGTAGTCAGTCATATTTATGAGGCAACTTCAGCCAGGATAATCAACACTAGTAATGGTTTGGTGACCAGGTCTGGTGACAGCTAGTCTAGTGGTTCCAGTTTCCAGGTCCATCAAGTGTTGACTTATCTGCCTGACCTAGTCATGCAAATTCATGGGGCAACTTTGGCATATGTAATGACTTGCTGCCAGGGCACTCAACCTTAGTCATTGGTGGTTTGGTGCTCCAAATCAGGTGATAGCTACTAGTTTCAGTTCCCAGTTCTTCCAGGTGTTGACTCATCTGCTTGACCTAGTCATGCATATTCATGAAGCAATTTTAGCATATGTAATTACTTGTTGCCAGGACACTCAACCCTTGATATTGATGGCTTGGTGGCCAAGTCTGGTGACAACTAGTGATTCCACTTATCTGCTTAAAGTGGACCTTCACCCGAAATAAGAGCATATCTTATATGTTTCCCCTACCCTGTACATACAAATTGCCCACATTAAAAATCATCCTACCTGCATCTATTACATTTTCTGACACTTTCAACATCCAAGATGGTGGCCCACTAAGGTGCAGGCTGCCTGCAAACAGGAAGTGTCTTCTGACTGTGCTGCTCTGCATTCTGGGATTGCTGACCTTTTCCTGACCCCAGTTTTGCTCCGTCTGTGCAAAGCACAGCTATACCCCCGCTCCCCTGCACTTTTGACCCCTCTCCTCAGTAGATGATACTACTGAGCCCGTATCCTAGAGTGCTGAACAGAGTTGCAGGCCAGTGAGGGAAAGAATAAAATGTAAGTGACTAAAAAAGTTAAATATATTAATTTTAGATGCTGGGGAATAGTTTTTGAAGGGTTTTGGCTTTTCATCAAATGATGCTGAAGGTCTGCTTTAAGTCATGCATATTCATGAGATGACTTTGGCATAGCAGTGCCTTGTTGTCAGGCAGGGCGGGCTCCAGGTTTATGTGGCCCCTTGGGCGACATGTTCTCAGTGGGCCCCTTTGCTAACTCTAGTTTTGGTCTACTTTAAAGTGCACCAAATCCCTTTAAACCTGACCTCTGAGTCTAAACTAATCTAGATCCTCCTGATTTTGGGTGACCCCCCTCCCCCCCTTTGTTTATTACTTTCCTGGAACTGGTGAATACACTGTGGGATCGCCAGTTTGAGTTAACGGCCAAACCAGGGGGGTTCTTTCACAAACAGGGGCATCCCAGATTGAGATGCCCCTGTAAAGCGGACCAAAACCCAGGGGTGGAATTGCTTGCATAGTGGGTATGCCAGCGATCCCAGGGAGTTTCACACAGTAGGGTATCACAGATTGGGATGCTCCAGGGATAGGAAATCAGCTGGGATGGGCAGCTTAAAGCAGAGCAAAACCCAGCACTTCCTCCCCTGGAATCTAAATCGAGATGCCCCGTTGTGTGGAACCCCACCATTCCAGGAGATGTAGGCAACAGCTGTGGGGGTGCCCTCCCAGTCCGACGCCGGTCAAGCGTCGTCGCACACCCCAAAGGCCGGCCCTGTCAGCTGACTCACCTTGCCAGGTGCTGACGCCGGCCCTGCTGCCAGGACACTCAACCCTAGTCATTGGGGGTTTGGTGTTCCAAGTGTTCTTCTGGTGGGCCCCAAGAATTGGAAACTGGGACCTTCAGCCTGACACTGTACCAGTTTTTTTCTGGGAGGAAACTAGAAAACCAATGGGAAACCCACACAGACATAAGTAAAACAATTATCCTTCAAAAAAGTTTTTGCCTAGATCATACAGGCAGGTATACCCAGAATTAGACTGTAAAGGTTGAGTCCACCTAAAAGACATATTTTATATGAGATAAAATTGGTCCAGAGACAGTGAGAGTGAGATCTTCGTCTGTCATAGGCGACAAAGAATTTAGCCCATCGCCTCGTCTTTCAAATTCGGGTTAGAGATGGGAGGAACAGCCTGGGCTGATTCCTGCTCCTGCTCATTTGCATAACAGAGGATGTCACCTGTCATCTATTGTGCTGGCAACAATTGTTCCCGCAGATGAAAAGCCTGACGCTACGCTTCTCTGTCTCTCTCCTGCAGTCGCGTCAGCTTCGGCTGGAAAACTACATGTCCCAGTTTAAACCCAAGTTTTGTTTTTGGCAGGTATTGTTTTCAGCTGTCAAAATAATCTTTCCCAATTTAGGAATCGACACCTGTGATTTTACCATTTTGTTAGTTAATTGACAAAGAGACGAGCAACGGGAATGTGCAGCAGAACCCTCTGCCAAAAATGAGTCGCCCTGTGCTCTGACTGAGGGTTAAATGACCATTGAATATGGTCACTGGTGACTTTGGCCACTTTTAACAAATTTTCCTGGGGCATCTCAGTTTGGGCAACAAAAATGGCAGAAGGTCTTAAACTCAGGAGAGACTTAAAGAACCTAATCTGTACAGTCTGGAGGAAAGAAGGGAGAGAGGGGACATGATGGAGACCTTTATATATGTGACAGGAGGGAATAAGGTTCAGGAGGGAAGTGTTTTTAAGAAGAAACTTAATGATAGAACAAGGGGCCCAACCTGAAGCTAGTCGGGGGGAAGATCAGGAGCAATGTTAGAAAATATTATTTTACAGAAAGAGTAGTAGATGCTGGAATCAAACTTCCAGCAGAGGTAGTAGAAAAATCGACAGTCACTGAATTTAATCATGCCTGGGATAAGCCTCCATCATAAGCTAAAGAGAACATACATTATACACATAAGATAAAGAGAACATACGGTATTACACATAAGATACAGAGAACATGCAGTATATACATAAGATAAAGAGAACATACAGTATATACATAAGATACAGAGAACATACAGTATATACATAAGATAAAGAGAACATACAGTATACACATACGATAAAGAGAACATACAGTATACACATAAGATACAGAGAACATACAGTATACACATAAGATACAGAGAACATACAGTATATACATAAGATACAGAGAACATACAGTATACACATAAGATACAGAGAACATACAGTATACACATAAGATACAGAGAACATACAGTATATACATAAGATACAGAGAACATACAGTATACACATAAGATACAGATAACATACAGTATATACATAAGATACAGAGAACATACAGTATATAAATAAGATACAGAGAACATACAGTATACACATAAGATGCAGAGAACATACAGTATATACATAAGATAAAGAGAACATACAGTATACACATAAGATACAGAGAACATACAGTATACACATAAGATACAGATAACATACAGTATATACATAAGATACAGAGAACATACAGTATACACATAAGATACAGAGAACATACAGTATATACATAAGATACAGAGAACATACAGTATATACACATAATATATAGAGAACATACATAATATACATAAGATAAAGAGAACATACAGTATATACATAAGATACAGAGAACATACAGTATATACATAAGATAAAGAGAACATACAGTATATACATAAGATACAGAGAACATACAGTATACACATAAGATACAGAGAACATACAGTATATACATAAGAATAAAGGGGGGTGGGAGCAGCTCAATCACTATTTATACAAAATTATCAACATTATTATTCAGGGCCTGGGAACTAATTTACCGCCCAGTTTACCCTCTCATCATCTAAATATCAAGCAACAAACATGTCTAGCTACGTGGAAAGACAGAGATTTGGTTGCATATATCTGCAGATACATGTGGAAGCCACACTGCCCCGACAAGGCACTCTGTGTTTAGTGTGGTCCCTTTATGATGATCCCACATTGCTGTGGAAGCCAGAGCAAAGGTGAGTTCTGCAACGACCCGGGGGGCCGGGGTCACACAGTAGGGTTTTGGGATGTCCCAGGGGGTTGGCCAGCAGCTGGACCTGGAGTCTTTTAGACTCTAGGGCTGGCTACCCGGGGTTTTGTTCTAAAAAACCCTGAACACATATGAACACATGTTCTTATAGTCCTGTCCAGACACACACTAACTTCCTTAAATCATAGCAGGGAACAATGTAAAATGAGCCAATTCAACACTTCTCAAAATCTCCAATTGTGAGTAAATACCTGAGATATTCTAAGAAAAAGCCACTTTCTTCACTTACATTTCTAGGAGTGGCTGAGCTGGGAAGGACGTGTCATGCTGCAGCTAAGAAACTTGTTTATTTAGCTGAGGTCAGAGACAGCTGCGGGAACACTGTGGCTTGCCGTGCTCACTCACGCTGAGAGCTCCAAGAGACTGAGTAGATGTTGGACCGCTTTTTTGGGTGGTCCTGGAGGAATGAAATTAAAAGGCAGGACAAACTTTGGGGCCCTGCTATGGCTTCTACCTGGAGCTGCAGGAAATGGAGTATAGAGAACTGGGACAGGCGATGGGGGAGCTGCTTGCTGCCTTTTTATTGCTGCTGGGTTTAATCTATTTAGAGGGAGATTAGGAAATACATTAGTACCCCTACATTTATGAATGTCATAATAATAATAATAATAATAATAATAATAATTATTATTATTATTTTTTATTTTTATTATTATTTTTGTAGTCACTCTATTTGCATAGATATCAGTTCCTGCTTTAGGAAAGAGGAGCCAGACAGCTTGCCACAGCTGTTGCAGATGCCATGGCTGGATTGTCCATTGGGTGTGCTGTAGAAATATGTTATGCATGAATTAGAGGGCATGGCCTCGAAATGCATTGCGCTTGTTCATGTGCACTACCTTTGGATTTTATATGTGAATCTTCCTACATTGGATGGAACTTTAAAGCAGCTCGGATTAAAACTACATTTGGAATCCTGAATTTCCTTTTATTTTTTTATATATGGCATTTATTTTTATAGCACCAACATAATCCGCAGTGTTTTACAATAAGAGGATTTACGTACAAAGAGAGTAATAAATTACTGTACAGAGCAACCAAAAAGGTATCCACTGAATGAGGACCCTGCTCATAAGCTTACAATCTAAGAAAAAGAAAGTGGTGGTAATTCTACCATTGGATATATATATATATATATATATATATATATATATGGTAAGTACTGTATTTGTATTTTTCGCTCTATAACAAGCACCTGTCCATAATATGCACCTAGGATTTGGAGGAGGAAAATAAGAAAAAAATGATTCTAAACCAAATGTTGTGCTAAAACATTACAGGCAGTGTGGCACCCCCCCCATCCCATTCCCATAGGAGGTGTGACATTCCCCCATCTCATAGGCAGTGTGCCATTCCCCCTCCTATTACCCATAAACAGTGAGGCATTCTCCCCTACCATTCCCATAGGCAGTGTGGCATTCTCCCCTCCCATTCCCATAGGCAGTGTGGCATTCCCCCCTCCCATTCCCCATATAGGCAGTGTGGCATCCCCCCTCCCATTCCCATAGGCAGTGTGGCATTCCCCCCTCCCATTCCCCATATAGGCAGTGTGGCATTCCCCCCTCCCATTCCCCATATAGGCAGTGTGGCATCCCCCCTCCCATTACCCATATAGGCAGTGTGGCATTCCCCCCTCCCATTCCCCATATAGGCAGTGTGGCATCCCCCCTCCCATTACCCATATAGGCAGAGTGGCATTCCCACCTCCCATTCCCATAGGCAGTGTGGTATTCTCCCCTCCCATTCCCCTAGGCAGTGTGGCATCTCCCCTTCCATTCCCCATAGGCAGTGTGCCATCCCTCCCATCCTCTTATTCAGTGTGGCATTCCCCCCAACCCCTCAGAAAAAATAAAAGGTATACTTACATGAACGATTGGTTTCCAGCGCTTCCACCGCCTCTCAGACCAGCGCACGCTGACGCCCGAGTGTTTGTTTCAGCCGCGCTGACACTCAAGAGGCAGTGGCGGCGCCAGAAGCCAGAGTGTGGACAGCGGGCGTGAACTTTTTTCACTTTACTTTTACATTTGCCCAATAAGACATCCCCCCCCACTTTTGGGGAAAATTGTGCGTCCTTTAGGGCGAAAAATACAGTATATATCACCAGTATAATATATTGATATATACTTACATATATACTTACATGATTACATTTTTTGGGGGGGATAGGGGTTCTAATGTATTTAGTTTTATAAGGTACACCCCGGAAGGGATTGAAATATGGGGCATCAAAGGGTAGAGGGAGACTCATTTACCTAAAATACAGAGCATGTGTGGATTTGCTTCCCAGAGTTCCCCTTTAGCTCCCCTTTCGGCAAGCGCGTAAAGATTTACATACGTGTAAGTAATGCCCTGGAACAAGAGGCGGTCACGTGGTCGGCTAACCTTTATAAATAAATAGCACTTGTCATATACAAGCTGCTCACACAATCACGGGTTGAATATACTGCTAAAAATTCAACATGCCACTTACCCTAATAGATACTCAGCCATTCACTGAGTCACCTAATTCACATGCATGGCAGCCCAGGACTCGGTCGGGGAGCCAGGCTCTCTGACAGCTTTTTGGATGGTTTGTAATCACAGGCTAAAAAGAAAAAAAAAACCTGGTCAATTAGAGATGCCTTGGGCAACATTGTAAGGTTTTGTTCCTTTTATCTCCAATACATTCCCAGTCCTGCCCTTTACATGAAACCACCTATCCGAGGAATTTTTAGGAATTTCCTTCTCCCTGTAATTTCATTAAGCTCAGCCACCGTGCTTCTTTTTTTTCTTTTTTACATTTCAAGTGGTGGAAAAGCATTTAATCCCGGGAGTAGGCATCCTTGACAGCCTCCCTTTATCTCCAAGGCTTCAACGTCTAAACGTGTTTTGATTTACAATAAGGGCCAGGAAGTGCACAGGTGCCCTCTCTTTAAAAAGAAAAAAAAACAAGGTTAACACGTTGAGTCCTCGAAAAGCAAAAGAGTGGGCGACGAGAAAAAAAACGACGAGCCTAATTAAAACAGGTGTTTGTGGAAGATTTAACCGTCGCGATCGTCTTTTGTACGTAAAAAAAAAAAATCCCCTCCGGGCTTTGTATCGATTTAACTCGCTCGCTGCGTTGAATCCTCGCACTGCGCTGAATCCTCGCGTTAATATGTTTTCAGAACAAGTGGCGCACTTGAACGAAATGTAAATTGTAACTGTTCAGAATTTCCCAGTGTTTATACATAACTAAAATTACTACCCTGGCGCTCTTTAACTTACGGTATTTAATGGCTGCATTAACTAAATTAAGAAAAGCCGCTCGAGTCACATAATCAGGGAATATTTTGGTATAATTTGTAGCTTAATGATTACATTATGATATGCTGAAGAATAGTAATGCATCTTAATTATGTAAAATGCTTATATAATTTGATAAAGGGATACGGCAGCAGTTTCTCTTTTTTTATAATTGGATGATGAGAGCGTTCTCGATGGTGGAAGGATTAGCGACGACCCGAACAGTTTAGCTGGAGGAAGAAACGTTATGGTCTGTAAGGGAAAAAAAAAAATACAGATTAATAATCAGGGTTAAAAGTGGGTGTAAACTAGAGAGATGTGAAGAAGAGGCTTGATGGAATGTAGATCAAGATTCTTTTCTGAAAGTTACTCGCGTTGGGCTATCGCCAGGGGGGCGATTGGGGGCAAAAATCAGCCAGCCAGCCAGCCCAAACCATCTGCCATATCCAATGTGCTTCCCAGCAAATAAATGAGTGTCTTCCGTACTGTGGCATTGCAGGGGCACTCCTAGCCAGGGGCGTCCATACCATAGAGGCAGGGAAGGCAGGTACTCCTGGGCCCGTGGCACAAGGTGGCCCTCCGCTAGCTAACTTCACTGTCTCTACAGAATGTATGCCCAAGGCTAGCGGCAGCACAGCTTTGTACTTGCCTACACAGCCACGCCATCTCCTTTCTCCACATCGGCTTCTCTTGTCCTGCCAGGCGAGACCTCGCTCCACCTGCCCCCGTACACACCCGCACCACCCTCGAGCGCACCTCCTCCGCCTCTGTGCATGCCTCCTCCATCCCCATACATGACTTTTCCTTCAGCAGACGCGTGCTGCCGGTGAGTGTCCATCCTGGGAGGTGGGTGCTTATGAGAGCCCTGCTATGGGACCCCGTCAGGGCTATGTACTCCCATGGTTATGGCCTAGTGGTAAGGAAGTGGCCTTGTGACCGTAGGGTTACAGGTTTGATTCCCATACCCAGACATGACTGAAGTGCTCTTGAGTAAGGCCCATAACCCCTCTACCCTCTATCTTCAGCAGACACGTGCTGCCTGCTTTTGTCCACGACCCAGCCGGTGAGTGCCCATCCTGGGGGGTGGGTGCTTATGAGAGCCCTGCTATTGGACCCCTTCAGGGCTATGTACGCCCATGGTTATGACCTAGTGGTAAGGAAGTGGCCTTGTGACCGTAGGGTTACAGGTTTGATTCACAGACCCAGACATGACTGAAGTGCTCTTGAGCAATGCACTTAACCCCTCTACTGCTCCCTGGACGCAATTTCTAGGGCAGGCACCCGATGTGTGCACTCACTGCTTGTGTTTGTCTCACAGCACAGAAGGGTTAAACATGATGATAAAAGTCCCTATTTGTGCGCAAGCTTACAATCGCCTCACCAATTTTCTGCTGGTAGCGGGCATTTTGGAGCTTTCTCTCCCAGGATCCCAGCTGTGCTGCTGCCTGGATTCATCTGACCTAACCCACAATGCACAACAGCAGAAAACCCAGCAGCACTTTCTCTTTGCAGGCGGCCTGCAGCTCAATGGGACATCATTTTGTTTGTAAAATTGACCATGGAAATCAAAATCCTTTTTTAAAAAGGTCTCTTTTTGACAGAAATAGTAAGGAAAACCCGAACATTAGGTTTTGTCCTACTGGAGTCAAAATCATCTAAACTGATTTGATATTCTCCATATGTCTTGTGCTGTATTATCAGTTATGTCTTGTGCTGTATTATCACTAGAGGTGAGGGTGAGCGAACTGGTTGGTTAGAGCCGGAGCTCGCTCTGAATTTTAGGGAGAAATTGATTTGGCACGAATCCCAAATTTCTTGTTATTTGTGCCACCAAATTTCTCAATGAAATCCTTAAAGTGGAACAAAACACGGGAATTGCTCAGTCCACGCCATCCCTAACACCTCTCCACAGAAACCTAGCTCTGTGCTAGGCTGCGGCCATTTTGCACCCCGATGCAGGGAGGGGCTATTTATACTGGTGAGTGAGCTGACGTCAGCTCACTCTGCTGGTATAAAAGGCCACTGCCTGCTGTGGGAGCAAGATGTCAGAAGCTGGAAAGAATGCTGGAGCTGCCCTGCGCCTGGCTTCGGCCAATCTTTCCAGCTGTCAGGCATTTGCGGACAGCACGGAACATCGGTGATGGATCTGAGCTAAGTAGAGGGAGCGGGAATAAAAAAATATTTATTTTACCTTGAGAGACCCCTATAACAATTCACAGAGCAGGAAGGGCTGGCCTGTTGGAGATACAACAGCTCTGCATGTAAATTTGGGACTTTTGCCAGATTGACTGCAGTTTACAGTTATGACAGTAGATGGCGCTGTTACCAGTGCTTATCTGTATCATGTTCCAGTAAAGCCAGTTCCTGTTACACCACTAATGTATATCTGGATTTGACTCGCTGCACCCAGCACTCACACTCTGCAGCAGGTTATGAGCCCAGTAACTGAATGAAGCCACAGCGATTGGATAAAATCCAGTGACCAGACGCGGCCCAGGCAGAGCAAAGCCCAGAATGGGAGACAGCGTGGCCAATGCAGAGATTGACATAAAGAAGCTTTCCAGAGCCATCTCCTGTATACAAGTAAGATTGTTCTTATATATAAAGGAGGGAGAATGGCCAGCAGCTCAGAGCTTATATTCTCAGTGGCCAAGCTGAACAATGACAATTATCAGCTATGGAAGTTTAAAGAGGAACTTTACAGGCCCTGTAGTCTAAAAGAGTTCCACTCCTTGGGGCATCCAGAATTTGTGTGCCCCGCTGTGTAAAACCTTTGCGGTAGCCCCAATACACTCACCTTCTCTCAGAGCCCTTGCCGTGTCTCTGCATCATGACCGCATCTCTGCTAACCTTTAGCCATGCGCGCACCCGTACTCTGACTTTCTGAATAAGTGGTATGGGCACAGCTGAGCAGACCACTCAGCCAGTCAGTGCGTTCTTTCTCGCCCGAGTCTGCACCGTGGGAGCAGCAGGAAGGTGAGTGTATAGGGTGACCTGGGGGGGAGGGGGATACCCCCAGGGGGGCATCCTACCGCCACCATATAGAGGAACAACAGCTCAAAGCTTCCCCAATACATATGCTGCACTGATTTATGCGCAGGAAGCAAGGCCTGAGACAGATCTGACACTAGCATTTGTAAAGTTAGGTGTGTGAAAATGCTATTATTAGAGTGGGAGTGACTTGTGGGATGTTATCACTACAGAGTGGCCACAGGACCATAATCAGTACTGGGACAGGAAAAACAGACAGGCACAGGCTACCATAAGCTTACTAGTGGAAGACGGTCAGCTTATTACCATACGCCGTGAGGATACAGAGAAAGGCATGTGGGATGTACTGAAAAGACATGAGAGATGTGAGAAAGATCCAGTTTAAACAGCTAGTAGTTTCTGGAAACAACTTGCTGCTTACAAAATGTGGCTTAGCAGAGAGCAGGACATGCAGGAGCATATAAATGCAATGCTGGAAGCAATGGCACAACTCAGATCAGTTGGTGAGGATATAACAGAGTCACACCGCAGCTATGTTGTTGTGCAGCTTACCCGATACATACACTTCACTGATTAATGCAATGGAGACACAGCCTGAGACAGATCTGACACTAGGATAAAGTAAAGACCAGGCTCATAGATGAGTATCAGCGAAGAGTTTGCATATGTCTCCACAGAAACTAACACCAGAGCTGCTCTTAAAGCTACAGACACAAAGATACACAGGAAGGAAACATGGTGTGCTTCAAATGCAACAAACAGGGACACATAAAGAGAGACAGTACTATATGGAAAGCAGAGAGACAGCTAATGAGACAGTGTCCCTCTTATACTAAACAGATAGTCAAAGCCACAATCTCTGATCCATGTGAAGGGAACTGGAATGGCACATTTAAAGTGACAGGCAACCATACATTTCAAGGCTGGTGCATTGACTCGGGAGCAACCAGTCACAGTGATAGAAGCTTTTTCACAGAACTTGATTTGAATAACAAAGAGACAATTTATCGTGCAGATGGAAGTAAAATACATGCAGAGGGATATGGGCACACAACCCTTGTATGTCCCAATGATGTGGGACACAACTTAGTCATACCAGTGAGAGATGTGCTTTATGTTCCTTATCTAGAAGAAGGACTCTCTGAAGCATCTGACAGCCAAAGGATTTGCTGTAAAATTTCAAGGTGACAAGTGTTCTAACCTGAAGCAAGCAGACCTTAGAAAGTGCCAAGGGGACCATATTTATCACCTCAACACAGTGAAGGAAAAGGTGAGACTATGCACACACACCCAAAAATGCATCCAGGAACTACAAAAGGGGGATCAGACAAAGGATTTGACAGTATCCCCTTGTCCAGTTACTTTTAAGTATGAATGTTGCATCAAATCCGAAGCTACAAGAGCGACACTTTCTAAAGCCAATCAGAATAGAGCTTCAAGACCATTTGACCTAGTTCACAGTGATGTATGTGGTCCCCTAAACCCACCTAAACCTGGAGGCAGCAGGTTCATAGTGACTTTCATAGATGACTATTCAAGATACACAGTCACTTACCTAATGCAACACAAGAGTGAAGTTCTCGACAAATTACAGAACTATGTAGTACAGACAAGTAACAAGTTTCAGAGGAAGCCTCTCATACTTTGAAGTGAAAATGGAGGTGAATTTACAGGATGCAAAATACAAGAGTACTTAAAGCTGAACGGAATAGAGCATCAAAAGACAGCCCCATACTCACCAGAGCAAAATGAAGTAGCTGCAAGAAAGAACAGCACTCTGATTGCATGCTGACAAACTCTAGACTACCACAATAATACTGGGGTAAGGCAACAATGGCAGCCACATATTTACAAAACAGTCTCTTTTCTAGAAGAGTGGGAAAAAAACTTCATATGAACTGTGGCACAATGAGAAGCCAATTGTAAAATACATAAGAGTTTTTGGATGCAAAGCATTCATTTACCTTCCAGAAAAAAAAAACGCACCAAACTCTAGAACAGAGCATTTGAAGGAATCTTTGTTGGATATAGTGATAATGTTAAGGGCTACAAAATTCTAAATCCCAAAAGAGACAATGTTACCATTAGCAACAGCATAACTTTTGTTGATCTGAGAGACAAACAGTTGAAGTGAGCGCAGAACCTACCAGTACGGAAGAGCAGACACAAGCAAGCTCAGGCACAGAACCAAGACGCTCAAAGGGAGAAAACAGAGGTACACCGCAGCAGCGCAGGCAAGCCAAGAAGTTACATAGCTGAGACAACTGTTAACAGACTTGGGTCAACCACAGTTAGAACCAGCGAGAATCTTTGAGGCTAATCAAGAATGCCTTGCACTTGGGCAGATGTAAAGGGTTAGCTCAAGAACCAAGCACATTAACGTGAAGTTACGCTTTCTGAGGCATCTTCAAAAGCAGGGACTTCTTGAGTTAATTTATTGCCCTGCTGAGGATATGACAGCAGATATCCTTACTAAGGCCACGACTGCTGAAAGATACTTACCAAAATGGGTTTAAAAGCCTCATCTGTTGAGAAAGGGTGTTGGAAATACAATAGTTTAATAGATTGACTGCAGTTTACAGTGTACAATTATGACAGTAGCTTGTGCTGTTACCAACGTTTATTTGTAGTCTCTATAATTCCTGTATATTCAGCTGCACTCTATCACTTCTTTTTCCTGTTTGTGTTAGCCACCATGTTACGATGACATTCTCTTACTGCATTCATGTTCCAATAAAGCCGGTTCCTGTTATTACTGGCTATCTGGAGAGGGGAACCCCACTCCATTTTTTTCTCTTTTTTCAAGGGTTACTCAGTAGAATGGGCTCAGAGACAGAAGGCCAGCCTCAGCAGTCGACTTGGTGCCAACCCTGCCTTTCTGGTGCTCAGGGCAACCGAGCCTAGAAACTGTCCCGACTGCTGTTCCCCACTCATGAGACAGGTTAGCGGTGGGCAGTTTTCCCCTGTAGAAGTGAAATGATCTGTTCAATAACCCTGGATTCTATTTAGCTTCTGGCTTTGTTGGCATCGGGGCCCGCAGTGGTGCTACATGGCGTGTCCCAAGACAGGGCCAGCGCCAGCACAGGGTAAACCTGAGCTATTGCCAGGGCCGCTGGCATCTTAAGGGGCCCACTCAGGCTCACACTTGGCCATGGTATTATTTTACAGTGAACCCGAACCACCAAATGCTGGGTTGTGTGCAACCTGCTCATGGCTGGCCTCAGCAACAGGGGATGATCAGCAACTTTATAAAAGGTGGAATGGAATGGAGAGCAATTAATGGAAGCTCAGAAGGTGGTGAGAACTAGGTGAGATCTGATAGCAATGATGGAGTCTTTAGATGCAGTGGAGAAAGCAGTAAGGGCTAAAGGGTGCTTGGTGGCAGTAGAGAATGTAACAAGGACTAGAGGACGTTTGGTGGCTATAGGGAAGGCAATAAAGACTAGAAGATGATTGGTGGCTATAGGGAAGGCAATAAGGACTAGAAGACGATTGGTGCCTATAGGGAAGGCAATAAGGACTAGAGGACGATTGGTGGCTATAGGGAAGGCAATAAGGACTGGAGGACAATTGGTGGCTATAGGGAAGGCAATAAGGACTAAAGGATGATTGGTGGCTATATGGAAGGCAATAAGGACTAGAGGACGATTGGTGGCTATAGGGAAGGCAATAAGGACTAGAAGACGATTGGTGGCTATAGGGAAGGCAATGAGGACTAGAGGACGATTGGTGGCTATAGGGAAGGCAATAAGGACTAGAGGACGATTGGTGGCTATAGGGAATGCAATAAGGACTGGAGGCCGATTGGTGGCTATAGGGAAGGCAATAAGGACTGGAGGACATTTGGTGGCTATAGGGAAGGCAATAAGGACTGGATGATGATTGGTGGCTATAGGGAAGGCAATAAGGACTAGAGGACAATTGGTGGCTATAGGGAAGGCAATAAGGACTAGAGGACAGTTGGTGGCTATAGGAAAGGCAATAAGGACTGGAGGGTGATCAGCAGCAAAAGATGACCCATTTGAGACAGCGGAGCTGAAAGACGACATCATGTGACGCGCTACTTAGGGGCCCAATAGGGTAATAAATGATATGATCAACTTAGTGGCAAATAGTGCTGAGAAGAACTCTTTACAGTTTGACTATATATATAATAAATGCCTTAATGTATATAAATATAGAAAGAGAGAGAGAGTAATGACAGTGACACCCCAATCAAGCCATCAGTTCGATATGTTTCACCTGAAGAAATTCATCCCCATCACCCCCCCCCCCCCCGAGCGAGCGGCCCCGTATGCTAATTGACAACACAAAAGAGACAGAAGAGCCGATTTTGTTGAAAGGCCAGGAGCGTAGTCACCGGCAGAATGATGAGCGCACGTCTTTACCTACAGATACGCTGCCTCTTCCCTGGATTGACAAGATAACAAGTCTGTATGCTCAATTAAATCTGCTTTTTTTCTAAAGTACTTACATCACTGAGTGCTTGGTAAAAAAAAAAAAATAAGATGAAAAAAAAAACAACTTTGGAAGCAAGACTCTTAACTTATAAATAATAGAAAAAAAATGCTCTTTGCACTCTACAACCTTAATAAAGTCAACAGAAACATTTCCACGGAATGGGAAAGTGGGTGAAAGTGGCTTTTAAAGCTTTCCCAGCTGCTTGGGTGTAATTGACGAAATTAAATGAGCGGCGGCGTATTTTTTTTTTTTTTTTTAAGGAGCAATCACACGCCTTTTCATTCTTTGCTTTTTTTTTGCCAGTGAGATGCCTAAACAAATTAGTAAACTGCATCAGTGTCATTATGTTTAACCAGTGATGTAGCGCTAAAGCCCAACTCAAGGCTGAAGTTGGGTTGTGGGCCAAACTAGGCCGGAGGGATGCACGCACTTCCCATGAAAAGGAATCAAAAGACATGGATTTTTGGGTATTTTTGAGCATAGATGGCCAGTATATGCTTGTACACACATTGGAATTGTTCCTCTTCATTGAACTTATCCGTGAGTGAGTGTGCACATGCTCGGAGCCAGAGGCGTAGCTAGGTTTTTAGGCACCCGGGGCAAAGATTTGAAACGGCACTCCTCACCTGTGGGCAGGTCCCCCTTTGGCGCCCCCTTATCTGCTGCCCCCCCCCCCCCCCCAGCTACTCCTGTTTGGAGCAGTGGGCTGCCGATTTGGGAGATTAGGTACCTTGCTCAAGAGCACTTCAGTCATGTCCCAGACAGAAATCGATCCTGCCACCCTCTGGTCACAAGACCAATTCCTTACCACTAGGCCATACATGCCCCTCACTAGACCATGGCTGCTCTGAAGAAGCACCACAGTGCAGTGGATACCACCTCATTTATTCCTTGGCTTCGAATCGCTAACCTTTCTCCGGGAGAAAATACATCCCATATACAGGTAACTGTGTAAATCCTATTGTATTGAAATATGCTAATGTAACATTATGTATTCACTATGTATTTCTTATGTACAATGTATAGTGGGGGCTTCCAGCTTGAACAGGCACTGAAGAAGTCAGTTAAGGCGAAACTAGTCTGCCACACATGAGCTTGGAAACACCGATATGAGAATATTGACATTGTATTTTGAGATTAGAGATGCCTTGACATCTTGATTTTTAAGTTTTAAATAAAAGTTGTTTTATGACTTTTTATAAATGTCTATAATGTTTCATCTGGGCAATGTCAATTTTCTTTGGCTAAGAGGGACAGTCCAAACCCCCCTCCAACTCCAAATTTCCACTAGGGAGCCATACTTTTTGACCAGCCTACCCCTCCACTGGGGTTCTTTTGTTTCTAATTATCCATTTTGTCATAGCTATATTGGCTATTGGAGGGTCAAGAAACAATAGGCTGACCCCATCATAGGGGCCAACCTTTAGTGCTGCTCTGAAGAAGACTGCTACTGGTGCCCCTCCTTGATCAAGGATTATTCATAAAAATGTCTTACCAATCCCACAATGCGTCCTGGACCATGCTGGAAAGGGCCGAAACACCATTTGTGTGACGCATGATTGTGATGCAGGGCAGGGTTATAGCTAGGGGGGGCACGTGCCCCGACTGCAGCAAGTCAGGCGGGTGCCAAAGGGAGGCCTGAGTACAGGTGGGGCGCCATTTCAAATGTTTACCCTGGGTGCCAGAAAGCCCAGCTACTCCTCCGATGCAGGGGTCATCAACCTTTATCTCTGGAGTCACATGGCTCGCGGACCCGTTTTGTGGCTCGCCAGTTGCTAGTACATTGTTGAGGCTAGGGGGTCACATGACTCTTAGGGCTGGGCATTGTCAACAATACTGAATGGCAGTAATCCACAGTGATGGTCTTGGTAGCTTACAGTGCCACACTCGGGTCACAGCCTCCCAGCAGTGTCTGAGTTTTCATACAGCCATTTTTGGAGCTCCACTTATGTGGGAACAACATATACTCGAAGTTGTCAAGTTTGATACTTTATGGTTTTGTTTTTTGTTTCCAGTTTTTTTCTTCAATTTTGTGGTTTCTAAGATCAAGTTATGGTCAACGTGGCTCCCAACTGACTCTCATTGCTGAATGTAGCTCTCATAGTAAGAAAGGTTAGGGACCACGGATGTGATGTATCCCCTAATCAAGTGAATAGAGACTTCATGGAGGTGACTCTTCACCTCCTTGACCAAAATTAGGCATAAAAATGTCATCTATCTATCTATAGCTCATTCCTTCCACTCTTTCTACGGTATCTATCTACACTATCTATCATTCATTCCTTCCATTCTGTCTACCGTATCTATCTACCATTCATTCAATCCATTCTACCGTATTTATCTATAGTTCATTCCTTCCATTCTATCTACCGTATCTATCTACCGTATCTATCTATCTATCTATCGTTCATTCCTTCCACTCTTTCTACGGTATCTATCTATCTACACTATCTATCATTCATTCCTTCCATTCTGTCTACCGTATCTATCTACCATTCATTCATTCCATTCTACCGTATTTATCTATAGTTCATTCCTTCCATTCTATCTACCGTATCTATCTATCGTTTATTCCTTTCACTCTTTCTACGGTATCTATCTATCTACACTATCTATCATTCATTCCTTCCATTCTGTCTACCATATCTATCTACCATTCATTCATTCCATTCTACCGTATTTATCTATAGTTCATTCCTTCCATTCTATCTACCGTATCTATCTATCTATCTATCTATCTATCTATCTATCTATCTATCGTTCATTCCTTCCACTCTTTCTACGGTATCTATCTATCTACACTATCTGTCATTCATTCCTTCCATTCTGTCTACCGTATCTATCTACCATTCATTCATTCCATTCTACCGTATTTATCTATAGTTCATTCCTTCCATTCTATCTCCCATATCTATCTATCTATCTATCTATCTATCTATCTATCTATCTATCTATCTATCGTTCATTCCTTCCACTCTTTCTACGGTATCTATCTATCTACACTATCTATCATTCATTCCTTCCATTCTGTCTACCATATCTATCTACCATTCATTCATTCCATTCTACCGTATTTATCTATAGTTCATTCCTTCCATTCTATCTACCGTATCTATCTATCTATCTATCTATCTATCTATCTATCTATCTATCTATCGTTCATTCCTTCCACTCTTTCTACGGTATCTATCTATCTACACTATCTGTCATTCATTCCTTCCATTCTGTCTACCGTATCTATCTACCATTCATTCATTCCATTCTACCGTATTTATCTATAGTTCATTCCTTCCATTCTATCTCCCATATCTATCTATCTATCTATCTATCTATCTATCTATCTATCTATCTATCGTTCATTCCTTCCACTCTTTCTACGGTATCTATCTATCTACACTATCTATCATTCATTCCTTCCATTCTGTCTACTGTATCTATCTACCATTCATTCATTCCATTCTACCGTATTTATCTATAGTTCATTCCTTCCATTCTATCTACCATATCTACCCTATCTATCTATCTATCTATCTATCGTTCATTCCTTCCACTCTTTCTACGGTATCTATCTATCTACACTATCTATCATTCATTCCTTCCATTCTGTCTACCGTATCTATCTACCATTCATTCATTCCATTCTACCGTATTTATCTATAGTTCATTCCTTCCATTCTATCTACCGTATCTATCTATCTATCTATCTATCTATCTATCTATCTATCTATCTATCGTTCATTCCTTCCATTCTATCTG
>CM051239.1:13571721-13579221 GCA_027917425.1 Gastrophryne carolinensis | reverse complement strand
CCCTGGGGCATACTCATTTGGGATGCCCTGCTGTGTGGAACCACCCAGGTTGCCCAGTAAACTTACCTTCTCCCCCGATCCAATGGCGCGCATACCTGACCTTTAAGGGAGCGCCATCCCCACCAGGTATTTGTGAATGGCTGGAGGGGGCGCCCTCCCTGTTAAAGGGTTGCAGGGATGCAACCCTTTCGAATCTTGGTTTGCCCTTTTATTATTGTGGACCCCTTACTCTTTCAATTTAGTAGCCAATAGGAGCGCAATAAAACAATATAATAATAATATAATAATAATTTTAGCTCCGGGTCCCAGGTCTATGTGGGCTCTTGGGCGGCGGAGTTTTCTCCTACTTAAAGTAGACCCAAACCCATGTCTATAAAATTCCAGGGCCGTCTGATTCCCTACCCCTGGGGCATTCAGATTCGGGATGCCCCGCTGTGTGAAACCCCCCAGGTTGCCCAGTAAACTCACCTTCTCCCCCGATCCAATGGCGCATAAGCGTGACCTTTAACAGTGCGTGCCCCCCCCATCAGGCATTTGTGAATTGCCGGGGTGGGCACGTTCCCTGTTAGAGGGTAGCGGGGGATGCGGACACTTGGCTAGATTCAGCAGGAGCCGAGCTTTAAAACGAGTGGGCGTGTGCAGATCCAATGGAGCATATGCGTGACCTTTATTTATATTGTTGTAACTCACAGGAGCGGCAGCCATCTTTCTGTAGCCCCGACCTGTAGCCTATTAGACAGCCGTAACGCGGACCAGGAACCAGATGGAGGGGCTCAGGTAAGTTACAGCTGCTTCCTGGGGTTCGGGTAAGTTAACGCTGCTTCCTTCTAGTGCCAGCTGCCAGTGTTCTCACTTATGGGAGCGGCAGCCATCTTTCTGTAGCCCCGCCTGTAGCCTATTTGACAGCCGTAACGCGGACCAGGAACCAGATGGAGGGGCTCAGGTAAGTTACAGCTGCTTCCTGGGGTTCGGGTAAGTTAACGCTGCTTCCTTCTAGTGCCAGCTGCCAGTGTTCTCACTTATGGGAGCGGCAGCCATCTTTCTGTAGCCCCGCCTGTAGCCTATTTGACAGCCGTAACGCGGACCAGGAACCAGATGGAGGGGCTCAGGTAAGTTACAGCTGCTTCCTGGGGTTCGGGTAAGTTAACGCTGCTTCCTTCTAGTGCCAGCTGCCAGTGTTCTCACTTATGGGAGTGGCGGCCATCTTTCTGTAGCCCCGACCTGTAACCTATTTTACAATATAAAAAAAAGGGATAAGCACAACCCAATCCAAATAAAGCAAATGTGGGGTGCCAGACCCACCTGTGCTTGTTTGAACACTAGATAAAAACAGAATATGGAAGCTCAGGGGATGCCTCCAAAGGTCCGCACTCACCACAATCAAATGCAAAAAATATATTCAATTTTATTAAAGCTCAAAAAAAGAGGGACAAAAAACACAGAATTCTGCCCTGGCGAAGTGGAGAGTCCACGCAACGCGTCGGCTGGTCGTCATCCCCGGGGGACCTCATGGCTCATCATACAATTTCAGGGTGATGTAAATTGACTCTCTTTATATTTGTCTAAGGCCCTTATTTAACAAGGGATAGTGCCAGGTAGCGAATGGTGAGCGAACGGTAATGACGGTCACCGCCACAAGTACGCCGGCTCCCCTCCGCAATCACACATTTATCAAGCCGATCCTGCTTAGCGACTGACAGAGCGCCAGATAGCGAATCATTCATCATTATTCCAGCCTCACCCCACAGCGCCAGCGAGCAACCTTGAACAGCGACAGGTATGACCTCTCGCTACCTGGCGCTCTCCAATGCATTTCAATGGAGCAATCTTTAAATATTCATAATTAATTGCTATTAATGTTTTTTTTTTTTTTTTTTTTTTTAATGTCAAAATTTCTGGGACCACTTCAATGTTAGATATTTTTTTTAAGGTAAAAAAAAAAAAATTTGTGCAGAATTGATATTACAGGTCTGATATTAATGTATTCATATTACAAAATGTTTTGAAAAACATGTTTTTTTTTTTCAAAAAATATGGTTGTTTGGGGGTTAAAAAACTACTTTTAACCCATCGCCGCCAGCGCTCTGGGGTTTAAACAAGCATTTCACAGCGCGAGAATTTTTTGAGCGTGATTTGTTAATGAATATGCTGGGAGCCGTTCGCTATGGCCATTCGCACCCATACAGCGCGGAACCTGTCAAATAGCGACTTCTCACCCAATATTCAACATTACGGCAAACCGACTGAGTCGCTATCAACTACAGAACAACGGCCAAGCACAGCGACTACTAGCGGGCGCTCTGAAAATGCCGCTACTGTCGCTCATCTGTCGCTACCTGGCGCTATTAATGAATCGGCCTCTAACTGGCCAGCAGTGACCTGCGGCATAGCAGGCTATTATTCATTCCCCTGACCTTCATCACTGAAGATTTGTATAAAGCACTAGTCACTTTTTAGATGTATAATTGTTAGGTATTTGTTGCTTAAATGTTTACTATGCACAAGCACTTAAATTGTTTGTTACACTTTCTCTTTGTTAGTAGTCAATATTTTTCTGGGTTGATTGATCATACACGTCTTTTACATATATATATTTATCCTCCTGCTGGTCTTAACAAATTCATTGTCCATTGATGCGATTCATGTACAGTGATTATGATGATTAAATACTATCGTAAGAGCCTTTTTATCCAGGGATTCCCCCGTGGCATGTGTTTATGTTTTTTAATTTCTATTGTGTGTTTTTTGTCCCTCTTTTTTTGAGCTTTAATAAAATTGAATATATTTTTTGCATTTGGTTGTGGTGAGTGCGGACCTTATTCCTGTGGCTTTGGAGGCATCCCCAGAGGTTCCATATTCTGTTTTAATGTAGCCTATTTTACAGCCGTAACGCCGACCAGGAACCAAATTGTGGGGCTCAGGTAAGTTGCAGCTGCTTCCTGGGGCTCGAGTAAGTTAAAGCTGCTTCCTTCTAGTGCCAGCTACCAGTGTCCTCACCTATGGAAGCGGCGACCATCTTTCTGTAGCCCCGCCTGTAGCTTATTTGACAGCCGGAACGCCGACCAGGAACAAGATTGCGCAATAAAACAATATAATTTAGGTCTATGTGGGCTCTTGGGTGGCAGAGTTTTCTCCTACTTAAAGTGGACCAACACCCAGGGTGGATCGGCCCCGAGAATCTATAAGATTCCCGGGCCGATCAGATCCTTCCCCGCGAAGCATCCGAAATCGGGATGTCCCGCGGGGTGAAACCCCCCAGGAAGCCCACAATCCTACCTTTCCCATGTTCCAGCGGCGCATGCGCGACCGCCGCCTCCCGCGCGTCCCTCTAGAAGGGCGCGCTCCCGCGCCGGCCGTTTGTGAATGGCCGGCGCGGGTGCGCTCCCTGTAAGAGGGACGCGCGGGAGGCGGTGGCGGACCCGCTCTGCTTGTCTGTCGCTGCCTCTCACTTGTCTGCCGGCGGGGATTGGCTGCAGTGGTCACGTGGGAGCGGGGAGAGGTGAGTTTTCGGGGCTTTCTGGGGGGTTTCACACAGCGGGGTGCCCCCGATCGGGGTGCCCCACTGAAGTGGACCAAAACCCAGGATAGTCAAAATCCTGGGTGTTGGTCCACTTTAAGGTAGTCCAAAACAGGGATTCACCCGCCGCGAGCTCGGCTACGCTCGGCTACACTCAGCAGGAGCTGAGTCTTAAATGAGTGGGCATAAGCAGATCAGAGTGCGCTGATTGGACGAGAGGCCGAGCATGCACCGTAGGACCGGGGAAAGGTGAGTTAGACTGGGAAACCTTGGGAGTTTCACACCTGGATCGGGGTGCCTCGCAGACAAGGACTAAAACCCACAATAGTAAAAATCCCGGGTTTGGATCCACTTTAAAGTCCATCTTCAGGCAAATCGCAACTTCCTCCCACTTTCTCCCCCTTGGGAACAGTAAAAAATGAGCCATTTCAACGCACCGGAAAATCTCTGATTGTATGTAAATACCTCGTATTCTTGTTTTCTAGGAGAAGCTGATTTCTTTGCTTCAATTTCTGGGTCATGGTTGAGCCAGGAAGTGTGTGATATAGCGCAGCTTTATGAGTCATGAGCATACTCTGCTGTGGTCAGAGACAGCTGTGGGACCACTGTCACTCACACTGAGAGAACCAAGGGACGAGCTGGCTGTAGGACCGCTTTTTTTGTGTGATTAAACTGGAAAAAATGGGGCAAACTTTGGAGCCCTGCTACTGCTTCTACCTTGCACAGGAAATGGAGAAGAGGCACATGGGACAGGCATCTGCTTGCTTCCAATTCTTGCTATTGGGTTTAGAGTCCCCTTTAAAGAGAAACAAAATAACCAAGTTAAATGGACCCGGCACCTGCTTAGGTTAATTGTGTGCTGGTGCCGACTAGGAAATATTTCAAATCGTATCATTTAAAGAGGACCAAAACCCACCATGGAGTCTATGAGACTCCAGGGCAGGCATACTCGCTCCCCCCGGGGCACCCCGATCAGGGTGTGAAAACCCCCAGGTCACCCAAAAACTCACCTTCGTTCCCGGTCCAACGGTGCATGTGCGAGCAGCGCCGCATCCCTGCTATCCTTTTAGCAAATAGGCTACTGACAGGGCTACAGAAAGATGGCCGCCACTCCCATGAGTGAGAACACTGGCAGCGGCGGCCATCTTTCTGTAGCCCTGCCTGTATCCAATTTGACAGCCGGACCAGCCGCTGACCAGGGACCAGGTCGGAGGGCTCAGGTAAATTACAGTCGCTTCCTGCTGCACACACTGCACCCCCCAACACCCACCACCACAATTTTATTTTGTGATGGCGGGTCACAGATGGCTCCCAAGAGACAGAATTGCCCCGCAAATTTTGCGTCCCCACTGATTGCAATGGGGACTGAGTTCAGGTCCCTGAACCGAACTTTTATTAAATTTCAGCCGCATCCCCGCTATCCCTTTAGCAGGGCACGTGCTCATGCCAGGAATTTGTGAATGGCCGGCGAGGGCACGCTCCCTGTTACAGGGAAGCGGGGGATGCAGCCGCCAGCGCGCTTGGAGTTACTGGACAAAGGGGCTCGAGCGGATCCGAGAATGCTGATTGGACGAGTGGCCACTCATGCTACGTAGGACCAGGAAGAGGTGAGTTTGTTCTGCCGACCTGGGGAGTTTCACACAGCGGGGCATCCCCGATCGGGATGCTCTGGGGGGCAAGCACCAAAACCCAGGATAGTCCTCCTGGATTTAGGTCCAGGTCCAGGAAAATCCTAGATTTTGGTCCACTTTAAAACCAACAGTGACCTGGAATGGTTCCAGTTTGAGGCAGCCTGTGGGTTGTAGTCCGTCCAGTGAGTGGACACCTGACCTGCAGAGACCTTCACTTCAAGGAGGACAAGAGGAAACTGGACTGACCGGAAGGGTGAGATGCCAGAACCTGGTGACCCTTTGTAGTTGCCCCTGCCCCCCCCCCCCGTCCCCACACACACACACCTGGGGCCTTTGTGTTGATGGAATCCAAGCTGTCAGATGAAAGGAGTTGTTGTTCTCCCAGACTCCTCCATTATTATGGCTGCTGGCTGCATAGGAACTGGCGGACCTTCAGCCTAAATAAGAGCCTATCTTATATGTTTCCCCCACCCTGTACATACAGATTGCCCACATTAATCCGGACCTTCACCCTGAATAAGAGCCTATCTTATATGTTTCCCATACCCAGTACATACAGATTGCCCACATTAATCCGGACCTTCACCCTAAATAAGAGTCTATCTTATATGTTTCCCACACCCTGTACATACAGATTGCCCACATTAATCCGGACCTTCACCCTGAATAAGAGCCTATCTTATATGTTTCCCACACCCTGTACATACAGATTGCTCACATTAATCCGGACCCTCACCCTGAATAAGAGCCTATCTTATATGTTTCCCACACCCTGTACATACAGATTGCCCATATTAAAAATCACCCTACCTGCACCTACTGCATGTTATGAGCTTTTAAACATCCAAGATGGCGGCTCATGGAACATCAGGCAGCCTGCAAACAGGAAGTGTCTTCTGACTGTGCTGCTCTGCATTCTGGGATTGCTGACCTTTTCCTGACCCCAGCTCTGCTCTGTCTGAGCAAAGCACAGCTATAACCCCGCCCCCTGTACTTTATCCCACTCTCCTCTCCTCAGTAAGTGTGATGCTTCTGAGTCAAGATGGCGGCGCCCGTATCCTAAAGTCCTGAACAGAGTTGCAGCCCAGTGGAGGAAAGAATAATAAGTAATTGACTAAAAACTTAAAATATATTAATATTAGATGCTGGGAAATCGTTTTATAAGGGTTTGGGCTTTTCAATAAATCCTGGTGAAGGTCCGGTTTAAATCGAATTTAAAGGGGACCCCGATCTTTTGTCTGCCTATACTATGTAATTACCACTTAACGAAGCGCCGCCGAATCCGATGGTGCCATAAAATCAGTAGGAATAAGGTAACCCAATCCGCTCCCTAGGGCGCAGCTGGCCTGCTCCTGCGCAGCCTTAGCGGCCGGCCGGGCTGATTCATTGTGACTTGCGCCCAGTTTCGCTGCCTCCTGGATAGCGTTAGCGGTTCAGTGAAGCAAAGTGGGTGCGTAAAATTAGGGGGGGGGGGGGTAAACCTGCTGCGGCCGTTCCCGCTGCCCCCGTACAGAGCGGATGTTGTTTTGCTGGAACATAAAGCGCCCTGTTCCCCGCGCGCTGCCTCCTAACCTCTGATATTATCCAGGGCACGTCGTGTTTGTTTCTCTGTTTGAAGTTTTATCCCAAAATTGTCTCTTTTCATCAGGAATCGCGAGGCCCTGTCATGTGGCAATCATTGCCCGGGGATCGCCACGGCAACAGCTGCGCAGCAGACGCGAGGCCTACTCACTATACACACACACATCATACACACATCATACACACATCATACACACACACACATCATACACACATACACACACATCATACACACATCATACACACACACACACATACACACACATCATACACACATCATACACACACACATCATACACACACATCATACACACATCATACACACACACACATCATACACACATCATACACACACACACACACACACACATCATACACACATCATACACACACACATCATACACACATCATACACACACACATCATACACACATCATACACACACACATCATACACACATACACACACATCATACACACACACACATCATACACACATCATACACACACACACACACATCATACACACATCATACACACATCATACACACACATCATACACACATCATACACACACATCATACACACACACATCATACACACACATCATACACACATCATACACACATCATACACACGCACATCATACACACATATACACACACACATCATACACACATACACACACACACACATCATACACACATCATACACACACACATCATACACACATACACACACACATCATACACACATACACCCACACACACAC
>CM051239.1:13166721-13569221 GCA_027917425.1 Gastrophryne carolinensis | reverse complement strand
ACCTGGCTCAAGCTTAAAGTGGACCAAAACCCAGTCTAAAAGTCTCCCGGTAAAATCCTTCCCTTTGTAGTATAGCAGTTTGTGATGCCCACAGTGTAAACAAACCTTGGTTTCCTGGTATTTTCCCTCTACCCACAATGCAATGCATGCGCAGGCCTCAGGCATGTCGGTGGGGCTGCACTGAGTGAAGAGAATGGGGATGATACGGGTACTTTACATACCTCCTAAGTGTCCCTGATTTGGAGGGACTGTCCCTCTTTTGAGTCCATGTCCCCCTGTCCCTGTTCTCATTTGTCCCTCTTTGAGGTGTAACATGCAGATCTGCAGCAATAAATGATTAATCTGTCTTTTCAAAGTGTTTCTATTGTTGTAACTGTTACAACGTATCTCCTATACATCAATCAATGAGGAGGCGTGGCTTCATCTTCTCTCAATGAGGGGGCGTGGCTTCATACATCCCTCAATGAGGGGGCGTGGCTTCATCGTCTCTCTATGAGGGGGTGTGGCTTCATTTACATATTGTCCCTCTTTGAGGTGTAACACGCAGATCTGCAGCAATAAGTGATTTATTTGAAAGTGTTTATAATGATTTAACTGTTACTCCTATCCATCCCTCAATGAGGGGACGTGGCTTCATCTATACTTCAATGAGGGGGCGTGGCCTAATTTAACAATTATCCCTCTTTCCCACCCTAAAAAGTTGATAGGTATGGTTTTGTGACCAACGGCCTGGCACAGCTGGTAAAGAACGGTAGCGGCCATTTTGGAGCTTCCTCTCCCGGCATCTCAGCCATGCTGCTGCCTGGATTCAACTGACATAACTGACCATGCGCAGTAACAGGAAGCCCAGCGGCACTTCCTGTTTGCAGGCGGCCTGCAGATGCATGAGCCGCCATTTTGTTTTTAAAGTTTACAACAGCAGGAGTTAGAAAAAGGGTAAATGAATGTTAATGTACAGCAATCTAAATCGCCCCGGGGAGGGATGTGTATGAGAACTGCTTGTTGTGTTGGACTAATTAATTTCTGACTATTGGTCTGCTTTAAAGTGGAACAAACCCCACAGCAATCAACTTGGGAATCTATAAGACTCCCAGGCCAATCGATTCCCTCCCCCATGGGTCATCCAAAATCGTGATGCCCCGATGTGTGAAACCCCCCAGGTCGCCCCATACACTTACCTTCTGTCCCAGTCCAAGGGCGCATGCGCGAGCCGCAGCCACATCCCCGCTATCCCTCTAGCAGGGCGTGTGCCACGCCAGGAATTTGGTATATATTGGTATAATCCTACTTATATGGTCTATATATATTGGTATATATCTACTTATATGGTCTATTTATTGGTATATATCTACTTATATGGTCTATATATATTGGTATATATCTACTTATATGGTCTATATATTGGTATATATCTACTTATATGGTCTATATATTGGTATATATCTACGTATATGGTCTATATATTGGTATATATCTACTTATATGGTCTATACATTGGTATATATCTACTTATATGGTCTATATATTGGTATATATCTACTTATATGGTCTATATATTGGTATATATCTACTTATATGGTCTATATATTGGTATATATCTACTTATATGGTCTATATATTGGTATATATCTACGTATATGGTCTATATATTGGTATATATCTACTTGTATGGTCTTTATATTGGTATATATCTACTTATATGGTCTATATATTGGTATATATCTACTTATATGGTCTATATATTGGTATATATCTACTTATATGGTCTATATATTGGTATATATCTACTTATATGGTCTAATGTACTAGCAAAGGGTGCACCGCCTGAAAAATTTCTACAATATAACATGTGTGCTCACCTACTACAATGAACTCAACACACCTTGGAGTTGGCATGCGAGTTGCACACCTACAAGTAGATATATACCACAGGAAGCACCACTACACAATTCTCAATTACAAAAAGTATTTAATTGGTACAAAAATTAAAACCATCAAACATATACACACGACAAAGACAATTAAAAGCAAACGGTATGGCCGAAAATTGATAATTAATGTATACTGCCCAGACAAGGGCTATCAAATATATATCATGCCCATGGGTGAAAAAAGGTTGTTTTAAATGTATATATGAAAAACCCCCCTATCTTTTTGTGCCGGCACAAAAAATGTGTGAAAAAAGGTGTATCTAAACCCTAATAAACATATCATAAATGGTAAACATGCAAATATATGCTAAAAATATGTATAGAAAATATATATACACAGACAAATATACAAATATGTGAGTGTATATATGCTAATGTGTGTAAAATTACACACATGCATATATAAAAAGAAGCAACAATTAAAGTATAGAGTGAATAAAGCAAACTATGCTATAGTGCTAACATACAGATGAATAAAATATACATATCTAATTATCTAAACTGTGACATACCATTAATCCAACAAAAATATATATACAATGAAAGAAAAAAGTTTTTTTATATATATACACTAGTGCATATCATTATCACAACCAATTAACATGAAGCAAAACCCCCCTGTCACTCTGTCTTTCTATCCACCTAATGTTGCACAGGAAACCATGATGAGAGACTTTAAATGTAAACCCAAACCACAATATGAAAAGTGCAAGTGCCGGTAAACAATCAAAAACAATACAATCTCACGTGTCGTGGTGTCACCCAGGGCAACAGACCGGCCAACCTTAGTAAGAACTACCCGCGCACGCAGCCCCCATGCTGCTTCAAGGGTCAGGGACCCTGTATTGGTATATATCTACTTGTATGGTCTATATATTGGTATATATCTACTTATATGGTCTATATATTGGTATATATCTACTTATATGGTCTATATATTGGTATATATCTACTTGTATGGTCTATATATTGGTATATATCTACTTGTATGGTCTATATATTGGTATATATCTACTTGTATGGTCTATATATTGGTATATATCTACTTATATGGTCTATATATTGGTATATATCTACGTATATGGTCTGTATATTGCTCTACTTTAAGGCCACATTCACAATTGTCTGGCCTGCGTTTGCCGCATGTGCTGAGGTAGGGATTCCAGTTTACGTTTGCGCCTGCATCAAATGATCCTATGCCCTGCCTTCCTGTTTATTAAAGCAGGCCAACAGTCAACAATGACTTAAAGCAAACCAAAACCCAGGATTTTGACTATCCAGGGTTTTGGTCCTTGCCCCTAGGGCACCTTGGTCGGGGGTGCCCAGCTGTGTGAAACCCCCAGGCTGCCCAAAAAAAATCACCTCTTCCCAGTCCTACAGCGCATGCGCGGCCTCTCGCCCAATCAGCGCGCTCAGATCCTGAACGGCCGCATCCCCCGCTTCCCTCTAACAGGGAGCGTGCCCACGCTGGCCATTCACAAATGCCTGGCGCGGTACACGCCCTGCTAAAGGGGTAGCAGGGATGCGGCCGCTGCTCGTGCATGCTCCATTGGACCTGGAACAAAAGTGGGAGGTTTCCCAGGGGGTGTGAGTATGCTGTCTCATAGACTCCAGGGTGGGTTTTGGTCCTCTTTAAAGAGGGGTGTACACTAGAGATGAGCAAACTTTTGAAAAATTAGATTCGACTGATTCGCCGAATTTTCCGACAAAAATCGTTTCGACCCGAATAAATTCGCGACGAATCGCTATTAAAAACGGCTATTTCTGAGCCTCCTAGAGCCTCAATAGGGTTGTAAACCATTCTGCCTTGCTGTAACACGCACAGGATGCGTGCTGGGTTAGTTAAATAATACTTTGAAGAAATATCACATGCAGATCAGAGGCATCGCTAATAGAATCGCAGAGCGGCACAATTGAATTCAAGAGAGTTGAAGTGGCATCACTATGAGGGGCAGGAGCCCAAACATTGCTTTAAAGAGACACTGGAGTTGGCAGCAGCAGGAGCCCAAAAATTGGATGAATCACACCCTGGAGTTGGCAGCAGCAGCAGCAGGAGCCCAAACATTACTTTAAAGAGACCCTGGGGTTGGCTTCAGGAGCCCAAAAATTGGATGAATCACACCCTGAAGTTGGCAGGAGTTGACAGCAGCAGCAGCAGGAGCCCAAATATTACTTTAAAGAGACACTGGAGTTGGCTTCAGGAGCCCAAAAATTGGATGAATCACACCCTGGAGTTGGCAGCAGCAGCAGCAGGAGCCCAAACATTACTTTAAACAGACCCTGGGGTTGGCCTCAGGAGCCCAAAAATTGGATGAATCACACCCTGGAGTTGGCAGCAGCAGCAGCAGGAGCCCAAATATTACTTTAAAGAGACACTGGGGTTGGCTTCAGGAGCCCAAAAATTGGATGAATCACACCCTGGAGTTGGAAGCAGCAGCAGCAGGAGCCCAAATATTACTTTAAAGAGACACTGGAGTTGGCTTCAGTAGCCCAAAAATTGGATGAATCACACCCTGGAGTTGGCAGCAGCAGGAGCCAAAACATTACTTTAAAGAGACACTGGGGTTGGCTTCAGTAGCCCAAAAATTGGATGAATCACGCCCTGGAGTTGGCAGCAGCAGCAGGAGCCCAAGCATTACTTTAAAGAGACACTGGGGTTGGCTTCAGGAGCCCAAAAATTGGATGATTCACACCCTGGAGTTGGCAGCAGCAGCAGAAGGAGCCCAAACATTACTTTAAAGAGACCCTGGGGTTGGCTTCAGGAGCCCAAAAATTGGATGAATCACACCCTGGAGTTGGCAGGAGTTGACAGCAGCAGCAGCAGGAGCCCAAATATTACTTTAAAGAGACACTGGAGTTGGCTTCAGGAGCCCAAAAATTGGATGAATCACACCCTGGAGTTGGCAGAAGTTGGCAGCAGCAGCAGGAGCCCAAATATACACTGGAGTTGGCTTCAGGAGCCCAAAAATTGGATGAATCACACCCTGGAGTTGGCAGGAGTTGACAGTAGCAGCAGCAGGAGCCCAAATATTACATTAAAGAGACCCTGGGGTTGGCCTCAGGAGCCCAAAAATTGGATGAATCACACCCTGGAGTTGGCAGCAGCAGCAGCAGGAGCCCAAAAAATGGCCTAAAGACATAAATATGTTTTGCACCATTTGGAAAGTGTAAAACGTGGCACCATGCTGAATCTAGTCGCATGCATCAGGCATTGGTGGGTGGAAATCCTGGCTGATCCATCCCTGATTCATTTTGACAAAGGTGAGTCTCTCCACATTTTTAGTTGACAGACGAGTTCTCCTCGCCGTAACTATGGCCCCCGCCGCACTAAACACCCGCTCAGATGGCACGCTACTTGCCGGGCAGGACAGCTTTTCCAGGGCAAACTCTGCTAGTTGCGGCCACAAATCAAGTTTGGCTGCCCAGAAGTCCAGCGGATCCTCAAGGTGTGTTGGCATGGTCATGTCAAAGTATGACATGACCTGCTGGTTGAGGTCCTGCTCCAGGTCTTCCTGCTGCTCATGAGTAGCCTCACTATGCAGGTGTAGAAAGCTACTCATTAGCGACTGAAGACTGAGGCTGCTGCTGCTGATGGAGCTGCTGCTGCTGCTCCTGCCAACCCCCCCAGCGGCCATGGCAGTGGAAGGTGAGCGCAGAGGTCCCCTCAAGTCAGACCTGCGAGAGTATGGACCATGGCGCAGATAGGCATCGGCCAACTGCCTACGTAGAATGTCTTTGTAGTAGTTGAGTTTGTCCTCCCTCTCGGTGGGTTTAAAAAATGCCCCCATTTTGTGCCGGAAGCGAGGGTCCAATAAGGTGGACAGCCAGAAGTCATCCCGCCGACAGATGGAAACAATTCTGGGGTCACTACGCAAGCACGTGAGCATGCTTCGTGCCATTTGCGCAAGTGACTCGGATGGACTACCTGTCTCCATCTCCACTGCATACTGCCACGGTGTGCCCGGGTCCTCTGTCTCGCCTTCCTCAAAAACCTCTAGCTCCTCTGGCTGCTCCTGCTCCTCCTCTCCTGTCCGCTGACTAGATAAACCAGCCATTTCGCCAAGCCTAAACTGTGTTTCGCTGGGCAACTCCTCCTCCTCCTCTTCCTCCTCCTCCAGTTCAGCTCCAGCGGGGTTCATGTGGCCGTAAGATGTAAACGCCATGTCTCCAGTGCCCTGACCAGCCATGGTTTCCAACATGTGCTGTAGTACATGAAGCAGTGGAATCACGTCGTTCATCCCGTAATCCTGCCGACTGACAAATAAAGTGGCATCCTCAAAGGGCCTGAGCAAACGGCAGGTGTCACGTATGAGCTGCCACTGGTTGACATTGAAGTTACACAGGGGAGTCCCCCTATCTGCTTGGATCATCAGGAAATCCGTGATGGCTTTTCTCTGTTCATATAATCGGTCCAACATGTGAAGGGTGGAATTCCAACGGGTGGAAACATCGCAAATCAGACTATGTTGGGGGATACCATTCTGACGCTGTAGCTCAAGAAGGGTGTGTTTGGCGGTGTAGGAGTGGCTGAAGTGCATGCAAAGTTTCCTTGAAGTTGTTAGGATGTCTTGCAGATGGGGGGAACACTTCAGAAACCGCTTGACAACCAGATTGAAGACGTGAGCCATGCAGGGGGCATGGGTCAGGCTTCCTTGGCGCAGCGCAGACAAAATGTTCTTCCCATTCTCGGTAACCATGATTCCCATTTTAAGTTTTCTCGGAGTAAGCCATGTTTGGATTTCCTGATGAATACATTTAAGCAGTTCCTCCCCTGTGTGACTCCGTTCGCCAAGACAAACCATGTGAAGCACTGCGTGACACCTCCGTGCCCTGCACACATGGTAGACTGGAGGGGCACTGAGACTTGAGCCTACAGTGGAGGGTGAGGAGATGGCGGAGGATGAGGAGGCCGAGTCGCACGGTGTCACAGGCCCAATGGGCAGAGAGCGCGGAGGCCGAAGCGGCGTGACCTGTCCAAGTTGCTGCTGCTGCTGCAAAGGGACCACATTCACCCAGTGGGCCGTAAACGACATGTACTGCCCCTGACCGTAGTTACAGCTCCAGATGTCGGCGCTGCCATGTATTTTGCTACACACCGACAGGCTCAAGGACTGGCCCACCTTCTGTTCAACAAAAGTGTGCAGCGCTGGTACTGCCTTCTTGGCAAAGAAATGACGGCTTGGGACTCTCCACCTCGGCTCGGCACAAGCCATCAGTTCTCTGAAAGGTGCAGATACCACCACCTGAAAAGGGAGCGACTGCAGCACCAGCAACTTGGACAGGAGCACATTCAGCTTCTGCGCCGTAGGATGAGTGGGCGCATACTGCTGTCTCTTGGACATGGCTTCGCTGATGGATTGCTGGCGGGATGCATGACTTGGAGGAGGAGGAGGAGCAGGAGCGACAGAGGATGGGTATGACGCACAGCTGCCTTCGGCTGAGGTGCTGGAGCCTTGGCTGGCAGAAATTGGGAGCTCACTTGGTGAGGAAGCAGACTGGACCACCCCTTGGGAGCCTCGGTTCTCCCAGGTCGTTTTATGGTGACGCATCATATGTTGACGCAGGGCCGTGGTGCCAACATTTGGACCCTGGCCACGCTTCACCTTTTGCCTACATATCTTGCATGTGGCCATGTTACCCTCCTGCGGATGCCTCAGGAAAAACTGCCACACTGCCGAGTAGCTACTTTTCCCACCCCCTGGCCTCACTGATTCACTGCTGCTGTTGCCAACTCCAGGAACCCCTGCTCCACTACCTCCCGATAAGGTAGACTGCCGCACAGCAGGTGCTCTACCCCGGCCCCGGCCCCAGCCCCGGCCGGCTCCAGCCTTTGGAATTGTGCCCCCATGCTGACTGCTACCACCTTGCTGCCTCAGCTGCTGACTCCGGGGCAACCTGCGCCCCTCTTCTCCTGATGATGACGATGAAGCCCCTTCATCACCCGGCTCCCAAGTGCGATCGGCTTCATCGTCATCATCATCATCATCACCGAGTTGTGGCTGTACGTCACTGATGTTCGTGGATTCGTCAACAGTGTCTGGCGCAGGAGCTGGAACGCTCGCAGCACCCACGACACTGTCCACATCACTATTTGTCTGCCTAGCTAGAGAAGCCACCTCCATTTCTTGGCTGGGCAGTAGCTGTTGACTGTCCTCTATCTGATGGTCCTCCTCACTAAAGAGTGGAGCTGAACCCAAAGCATAGGATACGTCGCTGGGGGAGGGAACGGCGTAGGACAGAGGCAATGGGAGGACAGGGACTGCTCTCGGGGCATGCCAACTCAGGGTTGTGTCAGAGGAACCTACCGACCCTAGACTGGGGGTCTCAGACGTAAGTTGTGATGATGTTGTTGATGAGCGCGTCAACCAATCTACCACGGCAGATGCGTTACTGGTGGAGACCCGACCGCTAGCAGATACTGGCAGATTAGGTCTCTCAGCGTGACTCCTGCTGCTACTGGCCCCCAGTCTGATGCGAGCTCTGCCTGCGGAATCTTGGCCTCTGCCACTCCTCTTTTCACTTCCAGGCACTTGTCTGCCCGACATAGTCTAACTGGCGTGGTAGTAGGTGATATTTTAAGATCCCCCGGGCAGCGGTGGGTCTATATGAAACAGAATATAATGCACACCAAAAGTGAGCAGTAACACTCAGCCTCCAACAGGCCTGCTTAGTGTAAATAAGAGAGCTGCTTAGTGTAAATAAAGAGGGGTATGCTATGTTACAGAATGGGATGCCTCAACAGAAGTGCACCTGGCAGGCAGCAGTAAGCCTATGCCCAGCAAAAGTGTCTTATAATATAAATATAATAAGAGCAAATGGTTATATGGTCTTAAACAGAGGCTGCTTTAGTCACAGAATGGGATGCCCCCAAAAAAGATCCAGTAGTACTATGCCCAGCAAAAGTGTCTTTATCAGGCTAATTTCAAATATAATAAGAGCAAATGGTTATATGGTCTTAAACAGAGGCTGCTTTAGTCACAGAATGGGATGCCCTGGCAGGGACAAGTAGTGCTATGCCCAGCAAAAGTGTCTTTATCAGGCTAATTTCAAATATGATAAGAGCAAATGCTTATATGGTCTTAAACAGAGGCTGCTTTAGTCACAGAATGGGATGCCCCCAAAAAAGATCCAGTAGTACTATGCCCAGCAAAAGTGTCTTTATCAGGCTAATTTCAAATATGATAAGAGCAAATGCTTATATGGTCTTAAACAGAGGCTGCTTTAGTCACAGAATGGGATGCCCCCAAAAAAGATCCAGTAGTACTATGCCCAGCAAAAGTGTCTTTATCAGGCCTAATTTCTATGAGAATAAGTGCAAATGGTTATTATGCTATTAAATAGAGGCTGGTGTTGTCACAGAATGGGATGCCACAAAAACCAGAGAGCATGCACAGCAAAAGTGTCTTTATCAGGCCTGATTTCTATGAGAATAAGTGCAAATGGTTATTATGCTATTAAATAGAGGCTGGTGTTGTCACAGAATGGGATGCCACAAAAACCAGAGAGCATGCCCAGCAAAAGTGTCTTTATCAGGCCTAATTTCTATGAGAATAAGTGCAAATGGTTATTATGCTATTAAATAGAGGCTGGTGTTGTCACAGAATGGGATGCCACAAAAACCAGAGAGCATGCACAGCAAAAGTGTCTTTATCAGGCCTAATTTCAAATATGATAAGAGCAAATGCTTATATGGTCTTAAACAGAGGCTGCTTTAGTCACAGAATGGGATGCCCCCAAAAAAGATCCAGTAGTACTATGCCAAGCAAAAGTGTCTTTATCAGGCTAATTTCAAATATGATAAGAGCAAATGCTTATATGGTCTTAAACAGAGGCTGCTTTAGTCACAGAATGGGATGCCCCCAAAAAAGATCCAGTAGTACTATGCCCAGCAAAAGTGTCTTTATCAGGCCTAATTTCTATGAGAATAAGTGCAAATGGTTATTATGCTATTAAATAGAGGCTGGTGTTGTCACAGAATGGGATGCCACAAAAACCAGAGAGCATGCACAGCAAAAGTGTCTTTATCAGGCCTGATTTCGATGAGAATAAGTGCAAATGGTTATTATGCTATTAAATAGAGGCTGGTGTTGTCACAGAATGGGATGCCACAAAAACCAGAGAGCATGCACAGCAAAAGTGTCTTTATCAGGCCTGATTTCTATGAGAATAAGTGCAAATGGTTATTATGCTATTAAATAGAGGCTGGTGTTGTCACAGAATGGGATGCCACAAAAACCAGAGAGCATGCCCAGCAAAAGTGTCTTTATCAGGCCTGATTTCTATGAGAATAAGTGCAAATGGTTATTATGCTATTAAATAGAGGCTGGTGTTGTCACAGAATGGGATGCCACAAAAACCAGAGAGCATGCCCAGCAAAAGTGTCTTTATCAGGCCTAATTTCTATGAGAATAAGTGCAAATGGTTATTATGCTATTAAATAGAGGCTGGTGTTGTCACAGAATGGGATGCCACAAAAACCAGAGAGCATGCACAGCAAAAGTGTATTTATCAGGCCTAATTTCAAATATGATAAGAGCAAATGCTTATATGGTCTTAAACAGAGGCTGCTTTAGTCACAGAATGGGATGCCCCCAAAAAAGATCCAGTAGTACTATGCCCAGCAAAAGTGTCTTTATCAGGCTAATTTCAAATATGATAAGAGCAAATGCTTATATGGTCTTAAACAGAGGCTGCTTTAGTCACAGAATGGGATGCCCCCAAAAAAGATCCAGTAGTACTATGCCCAGCAAAAGTGTCTTTATCAGGCCTAATTTCAAATATGATAAGAGCAAATGCTTATATGGTCTTAAACAGAGGCTGCTTTAGTCACAGAATGGGATGCCCCCAAAAAAGATCCAGTAGTACTATGCCCAGCAAAAGTGTCTTTATCAGGCCTAATTTCTATGAGAATAAGTGCAAATGGTTATTATGCTATTAAATAGAGGCTGGTGTTGTCACAGAATGGGATGCCACAAAAACCAGAGAGCATGCACAGCAAAAGTGTCTTTATCAGGCCTGATTTCTATGAGAATAAGTGCAAATGGTTATTATGCTATTAAATAGAGGCTGGTGTTGTCACAGAATGGGATGCCACAAAAACCAGAGAGCATGCACAGCAAAAGTGTCTTTATCAGGCCTGATTTCTATGAGAATAAGTGCAAATGGTTATTATGCTATTAAATAGAGGCTGGTGTTGTCACAGAATGGGATGCCACAAAAACCAGAGAGCATGCACAGCAAAGGTGTCTTTATCAGGCCTAATTTCAAATATGATAAGAGCAAATGCTTATATGGTCTTAAACAGAGGCTGCTTTAGTCACAGAATGGGATGCCCCCAAAAAAGATCCAGTAGTACTATGCCCAGCAAAAGTGTCTTTATCAGGCTAATTTCAAATATGATAAGAGCAAATGCTTATATGGTCTTAAACAGAGGCTGCTTTAGTCACAGAATGGGATGCCCCCAAAAAAGATCCAGTAGTACTATGCCCAGCAAAAGTGTCTTTATCAGGCCTAATTTCTATGAGAATAAGTGCAAATGGTTATTATGCTATTAAATAGAGGCTGGTGTTGTCACAGAATGGGATGCCACAAAAACCAGAGAGCATGCACAGCAAAAGTGTCTTTATCAGGCCTGATTTCTATGAGAATAAGTGCAAATGGTTATTATGCTATTAAATAGAGGCTGGTGTTGTCACAGAATGGGATGCCACAAAAACCAGAGAGCATGCCCAGCAAAAGTGTCTTTATCAGGCCTGATTTCTATGAGAATAAGTGCAAATGGTTATTATGCTATTAAATAGAGGCTGGTGTTGTCACAGAATGGGATGCCACAAAAACCAGAGAGCATGCCCAGCAAAAGTGTCTTTATCAGGCCTAATTTCTATGAGAATAAGTGCAAATGGTTATTATGCTATTAAATAGAGGCTGGTGTTGTCACAGAATGGGATGCCACAAAAACCAGAGAGCATGCACAGCAAAAGTGTCTTTATCAGGCCTAATTTCAAATATGATAAGAGCAAATGCTTATATGGTCTTAAACAGAGGCTGCTTTAGTCACAGAATGGGATGCCCCCAAAAAAGATCCAGTAGTACTATGCCCAGCAAAAGTGTCTTTATCAGGCCTAATTTCAAATATGATAAGAGCAAATGCTTATATGGTCTTAAACAGAGGCTGCTTTAGTCACAGAATGGGATCCCCCCAAAAAAGATCCAGTAGTACTATGCACAGCAAAAGTGTCTTTATCAGGCCTAATTTCTATGAGAATAAGTGCAAATGGTTATTATGCTATTAAATAGAGGCTGGTGTTGTCACAGAATGGGATGCCACAAAAACCAGAGAGCATGCACAGCAAAAGTGTCTTTATCAGGCCTGATTTCTATGAGAATAAGTGCAAATGGTTATTATGCTATTAAATAGAGGCTGGTGTTGTCACAGAATGGGATGCCACAAAAACCAGAGAGCATGCACAGCAAAAGTGTCTTTATCAGGCCTGATTTCTATGAGAATAAGTGCAAATGGTTATTATGCTATTAAATAGAGGCTGGTGTTGTCACAGAATGGGATGCCACAAAAACCAGAGAGCATGCACAGCAAAAGTGTCTTTATCAGGCCTGATTTCTATGAGAATAAGTGCAAATGGTTATTATGCTATTAAATAGAGGCTGGTGTTGTCACAGAATGGGATGCCACAAAAACCAGAGAGCATGCACAGCAAAAGTGTCTTTATTAGGCCTGATTTCTATGAGAATAAGTGCAAATGGTTATTATGCTATTAAATAGAGGCTGGTGTTGTCACAGAATGGGATGCCACAAAAACCAGAGAGCATGCCCAGCAAAAGTGTCTTTATCAGGCCTGATTTCTATGAGAATAAGTGCAAATGGTTATTATGCTATTAAATAGAGGCTGGTGTTGTCACAGAATGGGATGCCACAAAAACCAGAGAGCATGCACAGCAAAAGTGTCTTTATCAGGCCTGATTTCTATGAGAATAAGTGCAAATGGTTATTATGCTATTAAATAGAGGCTGGTGTTGTCACAGAATGGGATGCCTCAAAAACCAGAGAGCATGCACAGCAAAAGTGTCTTTATCAGGCCTGATTTCTATGAGAATAAGTGCAAATGGTTATTATGCTATTAAATAGAGGCTGGTGTAGTCACAGAATGGGATGCCTCACAGCAGACTTAAGATCAGTTCAGTATATATGCACTGTTAGTTAGTGTAAGCAGCCTGAAAACGCTAACAAAGCAGGCTGGATGAAAAAAAAAAAAAAAACTGACAGCCTCCGATTTTCCCTTCCTTTCCCTGTTTTTCGCTTACTTTCTGTCTGTCTCCTGTCTGTCTCCTGCCTGTCTCCAGCCTGTCCCTGTCTGTCCCTGCCTGTCTAACTGTCTGTCTCTCCCTCAGCTACACAGCGTTCTGTCTGTCACGAATGCAATAGAGAAATGATGCTGGAAAGCAAGATGGCCGGCCTTAAATACAGCTGTGACGTCACCGGGCTTGCTGGCTGCTGATAGGCTGCATGTGACTGTCCCAGCATACACTGCCCCAGCTTACATGTCTGGACATGTCCCGTCCGCCATCTTAGAATGCCTGTAATGTAAATGAATGGATGTTAAAGGAAAACTTCGAGCGATCGAATCGCGGGGAAATTCGGATTCGATCCGAATCGAATTTTTCCTGAAATTCGGATCGAATCCGGGTTCGTCCGGATCGATTCGCTCATCCCTAGTGTACACAAGCCAGCTATTCAATTGAGCAGCCCAGGTAGATATATATTTTTTCCGCACCACACAGCCAATAATTAAATAAGAAACATATAGCTAATATTGTGGGTGGCCGTGCATACAATCAGAAACTATAACTTACAAAATGGACAAAAGGCAATGGTGGTGCCAGCAACCACCCCAATAGCTCCAAAGAGTAGCACCCCCTCCACCACAATCAACAAATTAAGCCAAAATCACCTGAATTCATATTTATTAGGAGTTTACTTAAAAAGTTACATTAAGACACATTAAAAAACATATATACAATACACACAATCCATTTTGGGGGGTATCCCAAGCAGATCCATAATACATACACAAAACACACAATGAATAAGATATATAGAAAAAGTATATACAATTCATCCAACAATAAAGTGCATAAGTGCCAAAAATGTGCAAAATATCTCTATAATAATCCCCACACTAAACCACTAAATCAATGTGGCAAGAGAAGCAAGTGACAACAACACAGCACCTGAATATGGATCCCGGGAAGTACCCCCCCAAATCAATGGTAATTGTCAGGAGAATGTCCCCAACGCGTTTCGTAGCCCCAGACTCAGGTTACTTTCTCCAGGTATTGAGCAGCCCACACGTGGTCTTGCGGGGTCACCGGAAAGGTGGCGATCTCCGTGGTGTCACATTTCGGGGCATCTCAGATCCGGATACCCCAGAAGGAGGCAGGCCAAATGAGGAATCTAGTAATTAACCCCTTACTGCCTTCTGTTCTGTGCTAGTTCTGTGATAGCCTTGCTGTGTATTTCTTGAACTTGGGCTCCCCCTAGTGGCCAAAATCAGACTACAGCTTAAAGTGGACCAACACCCAGCCGGGCCTCCCCGCGGGGCATCCAAAATCAGGATGCCCCACTGTGTGAAACCCCCCAGGACGCCCGCTGCACTTACCTGAATCCCGGGGAAAGGACCAAAACCCAGGATAGTCAAAATCCTGTGTTTTGGCCCACTTTAAAGCTGTAACATGCTGATCTGCAGCAATAAATGATTCGTTTGTCTATTTAAAGTGTTTCTATTGATGTAACTGTTACATCCAATCTCCTATCCATCCCTCAATGAGGGGGCGTGGCTTCATTTACAAATTGTCCCTCCCTTAAGTTGGAAGGTATGCTATAGTGTCTTATTATATTATGTAGTATGCTATGTGGAATTACTGTGTGGTATAGCGTATCAAAGTATTGTATAGTATGGCATGGGGTATTTTTGTGTTGCATTTTATAGTGAACCATATAGGGGAGTACATAACATAGGGGCCGTGCAGTCACGTGCCCCCGGGCCTGTGGAACAAGGGGGCCCGGCGCACGCTGCCTCCATTGCCTCTGTGGTATGTACCTGCCCCTAAATACTTACCTAGCCATGTCACCTCCTTGCCGTTCCTACGGAGGCCTTGTCGATTCTCCGCTGGCACCGCACATGCACACTGAAGTTTCCTGGACAGGCCATGTAAGTGCCCCCGGGGTGGGGGGTCAGTAGATGACGGAGGCCCTGCTATGGGGCCCTATCAGAGCTATGTATGTCTCTGGAACCATAGTATTGTGTAGAATGGTATAGTGTATCATTGTATTCTAAGGGGTTTTATCATGCAGCATGGTATATTCTCTTACAGTACTAGTATTTTATATTGTCTTATATTATTGTGCGCTATGGTTTAATGTCTTATACTATTGTGTAATATAGTATGGTACAGGGCAGAGCCGGCACCAGGTTTATGTGTGCCCTTGGGAGGCATGGTCTCAGTGGGCCCCTTTGAGGTGAAGAGTGGCGTCACATCACTGAGCGACGTCCCAAATCTGGATGCCCCCCTGAGGATAATGCTATTTGGACCAAAACTCTAGTTTTGGTCTACTTTGAAGCGCACTAAACCCCTTGAAACCTGGCCTCAGAGTCTAAACTAATCTAGATTCTCCTGATTTTCGATGCCCCTGTGTGTGACTCCCCCCCCCCCCCCCTTTGTTCATTACTTTCCTGGAACTGGTGAATGCACTGTGGGGTCGCCAGTTTGAGTTAACGGCCAAAACAGGGGAGTTTGTTCACAAACAGGGGCCTCCCAAATTGAGATGCCCCTGTAAAGCGGACCAAAACTCGGGGGTGGAATTGCTTGCATAGTGGGTATGACAGCGATCCCAGGGGGTATCACACAGTAGGGGATCACAGATTGAGATGCTCCAGGGATAGGGAATCAGCTGGGGTGGGCAACTTAAAAGCAGAACAAGCAGCACTTCCTCCCCTGGAATCTAAATCGAGATGCCCCATTGTGTGGAACCCCGACATTCCAGGAGATGTGGGCACCAGCTGTGGCAGTGCCCTCCCAGTCCGCCAATGGTCAATAGCCCTCGCACACCTCATAGGCCGGCCCTGTCAGTGGGCCCCCCTGGAGGGTGGGGGCCCCCGGCAGCTGCCCTGCTTTGCCAGGTGCTGACGCCGTCCCTGGTACAGTGTACTGACACTATGGTATAGTGCGCCAAAGTATGGTGTAGTATGGTACAAGGCATTTCTGTACGGTATAGTATAGTTTGTAATAGTATTGTGTACTATAGTATGGCACGGGGTATATGTGTCTGGTATGGTATTATGTGTAATAGCATTGTGTAGTATGGTACAAGGTATTTCTATACAGTGTGGTATAGTTTGTAATAGTATTGTGTAGTATGGCACTGGGTATAAGTGTATGGTATGGTATAGTGTGTAATAGTATTGTGTAGTATAGTATAGTACAGGGTATTTTTGTATGGTACAATGTGTAATGGTAATGTGTAGCATAGTATGGTACAAGGTATAAAAGTACTGTATGGTAAAGTGTGTGTATTGTGTAGTATAGTATAGTACAGGGTATTTTTGTATGGTACAGTATGTAATGGTATTGTGTAGCATAGTATGGTACAGGGTATAAAAGTACTGTATGGTAAAGTGTGTAATAGTATTGTGTAGTATAGTATGGTAAAGGGTATTTGCACATGGTACGATATAGTATTGTGTAGCATGGTATACTTGGTACAGCATGGTATAGTGTGTCATAGTATTGTGTAGTATATTATGGTATGGGTTTTAAATGTATGGTATGGTATAGTGTATCATTGTGTAGTACGACATGGTGTATTATTGTGCGGTATGATATAGTGTTTTATAGTATTGTTTGGTATGATGTACTGTACAATGGTGCGGGTTATTATGGTGAGGACTATTACTACATGGTATGGTAGTGTGGCACAATATTGTGTAGTAAAGTATGGCATTGTGTATTATTGTGTGGTATTGTGTATTGAGGTATACTATTGTGTATTGTAGTGCGTAATGATAACCAGAATTAATAAAATGTGGGTACTTTATTTATTTATGAATCTGTGATGTTGGGCCATTGCAGATTGTGTCACTTGTCGTTGTGGTGAGATTGCGCTAATTCGGGAGGCGTTCTATATTTAGCCCTTCACCCATATGACAGGCATTAGCGGCCTTCCTGTAGCCACAGTGGCAAGCCGGCCGGCCGCTATTAGGAGGCTATTTTTAGATAAAATTAGGGAGCGTTTTTCCATGGAATTAAAACGCTAATTACAGGGACAATCTGCTCCAGCCGGGGCGAGACATTTGACCCCAAATCTCACTCTCACTAAAAATACAACAGTGTGTTACAGGTCTGAGCAACACAATAACAGGCTCTGTGTAATCCACAATGTGGTGCAGATGAGGTGGGCTATGGGGCAGGTTGTGGTACAGATGAGATGGGCTATGGGGCAGGTTGTGGTACAGGTGAGGTGGGCTATGGGGCAGGTTGTGGTACAGATAAGATGGGCTATGGGGCAGGTTGTGGTACAGGTGAGGTGGGCTATGGGGCAGGTTGTGGTACAGATGAGATGGGCTATGGGGCAGGTTGCGGTACAGATGAGATGGGCTATGGGGCAGGTTGTGGTACAGATGAGATGGGCTATGGGGCAGGTTGTGGTACAGATGAGATGGGCTGTGGGGCAGGTTGTGGTACAGATGAGATGGGCTATGGGGCAGGTTGTGGTACAGGTGAGATGGGCTGTGGAGCAGGTTGTGGTACAGATGAGATGGGCTATGGGGCAGGTTGTGGTACAGATGAGATGGGCTATGGGGCAGGTTGTGGTACAGATGAGATGGGCTATGGGGCAGGTTGTGGTACAGATGAGATGGGCTGTGGGGCAGGTTGTGGTACAGATGAGATGTTCTATGGGGCAGGTTGTGGTACAGATGAGATGGGCTATGGGGCAGGTTGTGGTACAGATAAGATGGGCTGTGGGGCAGGTTGGGATACAGATGAGATGGGTTGAGGGGCAGGTTGTGGTACAGATGAGATGTTCTATGGGGCAGGTTGTGGTACAGATGAGATGGGCTATGGGGCAGGTTGCGGTACAGATGAGATGGGCTGTGGGGCAGGTTGTGGTACAGGTGAGATGGGCTGTGGGGCAGGTTGTGGTACAGGTGAGATGGGCTATGGGGCAGGTTGTGGTACAGATGAGATGGGCTGTGGGGCAGGTTGTGGTACAGATGAGATGGGCTATGGGGCAGGTTGTGGTACAGATGAGATGGGCTGTGGGGCAGGTTGTGGTACAGATGAGATGGGCTGTGGGGCAGGTTGTGGTACAGGTGAGATGGGCTATGGGGCAGGTTGTGGTACAGATGAGATGGGCTGTGGGGCAGGTTGTGGTACAGGTGAGATGGGCTGTGGGGCAGGTTGTGGTACAGATGAGATGGGCTATGGGGCAGGTTGGGGTACAGATAAGATGGGCTGTGGGGCAGGTTGTGGTACAGGTGAGATGGGCTGTGGGGCAGGTTGGGGTACAGGGGAGATGGGCTATGGGGCAGGTTGTGGTACAGATGAGATGGGCTATGGGGCAGGTTGGGGTACAGGTGAGATGGGCTATGGGGCAGGTTGTGGTACAGATGAGATGGGCTGTGGGGCAGGTTGTGGTACAAATAAGATGGGCTCTGGGGCAGGTTGCGGTACAGATAAGATGGGCTGTGGGGCAGGTTGCGGTACAGATGAGATGGGCTATGGGGCAGGTTGGGGTACAGGTGAGATGGGCTGTGGGGCAGGTTGTGGTACAGATGAGATGGGCTATGGGGCAGGTTGTGGTACAGATGAGATGGGCTATGGGGCAGGTTGTGGTACAGATGAGATGGGCTATGGGGCAGGTTGTGGTACAGATGAGATGGGCTATGGGGCAGGTTGTGGTACAGATGAGATGGGCTGTGGTGCAGGTTGTGATACAGATGAGATGGGCTGTGGGGCAGGTTATGGTACAGATGAGATGGGCTATGGGGCAGGTTGTGGTACAGATGAGATGGGTTATGGGGCAGGTTGTGGTACAGATGAGATGGGCTGTGGGGCAGGTTGTGGTACAGATGAGATGGGCTATGGGGCAGGTTGGGGTACAGATGAGATGGGTTGAGGGGCAGGTTGTGGTACAGATGAGATGTTCTATGGGGCAGGTTGGGGTACAGATGAGATGGGCTATGGGGCAGGTTGTGGTACAGATGAGATGGGCTGTGGGGCAGGTTGGGGTACAGATGAGATGGGCTGTGGGGCAGGTTGTGGTACAGATAAGATGGGCTGTGGGGCAGGTTGTGGTACAGGTGAGGTGGGCTGTGGGGCAGGTTGTGGTACAGGTGAGATGGGCTATGGGGCAGGTTGTGGTACAGATGAGATGGGCTATGGGGCAGGTTGTGGTACAGATAAGATGGGCTGTGGGGCAGGTTGTGGTACAGATGAGATGGGCTATGGGGCAGGTTGTGGTACAGATGAGATGGGCTGTGGGGCAGGTTGTGGTACAGGTGAGATGGGCTATGGGGCAGGTTGTGGTACAGATGAGATGGGCTGTGGGGCAGGTTGTGGTACAGATGAGATGGGCTGTGGGGCAGGTTGTGGTACAGGTGAGATGGGCTATGGGGCAGGTTGTGGTACAGATGAGATGGGCTGTGGGGCAGGTTGTGGTACAGATGAGATGGGCTGTGGGGCAGGTTGTGGTACAGGTGAGATGGGCTATGGGGCAGGTTGTGGTACAGATGAGATGGGCTGTGGGGCAGGTTGTGGTACAGGTGAGATGGGCTGTGGGGCAGGTTGTGGTACAGATGAGATGGGCTATGGGGCAGGTTGGGGTACAGGTGAGATGGGCTATGGGGCAGGTTGGGGTACAGATAAGATGGGCTGTGGGGCAGGTTGTGGTACAGGTGAGATGGGCTGTGGGGCAGGTTGGGGTACAGGGGAGATGGGCTATGGGGCAGGTTGCGGTACAGATAAGATGGGCTGTGGGGCAGGTTGTGGTACAGATAAGATGGGCTATGGGGCAGGTTGTGGTACAGGTGAGATGGGCTATGGGGCAAGTTGTGGTACAGATGAGATGGGCTATGGGGCAGGTTGGGGTACAGGTGAGATGGGCTGTGGGGCAGGTTGTGGTACAAATGAGATGGGCTGTGGTGCAGGTTGTGATACAGATGAGATGGGCTGTGGGGCAGGTTGTGGTACAGATGAGATGGGCTATGGGGCAGGTTGGGGTACAGATGAGATGGGTTGAGGGGCAGGTTGTGGTACAGATGAGATGGGCTATGGGGCAGGTTGGGGTACAGATGAGATGGGTTGAGGGGCAGGTTGTGGTACAGATGAGATGTTCTATGGGGCAGGTTGGGGAACAGATGAGATGGGCTATGGGGCAGGTTGTGGTACAGATGAGATGGGCTGTGGGGCAGGTTGTGGTACAGATGAGATGGGCTATGGGGCAGGTTGTGGTACAGATGAGATGGGCTATGGGGCAGGTTGTGGTACAGGTGAGATGGGCTATGGGGCAGGTTGTGGTACAGATGAGATGGGCTATGGGGCAGGTTGTGGTACAGATGAGATGGGCTATGGGGCAGGTTGTGGTACAGATGAGATGGGCTGTGGTGAAGGTTGGGGTACAGATGAGATGGGCTATGGGGCAGGTTGTGGTACAGATGAGATGGGCTGTGGGGCAGGTTGTGGTACAGGTGAGATGAGCTGTGGGGCAGGTTGTGGTACAGGTGAGATGAGCTGTGGGGCAGGTTGTGGTACAGATGAGATGTTCTATGGGGCAGGTTGTGGTACAGATGAGATGGGCTATGGGGCAGGTTGTGGTACAGATAAGATGGGCTGTGGGGCAGGTTGGGATACAGATGAGATGGGTTGAGGGGCAGGTTGTGGTACAGATGAGATGTTCTATGGGGCAGGTTGTGGTACAGATGAGATGGGCTATGGGGCAGGTTGCGGTACAGATGAGATGGGCTGTGGGGCAGGTTGTGGTACAGGTGAGATGGGCTGTGGGGCAGGTTGTGGTACAGGTGAGATGGGCTATGGGGCAGGTTGTGGTACAGATGAGATGGGCTGTGGGGCAGGTTGTGGTACAGATGAGATGGGCTATGGGGCAGGTTGTGGTACAGATGAGATGGGCTGTGGGGCAGTTTGTGGTACAGATGAGATGGGCTGTGGGGCAGGTTGTGGTACAGGTGAGATGGGCTATGGGGCAGGTTGTGGTACAGATGAGATGGGCTGTGGGGCAGGTTGTGGTACAGGTGAGATGGGCTGTGGGGCAGGTTGGGGTACAGATGAGATGGGCTATGGGGCAGGTTGGGGTACAGGTGAGATGGGCTGTGGGGCAGGTTGTGGTACAGATGAGATGGGCTATGGGGCAGGTTGGGGTACAGATAAGATGGGCTGTGGGGCAGGTTGTGGTACAGGTGAGATGGGCTGTGGGGCAGGTTGGGGTACAGGGGAGATGGGCTATGGGGCAGGTTGTGGTACAGATGAGATGGGCTATGGGGCAGGTTGGGGCACAGGTGAGATGGGCTATGGGGCAGGTTGTGGTACAGATGAGATGGGCTGTGGGGCAGGTTGTGGTACAGATAAGATGGGCTCTGGGGCCGGTTGCGGTACAGATAAGATGGGCTGTGGGGCAGGTTGCGGTACAGATGAGATGGGCTATGGGGCAGGTTGGGGTACAGGTGAGATGGGCTGTGGGGCAGGTTGTGGTACAGATGAGATGGGCTATGGGGCAGGTTGTGGTACAGATGAGATGGGCTATGGGGCAGGTTGTGGTACAGATGAGATGGGCTGTGGTGCAGGTTGTGATACAGATGAGATGGGCTGTGGGGCAGGTTATGGTACAGATGAGATGGGCTATGGGGCAGGTTGTGGTACAGATGAGATGGGCTATGGGGCAGGTTGTGGTACAGATGAGATGGGCTGTGGGGCAGGTTGTGGTACAGATGAGATGGGCTATGGGGCAGGTTGGGGTACAGATGAGATGGGTTGAGGGGCAGGTTGTGGTACAGATGAGATGTTCTATGGGGCAGGTTGGGGTACAGATCAGATGGGCTATGGGGCAGGTTGTGGTACAGATGAGATGGGCTGTGGGGCAGGTTGGGGTACAGATGAGATGGGCTGTGGGGCAGGTTGTGGTACAGATAAGATGGGCTGTGGGGCAGGTTGTGGTACAGGTGAGGTGGGCTGTGGGGCAGGTTGTGGTACAGGTGAGATGGGCTTTGGGGCAGGTTGTGGTACAGATGAGATGGGCTATGGGGCAGGTTGTGGTACAGATAAGATGGGCTGTGGGGCAGGTTGTGGTACAGATGAGATGGGCTATGGGGCAGGTTGTGGTACAGATGAGATGGGCTGTGGGGCAGGTTGTGGTACAGGTGAGATGGGCTATGGGGCAGGTTGTGGTACAGATGAGATGGGCTGTGGGGCAGGTTGTGGTACAGATGAGATGGGCTGTGGGGCAGGTTGTGGTACAGGTGAGATGGGCTATGGGGCAGGTTGTGGTACAGATGAGATGGGCTGTGGGGCAGGTTGTGGTACAGGTGAGATGGGCTGTGGGGCAGGTTGTGGTACAGATGAGATGGGCTATGGGGCAGGTTGGGGTACAGGTGAGATGGGCTATGGGGCAGGTTGGGGTACAGATAAGATGGGCTGTGGGGCAGGTTGTGGTACAGGTGAGATGGGCTGTGGGGCAGGTTGGGGTACAGGGGAGATGGGCTATGGGGCAGGTTGCGGTACAGGTGAGATGGGCTATGGGGCAGGTTGTGGTACAGGTGAGATGGGCTATGGGGCAGGTTGTGGTACAGATGAGATGGGCTATGGGGCAGGTTGTGGTACAGGTGAGATGGGCTATGGGGCAGGTTGTGGTACAGGTGAGATGGGCTATGGGGCAGGTTGTGGTACAGGTGAGATAGGCTATGGGGCAGGTTGTGGTACAGGTGAGATGGGCTATGGGGCAGGTTGCGGTACAGATAAGATGGGCTGTGGGGCAGGTTGTGGTACAGATAAGATGGGCTATGGGGCAGGTTGTGGTACAGGTGAGATGGGCTATGGGGCAAGTTGTGGTACAGATGAGATGGGCTATGGGGCAGGTTGGGGTACAGGTGAGATGGGCTGTGGGGCAGGTTGTGGTACAAATGAGATGGGCTGTGGTGCAGGTTGTGATACAGATGAGATGGGCTGTGGGGCAGGTTGTGGTACAGATGAGATGAGCTATGGGGCAGGTTGGGGTACAGATGAGATGGGTTGAGGGGCAGGTTGTGGTACAGATGAGATGGGCTATGGGGCAGGTTGGGGTACAGATGAGATGGGTTGAGGGGCAGGTTGTGGTACAGATGAGATGTTCTATGGGGCAGGTTGGGGTACAGATGAGATGGGCTATGGGGCAGGTTGTGGTACAGATGAGATGGGCTATGGGGCAGGTTGTGGTACAGATGAGATGGGCTATGGGGCAGGTTGTGGTACAGATGAGATGGGCTGTGGTGAAGGTTGGGGTACAGATGAGATGGGCTATGGGGCAGGTTGTGGTACAGATGAGATGGGCTGTGGGGCAGGTTGTGGTACAGGTGAGATGAGCTGTGGGGCAGGTTGTGGTACAGATGAGATGGGCTATGGGGCAGGTTGTGGTACAGATAAGATGGGCTGTGGGGCAGGTTGTGGTACAGATAAGATGGGCTGTGGGGCAGGTTGTGGTACAGGTGAGGTGGGCTGTGGGGCAGGTTGTGGTACAGATAAGATGGGCTATGGGGCAGGTTGGGGTACAGATGAGATGGGCTATGGGGCAGGTTGTGGTACAGATGAGATGGGCTATGGGGCAGTTTGGGGTACAGATGAGATGGGCTATGGGGCAGGTTGTGGTACAGATGAGATGGGCTGTGGGGCAGATTGTGGTACAGATGAGATGGGCTATGGGGCAGGTTGTGGTACAGATGAGATGGGCTATGGGGCAGGTTGTGATACAGATGAGATGGGCTGTGGGGCAGGTTGGGGTACAGATGAGATGGGCTGTGGGGCAGGTTGGGGTACAGATGAGATGGGCTGTGGGGCAGGTTGGGGTACAGATGAGATGGGCTATGGGGCAGGTTGTGGTACAGGTGAGATGGGCTGTGGGGCAGGTTGGGGTACAGATGAGATGGGCTATGGGGCAGGTTGTGGTACAGGTGAGATGGGCTGTGGGGCAGGTTGGGGTACAGATGAGATGGGCTGTGGGGCAGGTTGGGGTACAGATGAGATGGGCTGTGGGGCAGGTTGTGGTACAGGTGAGATGGGCTGTGGGGCAGGTTGTGGTACAGGTGAGGTGGGCTGTGGGGCAGGTTGGGGTACAGGTGAGATGTTCTATGGGGCAGGTTGTGGTACAGGTGAGATGGGCTATGGGGCAGGTTGGGGTACAGATGAGATGGGCTATGGGGCAGGTTGGGGTACAGATGAGATGGGCTATGGGGCAGGTTGTGGTACAGGTGAGATGGGCTATGGGGCAGGTTGTGGTACAGATGAGATGGGCTATGGGGCAGGTTGTGGTACAGATGAGATGGGCTGTGGGGCAGGTTGTGGTACAGATGAGATGGGCTGTGGGGCAGGTTGTGGTACAGATGAGCTGGGCTGTGGGGTAGGTTGTGGTACAGATGAGATGGGCTGTGGGGCAGGTTGTGGTACAGATGAGCTGGGCTGTGGGGCAGGTTGTGGTACAGATGAGCTGGGCTATGGGGCAGGCTGGGGTACAGATGAGATGGGTTGAGGGGCAGGTTGTGGTACAGATGAGATGGGCTGTGGGGCAGGTTGTGGTACAGGTGAGGTGGGCTGTGGGGCAGGTTGTGGTACAGGTGAGATGGGCTATGGGGCAGGTTGTGGTACAGATGAGATGGGCTATGGGGCAGGTTGTGGTACAGGTGAGATGGGCTGTGGGGCAGGTTGTGGTACAGGTGAGGTGGGCTATGGGGCAGGTTGTGGTACAGGTGAGATGGGCTGTGGGGCAGGTTGTGGTACAGATGAGATGGGCTGTGGGGCAGGTTGTGGTACAGGTGAGATGGGCTGTGGGGCAGGTTGTGGTACAGATGAGATATTCTATGGGGCAGGTTGTGGTACAGATGAGATGGGCTATGGGGCAGGTTGGGGTACAGATGAGATGGGTTGAGGGGCAGGTTGTGGTACAGATGAGATGGGCTGTGGGGCAGGTTGTGGTACAGATGAGATGTTCTATGGGGCAGGTTGTGATACAGATGAGATGGGCTATGGGGCAGGTTGTGGTACAGGTGAGATGGGCTGTGGGGCAGGTTGTGGTACAGATGAGATGTTCTATGGGGCAGGTTGTGATACAGATGAGATGGGCTATGGGGCAGGTTGTGGTACAGATGAGATGGGCTGTGGGGCAGGTTGTGATACAGATGAGATGGGCTATGGGGCAGGTTGTGGTACAGGTGAGATGGGCTATGGGGCAGGTTGGGGTACAGATGAGATGGGCTATGGGGCAGGTTGTGGTACAGGTGAGATGGGCTATGGGGCAGGTTGTGGTACAGATGAGATGGGCTATGGGGCAGGTTGTGGTACAGGTGAGATGGGCTATGGGGCAGGTTGTGGTACAGATAAGATGGGCTATGGGGCAGGTTGTGATACAGATGAGATGGGCTGTGGGGCAGGTTGTGGTACAGGTGAGATGGGCTGTGGGGCAGGTTGTGGTACAGGTGAGATGGGCTATGGGGCAGGTTGTGGTACAGGTGAGATGGGCTGTGGGGCAGGTTGTGGTACAGGTGAGATGGGCTATGGGGCAGGTTGTGGTACAGATGAGATGGGCTTTGGGGCAGGTTGTGGTACAGGTGAGATGGGCTGTGGGGCAGGTTGTGGTACAGGTGAGATGGGCTATGGGGCAGGTTGTGGTACAGGTGAGATGGGCTATGGGGCAGGTTGTGGTACAGGTGAGATGGGCTATGGGGCAGGTTGTGGTACAGGTGAGATGGGCTATGGGGCAGGTTGTGGTACAGATGAGATGGGCTATGGGGCAGGTTGTGGTACAGGTGAGATGGGCTATGGGGCAGGTTGTGGTACAGGTGAGATGGGCTATGGGGCAGGTTGTGGTACAGGTGAGATGGGCTATGGGGCAGGTTGTAGTACAGGTGAGATGGGCTATGGGGCAGGTTGTGATACAGATGAGATGGGCTATGGGGCAGGTTGGGGTACAGATGAGATGGGCTTTGGGGCAGGTTGTGGTACAGGTGAGATGGGCTATGGGGCAGGTTGTGGTACAGGTGAGATGGGCTATGGGGCAGTAAGAAAATATAATAGTAATGATATTTTTAAAATAACAATAATAAAATAAAAATACCCCAAAAACCCTTAAATGGACCAACACCCAAAAGACTCCAGGGCCGTGTTACAGCTTGTTCCCTGGGTGGTCCTGAGGCTTCCACACATACGTGCATCCCAAATATATTTAGTGTATTAATGTTATCAGGACATAATGTAACTTTTATGAATAATAATTAGCAACTTAGTTTTGATTAGTTTTAGCATAGATTAGTATATATTGTTTGCATACATAAGTATAATTTTATTAATGTGATCCTATACATAGAAAGGAAGTTTATGTTGTCATGGCAGCCATATGTTAATTCATTCAGAAACAAGCTAAACTGTCACATAATGGCAGTTAGCTTGTAGTGCTTTCAGATTTATGGCATATAACTGATAAGGCTGAGCCCCCAAATGCTGAGCTGTGTGTACTTGTGTTATGTGCAACTGAATGTATCATTGCTGGAAAAGGAGCAATATGGCCGACTGCATCCGGTTTATGTTGTTATGAAAATTGGGCAAAGGTTTTAGTAAAAAAAAAAGAAGCACACTATGTTTTGGGGCACTGGGCTGTGAATAGAAAGTGACAACATAAACTTTTTGGGTATAGGATCACTTTAAGGGCCTTATTTATGAAGGGATAGCGTCAGGTAGTGCCTTGTTAATGAGAGGTAGCGACAGGTGAATGCCGGACACGGCACGCAATTACACATTTATCAAGCAGAATCTGTTGAACGACTGGGATAACGCCATGTTGCGTCCGATTAATTCTCTATACATAAGTATAATCATTTTATTACAATCCAATCCAATGTTTAGTATAATATTTTTTAGGACCTAATTCAACTTTTATTAATATGAAATATATATATATATATATATATATATATATATATATATATATATATATCACATATTTTAATATATAATATAATTTTTTATATATTTTTATTTGCATACAGAAGTATAAAAATTATATTAAGATATAATGCAACTTAATTCTTTGTACTATTATTATTATTATATATTTTTGCATACATGTAATAATTATTTTAAGACTAAATTAAACTTTCTAAATAATAATTATATTATTATTATACATTTTTACATATATAAGTATAATACTTTTATTAAGACATAATTCAACTTTTAGTATAATCATTATATTAAGAAAATTCGACTTTTATAAATAATAATTTTCATTACAGTTTTATTAATTCATTATCTTATTTTTATTATTATATATATATTTTTCTTTGCATACATAACTATAATATTAAAACAACTTAAATAATACTTTTTCAAACATAATAGAAATAAAAAAAACATTCAGCAGTTTTCTACATATTTTTGTATAGTACTGAATGTAATAAATATAGAAACACATGTCATCCACTCCCTAAAGGGGCATCTGAGAGTCAATTTTTTTTCCACTAAATATTTGCGCCTGCTCGGGTCCCGGACAAAGGCGGCTAGTTATCCTCTGGAGCGTGGGGCAATCTCGAGCAAAGAAAGAGATGAAATTATGTGGCCCACAATGGGCTTGTGGAGCATCTCTGGGCGGCAGGGCTGGGAGTGCGCAGTGCAGCTGCCGCTATAATGGGATTAATTGCACGGTGGAGCGCGTCGGGGAAGTGTGTGTGAAACCAGCGAGCGGCGAGAATCATTGGCCGCCGTTCAAAAAGCTACACCTGCATCTTCTGAATGGTCATTTTCTAACAAGGCGTAATTACCCCAAAAATATATTCCGCTGAGCAAAATGTAATCACCCCGCGCCACTCCGCCAGGAATTATCCCGGCTTTCATTAGCCGATGGACGGAGGAGCGGCACTTTTAATCCCGGCGCTCTTATTTTCACCTTTCCCGGCTTTGTCTGACGCCGCATTACCGCCATTACGGGCTGCTCTTCTCCGGATAATCGCTGCTGTTTTGAAGCCCCTGAAATGGTTATTCCAGGAACATATCCCGTCATTTGTGGCCCTCTTCATTTTCCACTGAGCTGGAAGCCATGAAAGGGGCTCCGAACTCTTCAGATCATGGAAGGCCATTATGAAGAAGAAAAAAAATCACCACCGGGCTTCACATTAAAGGAGAGCTCCTTATAGCTTTTATTTTTTCAACTGTGACCCCAATGAGGAGAGTTGAAGCTTATCTGTAGGATCAAACACATTTAGATTTGGGCCAGCTAATCCAGCACTGAGCTGACAGCAGAAAATGGCTCTTGGTGGGCATGAAAAGTGACCAGGCCCAGTAAGAAGCGCAGCTCTGAGTCAATTGTGGAGGAACGGGAATGGCCTGCGTGGAGCCTAAACTTAAAGTGGACCAAAACCCACAGAACCTGTGAAATACATTTGGCCAAAGTCCCTGCAAATATTCCCCTCTTAGGGTGTAGAACTAAAAATGGATATTTTTTTACTTTTTGAATCGTCCTGGAAAACTGTTTTGTTTGCTGTCCCTCGGTGTGAGACGACAGGCAATCGGTCATTACATCGGTGTGGCAATGACATCATTGCCACACACAACAATGGAGGAGGCGGAGCTTAACAGCTAAAACAGGCGCCATTATCTGGAATTAGGCAGTGAAAATTGACAAAAGGTACTCCTCATAGGGGGAGCAATTAAGGGGATGTTAGTTAAAAATGTGGTATTTGGTCTGCTTTAAAGCTGAGCAAAACGGCCTGGAATCGAAAAGATTCTAGGGACGGCTACTGGCTTTTCCCTGGGGCATGCCAAACCGTAAAAACTCACCTTTCACCGCTCCAACAACGCATGCGCGGGCTCTCATCCAATCAAAGGCAAATGGTTCTAATTGTTTACAATGGGGAGCACACACTGCCGCATCCCCGACGTGCGCACGATCCTGTCTCGGCCATTCATATAGGCTTGCGCTCCCCATTGATTTCAATCAGAGCCCTTTGTCAAATGACGTAGTCAAAGCAAAGGGCTCTAATTGGACGAGAGCCCACGCATGCACCATTGGAGTGGGGAAAGGTGAGTTTTTGTGGGCTACACAGTGGGGCATCCTGAAATCAGGGGCACGGAACAAAACCAGAGACAGTCAAATTACTGTACTTACTGTGCAAAGTACAGTAAGTGGTTTGACAAGATGTAAATACATTATGGTCTATGAACAATGATTAGAGTCTATACAGAGAATTAAACTGGATCGAACCCCATCCCCTCCCCCAGGGCCGGCTCCAGGTTTATGTGGGCCCTTGGGCGGGATGTTCCCAGTGGGCCCCGTTGTAGTGAAGAGTCGCGTCACATCATCCAAATCTGGATGCCAGCCCTGTCAGTGGGCCCCCCTGGAGGACAGGGGCCCCTGGCAGCTGCCCCGCCTTGCCGGGTGCTTACGCCGGCCCTGCCCTCCCCTCATGCAATCCACCCACCTACACCCCCACCAGAGTACCCCGAGCAATGCTGCAGGCTCGACGGTGGCCCGGTTTAAAAAAAGGGGGGTTTTCTACTGCTGAGGCCACACCCCCTGGAAATCTTGAGATCGCCGAATGGCTGATTCCAAGTATGTCTGATGATGTAGGCTGGCCTCATCCACGGCTTTCTGCTCGAGCGCATGCACTCACGCTTCCAACCTATCTGAATGCCATCCACAGGGATGCCACGGTTGCGGCAGCCGGTGATCACAATGGGAGCCACTGGTAAAGGTGAGTATATCGGCGACCCTGGGGGTTTCACGCAGCAGGTTATCTCACTATAGGTTGCCCCAGGGGCAGGAGTCTTTTAGATTCTAGGGCCGGCAGGCAAGGGATTTGATCCTTTTTTAACAAAGGGTGGTGGCGACTTCGGGGCTTGCTCGAGGTGTGAGCTAGAAGGATATAAAGAGAAGCATAGATGACTAGCTAGGTCACTGCCCAATCAGACCCTGGGAAAAGAAGGTAGGTACCTGCAGAGGTAGAATTGTGTAGAGCCATTATAGAGTAACAGAATGAGTGGGAGAGGTAGAAAGAGAAAAGAAGACAGAAATACAAGAGAAGGAGAGGAAGACGGGAGAGCGTAAAGGGTCTCCAGGCCAGGGATCCCAGGGAATCTCTTATCGTTAGGTGATGGGGTCAGGGTTTTTAATAAGAGAGTTAGCCTAAGTTAGAAGAGGGGAGGGGCAGGGGGGCACCAAAGGAGGGTCTGAGCACAGGTGGGGGGGGCGACATTTCAAATCTTTGCTCCAGTTGCCAGAGAGCCTAACTACGCCTCTGGGGAGGGGTATAGAGCCACATAAGTCAAGGGGGCACATTGTCGTATTGTTCCACTTCAAGGGGCTGCAAAAAATGTAAGCTGTGAATACCTTTATGTGTATGCAAATGTGAACAGAGGTGGCAGGAAGAGGTGGGGTGAAATGAAGTGTAAGAGGTAAGGTGGCCAGAGGTGGGGTGAGATGGATTGGGCAAAGGTAAGGCAGGGAAAGGTCATTTTAACAGAGGTTAAGTGGAAAGAGGTGATGCGGGCAGAAGTGACCAGAGGTGGGCAGAAGTGAGATGGTAAGAGAAGCAATGGACAGAAGTGAGGTGGGTAGAGGGGAGATAGGAAGAGGTGGGTGGGAAGGAGTGGGTAGGGATAAGGCAGGGAGAGGAGAACTGAGCAGAGGTGGGGCAGGAAGGGGTGAGGTGGGCAAATCTGAATCAAGAAGAGTTGAGCAGAGTTGACATAGTAAGAGAAGTGATGGATAGAGGTGAGGTGGTAAGAGGTGGATAGAGATAGGTAGAGGTGGGGGGAGCGGAGTTAAGAAAGGACAAGACAGAAAGAGGTGAGTAGACGTAGGCAGAGGTAAAATTAACAGAGGTAAAGAGGGAAGAGGTGGGCAAAGATGGGTAGAGGTGAGCTGGGTGGGCAGAGGTAGGCAGAGATGAGTTGGGTGAGGTGGGCAGAAGTGAGATGGTAAGAGAAGCAATAGACAGAAGTGAGGTGGGTAGAGGGGAGATAGGAAGAGGTGGGTGGGAAGGAGTGGGCAGAGGTAAGGCAGGGAGAGGAGAATTGAGCAGAGGTGAGGCAGGAAGGGGTGGGGTTGGCAGAGCTGAATCAAGAAGAGTTGAGCAGAGGTGGGATAGTAAGAGAAGTAATAGTGGTAAGGTGGTAAAAGGTGGACAGAGATAGGTAGAGGTGAGGGGAGTGCAGGTAATATGGGACAAGGCGGAAAGAAGTGACTAGAGGTAGGCAGAGGTAAAATGAACAAAGGTAAGGAGCAAAGTTGAGGTGGGCAGAGGTGAGCTGGGATGAGTCTACTTGGGCATCTCCAGACACAACCAGCACGAACAACACTCCAGTAGCACACGTGTGTCACCCACCTCTACAGAGAAGTTTATCAGTGATCACTTTCTGCTTTGGAAAGTAGAGACACACTGCTCTCTAGTGGTCAGTCACCTGCACTGCAAGGAAAGCTCTGCTCACTAACTCCTTAGGGATGCTGGGGGCCGCAAGTGAGGGCAGTGTAGGCACATGCGGCCCCCGGGTCGCAGTTTGTGCATCCATGATATAAGTCATCTACAGATCCCAAGTGGCCTCGATTACTTCCAACCTATCAGAGACAGCAGCAGTGAGCTATTTACCACAATATTCGAGATTCTGCCCAGTGGCTCTCGCCAGGGCAGAAGAGCAGATTTCAAATTCGCAGCAATCATTAGGCCGGACCAACAGTTTGAAAAGAAAGGTAGCGGTCATTTTGGAGCTTCCTCTCCCGGCATCTCAGCCCTGCTGCTGCCTGGATTCAACTGACATAACTGACCATGCATAGTAACAGGAAGTCCAGCAGCACTTCCTGTTTGCAGGCGGCCTGCACATCCATGATCTGCCATGTTGTTTCCAAGATTTACTAAAGCAGGAGAAAAAGGTAAATGAATGTATGTGCAGCAATCTAAATTGCCCCAGGGAGGGATGCACATGAGCGCTGTTTGTTGTGTTGGTCTGCTTTAGTCTTAGTGCAACCAAGAAATGTTTACCAACAGGCTGATTCATTATTAGCACCAGGTAACGGCAGATGAGCGTATGTACAGCGGCGCTAGTGGTCGCTATGATCGGCCGTGAGCCACTATTACAGAGCGCCTCAGTCGCTGTAGTAACATTTGCCGGCATTGAAGAATTTGATGTGTGAGACGCTATAACACCAGTACAGCCCTATATGGCAGCGAACGATAGCGACTGGTCAGTGTGAGCGACTCAAACCATATTCATAAAAAAAAAAAAACAGCCTCATACAGCGTCGGCGCTCAAATTTGTGTCGCCAGACGCTGTGTGATTAAAGTCCGTTTTTTTATCACGTATCCACCAGTAATCAAAAAAGTTTTCAAAAATGACTTTAAATAGGCCAGGAGAGGTCACACAATGATTTGATACAAAACAAAAAAAAAAAAAGAAAAGAAAACCCTGTTTAAAGAGAAGAAAAGTAACGTCCATTGAAATGTATGGGAGAGCGAAAGGTAGCGACAAGAAATACCAGGCTCTGGAAGCTAGAGCACTAGCGGTATAAGCTGTTAGAGTCGCTCACCGGAATCACTTTGATAAATGTGGTATTGCGTACAGCGCCGGCATTCACCGTTCGCTACCTGTCGCTACGAGGCGCTACTCGCTCACCGGAATCACTTTGATAAATGTGGTATTGCGTACAGCGCCGGCGTTCACCGTTCGCTACCTGTCGCTACGAGGCGCTATCTAGCACTATCCCTTGATGAATATACCCCCAAGTGTTCTTGCTGTTTCAGAGAAGGAGCCTTTCCTGCGAGAGAATAGCGCCTGCCACACATTAGCCTTGTAAGTAAGTCCCAACACAGGAGAGTGTATCCGGTCACCCTGTAAGCAGATCACTTCACCCAGATGAAACATGTCGCTCCTGTAGCCAGGGCTGTATTTACCATTAGGCAACCCTAGGCACGTGCCTAGGGCGGCAACCTGGAAGGGGGGGCACTGCCCTTACTACTACAGTAAAGAAAAGAAATACAACTCACATAACCAGAACATTAATACCTCCTAACAAGCACCCCCTCCCCAGCCACAGAAGGAGTGTATTTGTGTGAAGGGAAGGGCAATGGGTTGAACACAGACCAGAGCATCTCCCCTTCATTGGTGTGGTCATGTGACTCCTGTATGTCAGAACGCAGTAAAAGATGGAACATGCTTCCCTGCTTCTCTGCATTTTCCCCTTTGTGCCCTATATCCCATTGCACCCTTCCCCCTTACACGCTTTTTTATATGGCACCTTCTGTAATTTATGAGAAGTTTTCCAGCCTCTAGTCGTCCTGTATACCAGGTCACTCATGGTCCCGGTATAGGGACCAGGAGTGGCCCAGTATACAGGACGACTAGAGGCTGAAAAAGACACAAGACTGTGCACTGCCATAACTGCAGAAAATCATTACACCAACTGCAGCAAAGGCATTTTCAGCCCTAAAGGAGTCCATATACAATCAGGAGGGACCAGCCCTATTGAATTTTTTTAATGAACCCAAATCCTAAAAAGAGCAATGACGCACTTATGGACTAAATGATTGCAAGGGCCAATACCACAAAGTTACAACACAGAGGGCGCAAATAATAATGGCACAAAACATAAACAGGGGCTACACTCCAACTCTCCCAAGGTCGTATTTAAGGAATTCGCTCTTGTTAATCATCAGGGCGCTGAAGAAGCCATTTCTGGCGAAACATGTTTGCCCTTGCATTGATCGCCATACAAGTAAGAGCTAATTTCAGGATAAAGATTATCTAAATTGAATATTGGAGTGGACGTGCACTTAGGCACACCTTTCTCCCACAGAGGAGCACCACAACATATTGGAAATTTACACAAGATCTTTATACAAAAAAGGGCTAAAAACATATAACACAATTTTATATATATATATATATATATATATATATATTTTTTTTTTTTTTTAATTTTTTTTTTTTTTATTTTTTTAATATATATATATATATTATATATATATATTTTTAATATATATATTAAAAACAACATGAAGCGGCATGGGAGCTGCGTGCGCGGGTGTTCTGTACCACTTCTGACCCTGTATCTGATACCCCATGGGTGGCTCTATATTTGTGTGATATTTTGGGGGGTTTTTGATTCCTTGCTGGCACTTGTATCTCATGCATGTTGTGGTTCACTTGTTTATATACAATATTTCATTAATTATCATTGGCTTGTGATGGATTTTTGTGCAATATATATACACACATGATTTATATTAATTTATTTATGTATTTAAGGTTCTTTTTTAGTTTGATATTTGATGTACTTATGAATTTTTATTCATTTCTATCTGAGTATGCATTGAGGTTAATCTTTCTTAGCACTATAGCACTTTATTGTATATTGTTGCTTTATTTTTGTTGTTTTTTGTGCCGGCACAAATAATTTATTTAGGATGTGTTGAGTTGGGGGCCATTTTCCCATGTGGTTACAATAGATATTCCTTTATGAGCATCTTTGACTTTATAATATTGGGTTAGAGTGGTTGTTTTTAATGTCTTGTGTTATATGTGTTTAGCCCTTTTTTGTATAAATAAAGATCTTGTGTAAATTTCTAATATGTTGTGGTGCTCCTCTGCGGGAGAAAGGTGTGCCTAAGAGCACCTCCACTCCAAATTCTCTTAGGTTTTTTTATATTTTTGAGTGATCACACATTATTATTATGCTTCAGTGATAGGTGGTGCACCCCTTCCATCCCCTTGAATTGAATATTGCATTTAAAGCGGACCTTCACCCTGAATAAGAGCCTATCTTATATGTTTCCCACACCCTGTACATACAGATCGTCCACATTAAAAATCCTCCTACCTGCATCTACTGCATGTTATGAGCCTTTAAACATCCAAGATGGTGGCTTATGGAAGCCACCATCTTATCAGGCAGCCTGCAAACAGGAAGTGCCTCCTGACTGTGCTGCTCTGCATTCTGGGACTGCTGACCGTTACCTGACCCCAGCTCTGCCCTGTCTGAGCAAAGCACAGCTATAACCCTCCCCCCTGTACCTTATCCCACTCTCCTCTCCTCAGTAAGTGTGATGCTTCTCAGTCAAGATGGCGGCGCCCATATCCTAAATTCCTGAACAGAGTTGCAGCCCAGTGGGGGAAATAATAATAAGTTAGTGACTAAAAACGTAAAAAATATTATAAATAGATGATGGGGAATCGTTTTTTAAGAGTTTGGGCTTTTCATTAAATCACGCTGAAGGTCCGGTTTAAGAATATCACAAAATGCTGTATGCAAAATTGTTTTTAACGTTTGGTATTTACTATGAGGCTGATTTATTAATAGCGACATGTAGCGACAGTTGAGCGACTGTAGCGGTATTTTCACAGCGCCCGCTAGTAGTCGCTGTGCTTGGCCGTTGTTCGGTTGTTGACAGCGACTCAGTCGGTGTGGCGTAATGTTCAATACAAGGGTACGAGTCGCTATTTGACAGGTTCCGCGATGTATGGGAGCGCATGACTGTAACATCCTAACATCCTAACCTACACCCAACAAAAAAAGTAGTTTTTCCTCCACAGCAAAGGCCGTGAATTTGTACCAGCCATCTATTTCCACAAGCCAGAGGTTAGGGTCACAGCTAACACAGGGGGGGTGCTTGACCCAGATAGGGAGAGTCTCAAACACAACCCAGTAATTTGTTTTCTGGGTAATTAATTCTTTAAATATTTGAGGTGTAACATGCAGATCTGCAGCAATAAATGATTCATTTGCCTATTCAAAGTGTTTCTATTGTTGTAACTGTTACACCCTATCTCCTATCCATCAATCAATGAGGGGGTGTGGCTTCATTTACAAATTGTCCCTCTTTCCCACCCTAAAAGTTGGGAGGTATGCAGCAATGTGTAATCTTACTGGCAGTGACATTCTTTCATCCGCCTCTCCCCTGATTTGGGATGCCCGCTGTCTGAATACCCTTCCCAAAGCAGTTTTACTTACCGATCTATAGCACAGTCACCAGCAATCAGAGGTGAGTGTCATGTTCTCGTGTCCCCTGACATCCTGTACATGTGAATCAGTAACTATACCTGTAAGCAGGGCCTTATTATGAGGGGGACTCAAGGGGCACGCGCCCCGGGGCCTCCCCCACTTGTCCTGCAAAGGGGGCCTCCACCAACCTTTGGGCTATGGTCTGGTCCAGGAGGCTTTTAAGTCTTTGGTCAGCAACAAAGCTATCGGCGGCAGACTTTTTGCCAACCTGCAGCCAAAGCCAGCACAGGGCAGGACAGAGAGTCTAGAGCAGCAACGCTACAGTGATGGGTGCAGAGCTGTCACTGCACATAAGCCACCAAGCACAGCCGCTGGCAGCTCAATGCAGGGAACCAGCCGGGCGACTACACTACCCCCCACCCAGAATGGCAAAGCAGGAGTTCCCGAGCAGCACGCACCCGCACAAGGGGGGCACAAGGGACTCCATCTGACCTTCCAGTAAGTAGGCGGGTGCCAGACAACCACCAATCAGTTACTTGGCTGGACTATTATTTTATACTGTATCTGGGGCCTCCACCAGATTTTGTGCCCAGGGGCCTCCACCACACTTAATCCGGCCCTGCCTGTAGGGGGGGTATTATCTCCCATGGGGGGCAGGGTAGACATAGACCAGATTCCTGCTTTAAATTCTAGGTGCCTTTTGAGCATAATTTTGAAGTTTTTGTTAAAAAATGTATTCCACAAAAGCACACTAATAAGCCACGCCCCCAAACCACACCCCTGTTACGCCCATCACCATGAAAGCTGGTCTCCAAGGTTGGCATCTCTGAAGTTACCAACAGTAGAGAATGTTATAGGCGTATTTAGTGCCCAGATGTTCTTTGGGTGGCTTCCAAATTTTTCACCACTCCTTTTTATTTTCTCACCTATTTCCTATTCCCAGTGAAGCATATCATTACAGTATGTTTCCTTGGGGTCTTTTGTGAAATCAATAGAGTATATTCTAGGGCAGTGGTACTCAACTACTTCTTGTAAAGGTCCATTTAAAGTGGACCAAAACCCAGGATTTTGACTATCCTGGGTTTTGGTCTTTGCCCTCGGGGCAACCCCGATCCCTGTGTGAGACCCCCCAGGTCGCCGAAACCAACTGACCTCTTCCAGGCCCTACGGCGCATGCGCGGCTGCTCGTCCAGTCAGAACGCTGACGTCACGTCGTCTAAGCCTTCATCTAAGGCCAGCGGCTCCGAGCGCGCTGGTGGCCGCACCCCCCGCTTCCCTCTAACAGGGAGCTTGCGTCTGTGAATAGCCGGTGTGGGCACGCGCCCTGCTAAAGGTATAGCGGGGATGCGGCCGCAACTCGTGCATGCGGCGTTGGACCGGGAAAGAAGGTAAGTGTATGGGGCAACCTAGGGGGTTTCACACAGTGGGGCATCTCGGTTTTGGTTGACCTCGAGGGGAGGGAATCGATCACCGTGGGTTTTGGTCCGCTTTAAAGGCATCCAGTGAGAGGTGGAGGTCCGGGCAGAGGGCTGTCACGGGGGGGTGGATAGTTAGAAATCAGCACACTGGGGGAGGGGCTATAGATTCCCCAGGCAAAACTAAAAAAAAAACTGCTTGCCCCTCCTCCTACCCCAAAAATCCTATTGGCTACTGGGAAAAACAGGGGCTTTTTTTTGGCCCCACAGACCGCTGCCAGGGAGCCATGACACTGTCAGGGAGACTAAGCACTACATCACCAAACAAGGGGGCAGCTCTGAGTACGGTAACACAGATTGCAGGGCTGACAGGACAGGGGTCCGGAAATCTGGCTCCAAGGTCCGCTTTCGGACCCCGGTCCGCCAGTTGAGTATCACTGTTCTAGGGATAAGACCTGGGCCACCAAGTTTGCGGACACATCTGAGCAGGGTGGCTTCTAGGCGACATAGCACTCAGTGTCTGGCCGTATCTGAATGGTAAGGCCACAGCAGCTGTGGGATCATTGGGTCTGTGAGTATACAGCTCAAATTGCAGGGTTTCACACTGTGAGGTACCCCAAACCCCAATGCCTTTTAGACTCCAGTGCCAGCTGATTTTAGATTCGCTTTAACAAACTCTCAACATTAGATTGCCACTCTTATATGAGTCCCCGGACATTGCCTATGTCAAGATCCATCTTTGAGGACAGGTTTGGGAAACTCTGGTCTAGAGTCCACTGGAGTACTCCAAGCTCCTCAATCGTCTTTAGTGCCAATAAAATTTAGGATCAAAAGTCCACCAAAATAACCATATACAATGTTCTATGTGTTTACTAATGCTGGGTCCAAGCTGTTCTCATCAAGTTCAAAGCTGACCCTTATCTGTGGGAAGGGGTTGGGGACCCTTGGTCTAGCCCATGTCAAGATCCATCTTTGAGGACAGGTTTGGGAAACTCTGGTCAAGAGTCCACCAGAGTTCTCCAACCTCCTCCATGGTCTTTAGTGCCAATAACATTTAGGATCAAAAGTCCACCAAAATAACCATATACAGCGTTCTATGTGTTTACTGATGCTGGGTCCAAGCTGGTCTCATCAAGTTCAAAGCTGACTCTTATCTGTGGGAAGGCTTCTCGGCTATGCAGATGAAAGATATTAGTCATTTAATGCTTCCGCCTAATGAGTTCGACTCATCATGACTAGAGATGAGCGAGTAGTGAAATATTCGAAATTTCGAATTTCGATTCGAATAGACCGCGTTACTCGACTACTCGACCGATTATCGAATCCCATTATAGTCTATGGGAAAAAAATGCTTGCCACTTGGAAATCTCAATTCGACCACTTGGAGGTCACCAAGTCCACCCTGAAACATCAGAAAATGATGCCAACACTGCTGGAATGCAACTGGGACAGCAGGGGAAGCATGTCTGGGTGCATATAACGCGCCCAAGTCGCACTATTACGCCACTATCACAGCCACTCAACAATACACTCCAAACACAATATAACTTCTACGTAAAGTGAAACAAGACAAGGAAACCTTCTTTCCTCTACATTGCCATGGACCCCAAGCCAAACTGTACAAAAAAGAAGAACAAAATTCTGCACCCCTAAAAATCACGTTGCCTAATGACAACCACAGATGGCATAGGCAAGGGGGAAAATAAATAGACCCCACCCCTAATTGTCATTGTGTGTGTGTGTGTGTGTGTGTGTGTGTGTGTGTGTGTGTGTGTGTGATGTGGTCAGACATGTCCTCTTGTGTCATTGTGTCACCCCAGCAGTAAGGGAAGCTTACAGGAGGAGGTTTGTTACAGTGTGTTACCCCAGCAGTCAGGGAAGCTTACAGGAGGAGGTTTGTTACAGTGTGTTACCCCAGCAGTAAGGGAAGCTTACAGGAGGAGGTATGTTACAGTGTGTTACCCCAGCAGTAAGGGAAGCTTACAGGAGGAGGTTTGTTACAGTGTGTCACCCCAGCAGTAAGGGAAGCTTACAGGAGGAGGTTTGTTACAGTGTGTTACACCAGCAGTAAGGGAAGCTTAAAGGAGGAGGTTTGTTACATTGTGTCACCCCAGCAGTCAGGGAAGCTTACAGGAGGAGGTTTGTTACAGTGTGTCACCGCAGCAGTAAGGGAAGCTTACAGGAGGAGGTTTGTTACATTGTGTCACCCCAGCAGTCAGGGAAGCTTACAGGAGGAGGTTTGTTACAGTGTGTCACCCCAGCAGTAAGGGAAGCTTACAGGAGGAGGTTTGTTACAGTGTGTCACCCCAGCAGTAAGGGAAGCTTACAGGAGGAGGTTTGTTACAGTGTGTCACCCCAGCAGTAAGGGAAGCTTACAGGAGGAGGTTTGTTACATTGTGTCACCCCAGCAGTAAGGGAAGCTTACAGGAGGAGGTTTGTTACAGTGTGTTACCCCAGCAGTAAGGGAAGCTTACAGGAGGAGGTTTGTTACATTGTGTCACCCCAGCAGTAAGGGAAGCTTACAGGAGGAGGTTTGTTACAGTGTGTCACCCCAGCATTCAGGGAAGCTTACAGGGGAGGTTTGTTACAGTGTGTCACCCCAGCAGTAAGGGAAGCTTACAGGAGGAGGTTTGTTACAGTGTGTTACCCCAGCAGTGAGGGAAGCTTACAGGAGGAGGTTTGTTACATTGTGTCACCCCAGCAGTCAGGGAAGCTTACAGGAGGAGGTTTGTTACAGTGTGTCACCCCAGCAGTAAGGGAAGCTTACAGGAGGAGGTTTGTTACAGTGTGTCACCCCAGCAGTAAGGGAAGCTTACAGGAGGAGGTTTGTTACAGTGTGTTACCCCAGCAGTAAGGGAAGCTTACAGGAGGAGGTTTGTTACATTGTGTCACCCCAGCAGTAAGGGAAGCTTAAAGGTGGTAAATGGTGGTATATGGTGGTAAATGCGATATTCTGAGCTTCTGGGGCCCTGCCTGCCTACATATGAGCTATATACTGTTCAACATAGTAGCCCTAATAAGGGCTCTCAATGACTCTCTTGTCTTCTGGTAGCTGGTATATATGGTGGTAAATGCGATATTCTGAGCTTCTGGGGCCCTGCCTGCCTACATATGAGCTATATACTGTTCAGCATAGTAGCCCTAATAATAAGGACTCTCAATGACTCTCTTGTCTTCTGGTAGCTGGTATATATGGTGGTAAATGCGATATTCTGAGCTTCTGGGGCCCTGCCTGCCTACATATGAGCTATATACTGTTCAACATAGTAGCCCTAATAAGGGCTCTCAATGACTCTCTTGTCTTCTGGTAGCTGGTATATATGTTGGTAAATGCGATATTCTGAGCTTCTGGGGCCCTGCCTGCCTACATATGAGCTATATACTGTTCAACATAGTAGCCCTAATAAGGGCTCTCAATGACTCTCTTGTCTTCTGGTAGCTGGTATATATGGTGGTAAATGCGATATTCTGAGCTTCTGGGGCCCTGCCTGCCTACATATGAGCTATATACTGTTCAGCATAGTAGCCCTAATAATAAGGACTCTCAATGACTCTCTTGTCTTCTGGTAGCTGGTATATATGGTGGTAAATGCGATATTCTGAGCTTCTGGGGCCCTGCCTGCCTACATATGGGCTATATACTGTTCAGCATAGTAGCCCTAATAATAAGGACTCTCAATGACTCTCTTGTCTTCTGGTAGCTGGTATATATGGTGGTAAATGCGATATTCTGAGCTTCTGGGGCCCTGCCTGCCTACATATGAGCTATATACTGTTCAACATAGTAGCCCTAATAAGGGCTCTCAATGACTCTCTTGTCTTCTGGTAGCTGGTATATATGGTGGTAAATGCGATATTCTGAGCTTCTGGGGCCCTGCCTGCCTACATATGAGCTATATACTGTTCAGCATAGTAGCCCTAATAAGGACTCTCAATAACTCTCTTGTCTTCTGGTAACTGGTATATATGGTGGTAAATGCGATATTCTGAGCTTCTGGGGCCCTGCCTGCCTACATATGAGCTATATACTGTTCAGCATAGTAGCCCTAATAAGGGCTCTCAATGACTCTCTTGTCTTCTGGTAGCTGGTATATATGGTGGTAAATGCGATATTCTGAGCTTCTGGGGCCCTGCCTGCCTACATATGGGCTATATACTGTTCAGCATAGTAGCCCTAATAATAAGGACTCTCTTGTCTTCTGGTAGCTGGTATATATGGTGGTAAATGCGATATTCTGAGCTTCTGGGGCCCTGCCTGCCTACATATGAGCTATATACTGTTCAGCATAGTAGCCCTAATAAGGGCTCTCAATGACTCTCTTGTCTTCTGGTAGCTGGTATATATGATGGTAAATGCGATATTCTGAGCTTCTGGGGCCCTGCCTGCCTACATATGAGCTATATACCGTTCAGCATAGTAGCCCTAATAAGGGCTCTTAATGACTCTCTTGTCTTCTGGTAGCTGGTATATATGGTGGTAAAAGCGATATTCTGAGCTTCTGGGGCCCTGCCTGCCTACATATGAGCTATATACCGTTCAGCATAGTAGCCCTAATAAGGGCTCTTAATGACTCTCTTGTCTTCTGGTAGCTGGTATATATGGTGGTAAATGCGATATTCTGAGCTTCTGGGGCCCTGCCTGCCTACATATGAGCTATATACCGTTCAGCATAGTAGCCCTAATAAGGGCTCTTAATGACACTCTTGTCTTCTGGTAGCTGGTATATATGGTGGTAAATGCGATATTCCGAGCTTCTGGGGCCCTGCCAGCTACAGCCTGTCTTTCCCTGCTGTGAGCGTCTATCCCTCACTAAGTTCAAGCTGCTAATGCTGACGAAGAGGAAGTGCTGAGTTTTGTAGATTCGAGGTCACATGGTTTTTCCAGCCAATGCGTCTAGACGCCGTTCTCGCGATGCCAGCGTCCTCCCAGGACCTGTCCCACCCCCCCCCTGCATGGTGATTGGTGTAAAAAACGCGCCAGGGAAGGTGTGAGGGGAAACGAATTGTGAGTGCGCCATCGCCGCTGTATTCGATCGAAATCGAGTATGATGAATAGCGTAGTATTCGATCGAATACCGACTCGGTCGAATACTACTCGCTCATCTCTAATCATGACTTGTACGACGCTCTCCTTCATGAATAAACAAGGCAACACAACACAAGAGGAATTTTGGATGCCCCATGGGGAGGGAATCGATCGGCCCAGGAATCTATAAGATTGCCGTGGGTTTTGGTCCACTTTAAAGGCAACCAGTGAGAGGTGGAGGTCTAGGTGGAGGGCTGTCGCGGGGGCTTGATAGTTAGAAATCAGCCCACTGGGGGGAGGGGCTATAGATTCCCCAGGCAAACCTAAAAAAGGCTGCTTGCCCCTCCCTTCACCCCAAAAATCTGCCACTGGGAAAAATAGGGGCTTTTATTTTTTGGCCCCACAGACCGCTGCACACTGCTCGTGTACAAGTGTTGGTGCCAGGGAGGCATCACACAGTCAGAGAGACTAAGCACTACATCGCCGATCAAGGGGGCAGCTCTGAGCATGGCAGGGCTGTCAGAACAGTGGTCCGGAAATCTGGCTCCAAGGTCCGCTTTGGGACCCGCCAGTTGAGTATCTCTGTTCTAAGGATAAGACCTGGGCCACCAAGATCATGGATACATTTGAACAGGGCAGTTTTTAGGCAACATAGCACTCAGTGCCTGGCCGTATCTGAATGGTGAGGCCACAGCAATGTGGGGTCATTGGATCAGTGAGTACACTACTGAAATTGCAGGATTTCACACAGTGGGGCACCCCAAACCCGGATTGGGACTCACAAGCCAACCAACATCAATTTAGGTCCACTATAATAAACGCTCAACATTAAATATAACAACACGACTATTCTATGAGTTGGCAGATTTTTCTTTTAGTATCAGCGGCTTTATATGCCGTGGCGGGTCGTGACGGGACATGGCAGATCGGCTGCAGGTGTCAGGGCAGGTGTCGGTCTGCGGCACATGTCGGATAATTCTATTTATTTATATTTAAAGGGGCTTGTGTAAATCAAATATAAAACCCGAACACTCGGCGAGGGCTGCCAAGTCTAATTCACAGAGATTCTGGAAACCCGCCCAGAGCTCGCTCGACACATGTTGCTGCCGGATCTGTTCAGCCTGGCGCCCATCACGCAAGGCTCCCTGCACTTGCAATGGAGATTTTTTTCTTAGTGCCTAACCCAATATCTGTATAAATACTTGTGTCCCCCTCCAGCATGCTGCACTGCTACATTGTAAAATGTTGGTCAGCTCCCTGCTGTGCTACATTGTAAAAGACTGCTGTGACTGTTGTTTTCAATGTAAGGAGGGCAGTTCCCTGCTGTGCTACATTGTAACAGGCTGCTGTGACTGTTGTTTTCAATGTAAGGTGGGCAGTTCCCTGCTGTGCTACATTGTAACAGACTGCTGTGACTGTTGTTTTCAATGTAAGGAGGGCAGTTCTCTACGGTGCTACATTGTAACAGGCTGCTGTGGCTGTTATTTTCAATGTAAGGAGGGCAGTTCCCTGCTGTGCTACATTGTAACAGGCTGCTGTTTTCAATGTAAGGAGGGCAGTTCCCTGCTGTGCTACATTGTAACAGGCTGTTGTGTCAGTTTTTTTTATGTAACAAGGGCAGTTCCCTGCTTTGCTACATTGTAACAGACTGCTGTGACTGTTGTTTTAAATTTTAAGGTGGGCAGATCTCTACGGTGCTACATTGTAACAGGCTGCTGTGGCTGTTGTTTTCAATGTAAGGTGGGCAGTTCCCTACGGTGCTACATTGTAACAGACTGCTGTGACTGTTGTTTTCAATGTAAGGTGGGCAGTTCCCTACGGTGCTACATTGTAACAGGCTGCTGTGGCTGTTGTTTTCAATGTAAGGTGGGCAGTTCCCTACGGTGCTACACTGTAACAGGCTGCTGTTTTCAATGTGAGGGCAGTTCCCTACAGTGCTACATTGTAACAGGCTGCCGTGGTCATTGTTTTCAATGTAAGGAGGGCAGTTCCCTATGGTGCTACATTGTAACAGGCTGCTGTGGCAGTTTATTTTCGATGTAACAAGGTCAGTTCCCTGCTGTGCTACATTGTAACAGACTGCTGTGACTGTTGTTTTCAATGTAAGGAGGGCAGTTCCCTACGGTGCTACATTGTAACAGGCTGCTGTGGCTGTTGTTTTCAATGTAAGGAGGTCAGTTTCCTATGGTGCTACATTGTAACAGGCTGCTGTGGCTGCTGTTTTCAATGTAAGGAGGGCAGTTCCCTATGGTGCTACATTGTAACAGACTGCTGTGACTGTTGTTTTCAATGTAAGGAGGGCAGTTCCCTACAGTGCTACATTGTAACAGGCTGCTGTGGCTGTTGCTTTTTCAATATATTCAGCTAACAGTTGGCTCACAACTTTCTGCAGGATGCTCCGCCACAGGGATAGCGCCTTTAGCTAAGGCGCTATCCCCGCGCCCAGCCATTAATAGGGGCGGGAACGTCTAACAGACTACAGAGAAGCTGCGGTTCCGGCAAGTGGGCTGGCCACGTAAGCCAGCTTTCTTAAACCAGACCTTCAACATGATTTGGTGAAAAGCTCCAACCCTTAAAAAATGATTCACCAGCATCTAAAATTAATATATTTTAAGTTTTTAGTCACCTACTTATTATTCTTTCCCCCACTGGGCTGCAACTCTGTTCAGGATTCTAGGATACGGGAGCCGCCATCTTGCCTCAGAAGCATTACATACTGAGGAGAGGGGTTAAAAGTGCAGGGGGCGGAGTTATAGCTGTTATAGCTTTGCTCAGACAGAGCAGAGCTGGGGTCAGAAAAAGGTCAGCAATCCCAGAATGCAGAGCGACACAGTCAGAAGACACTTCCTGTTTGCAGGCTGCCTGATGTTCCATGAGCCGCCATCTGGGATGTTTAAGGCTCATAATATGCAGTAGGTGCAGGTAGGATGATTTTTAATGTGAGCAATCTGTATATACAGGGTGTGGGAAACATATAAGATAGGCTCTTATTCAGGGTGAGGGTCCGGATTAATGTGGCCAATCTGTATGTACAGAGGGGGAAACATATAAGATAGGCTCTTATTCAGGGTGAGGGTCCGGATTAATGTGGCCAATCTGTATGTACAAAGGGGGAAACATATAAGATAGGCTCTTATTCAGGGTGAATGTCCACTTTAATGAAAAGCCCAAACCCTTAAAAAGTACATACAGCAATGTATTGCCATCCCACGCAGGGGAGGTGCATAGAAAATGAAATGGGCTAGCAGTATACATTTTACAGTACAACAGGGTAACCAAACCAGTGTTTTAACAATTCTCATAGTAACTGCGAGCATGGAGAGACACCGGACCTACGTTTGGTTCTACCGGTGCAATTTACGTTACGTCACGACTGTGTCCAGGACCGTGCGGATCACGGAGCCCCGCGGTGTCCGCGACCAGCCCCGCCATCCGCACACCCATGATTGCGCGCTAGTCATGCCATAACCCTTGGGGTTTGCCAGTGGGCTGTCCCACACAGCCGTGCGCATGCACAGAAGGAACCGTCAAGAAACCGTCAATGAACATTAAAGCTCTTATGTTGTAAAAAGGAAAAGAAAGAGAAAGTGACCCCATGGGGGGCCAAAGTATAGAGGGGGGGGAGGAGAAAGGAGGGGGGGGAAGGGGGGGTTATCACTCCCGCGCTCCACCAGACACCACAAATGGTTCTTATAGTGCCCGTAGAGATTCGCCAGGCCAGGTAAATCTTATCCATGGTTCCCATACCGAGAGGAATTTGTCGTGGGAGTCGGTCACGATGCTAGACAAACTCTCTTGATGAGAAAGCCGACACCTCCGAAATTGGGGTAAATTGCTTCTTCCAGCCCTTAGCTATGGTCTGCTTGGCGGCCAGGAGAAGGTAGACAAAAAGTCTGTGTTGCTTATTAGACAATTCACAGGGTTTACAGTGCAGGAGGGCCACCCAGGGATCCGAAGATATCATTGACCGTCCTGAACACTTGGTTCCAAAAGCGAGCCAGCATGGGGCAGGTCCACCAAATATGCATAAAGTCCCCATCCGCACTGCAGCCCCTAAAGCATGACCTAGCCTGCCGCGGAAACATCCTACTCAAGCCGCTCGGCACAAGGTACCAGCGAAGCATCACCTTGTAGGCTGGTTCCACTGTCAGGATGTTAATGGAACATTTTGAGATACGAGACCATATCTCTGTCCACCCCCTTTCCCCCCCCCCCCCCCCCCAGGCGGATCCAGATCCTTTTCCCAGCTACTCACATATGCGTGGGACTCTGGTTTGGTTACATTAAGCGTAGAGTAAATTAGGGAAATTATTCCCCTTTGAAAAGGGTTATCAGCGCATAAATCCTCAAAGGGGGGTCATCACCCGCGAGGAAGGACACCGTTTAGTCAGGGGCAGAATCCAATGCCTTAGTTGAATATAACGGAAATATTCCTTGTGGGGGATAACATATTTCTCCTGCAAGTCACGGAAAGACCCCAGGCCTCCCTCCATGAGTAGGTCAGATATTTTATTTAAACCCCGGTCCTGCCACCACTTAAAAGCCAATTTGTTCTGCACACCTGGGGGGAAACTTGGGTTATCCCATAGATGTGCTAGGGGGGTGTGGAGGGACATCAAGGAGGCAGAACACTTAACCGAGTCCCATACTGCAAGTGAATGTCTCATTAGGGGGCTAAGCGTTTTGGGCCTAAGACCAGGGACCAACCAAAGTAAGCTGTCAATAGGTATCGGTGCGCAATTGGGAAGTTCAAGAAAAACCCACAATGGGGGCTTGAGGGGCGAGTTCACGGGGACCAGCTGGGCGATCTGCGAGGCTTTATAATATTTAAATATGTCTGGCACTCCCAACCCCCCTTGTGCTCTGTGGGCTAGCATAGTGCGCTTGGATACCCTTGGGCGCCCCGTAGACCATATAAAAGCCAAGATCCTCCTCTGCATCACCCGGAGCATATACAATGGGATTTTAATTGGTAGCGTTCTGAAGAGGTAGAGCAATTTCGGGAGAATCGTCATCTTAACCGCATTAATGCGACCTATCCAAGAGATCGGGTATGACCTCCAGACCTCCAATAGGGACTTAAACAGAGGAGGATAGTTGGCTTCATACAGGTTGGTATACTTGGCTGAGATGCGCACCCCCAGATATGGAAGCGACTCCGTGGCCCAGCGGAAAGGGAAGTTAGCTTTAATCTGATCCACCACATCCGATGGCAGAGACACATTTAATGCCCTTGACTTCTCATTATTGATTGTTAAGCCTGAGATTTGGGCAAATTGGCCAAGGACTTTGTACAGGTTCGGGAGTGAGGTGACCGGCTGAGTTATGGCAAGCAGGGCATCATCTGCGAAAAACATAGCTTTGTGCTGGACGCCCGCTACCTCCAGACCTTTGATGCTAGGAGAATTTCAGATCGCTATGCCCAGTGGCTCCATGGCTAGGATGAAGAGGAGCGGGGATAGAGGGCACCCCTGCCAAGTCCCCCTAGCAATACCGAATGTCCCAGCAGTAAAGCCTGGGTATCGTACTCGGGATGCAGGTGACTTGTAGAGGGCTCCCACCCATTCCAAGAACCGCTGCCAAAAGCCCCATCCCCCAAGCACCCACAACAGGTAGTCCCAGGATAGGGAATCGAACGCCTTCTGGATGTCTAAGGAGAGTAGAAAGGCCAGTATACCTCTGGAGTGGGCGTGGTGGACCAGATGTGCAGCCCTCCTAATGTTATCCCCGGCCTGACGGGTTGGGACAAATCCTACTTGGTCTCCATGTATAAGGTCAGCTACAAAAAAGTTTCAAAGTTTTATTCAAAGTTCGGCGGAACTTGCTGAACCCAAACCCTGGGGGGTTCGCCCTACACTAGAAATAATACCTTCCCCCCTTACAGCTATAGTTAGTGATTCACATGTACAGGCTGCCAGGGGACACAGGAACATGACAGGTGCTCTGATTGGTGTAGACTGTGCTATGACTATGCTATATTGGTAATTATAGCTGCTTTTGGCAGAGTATTCAGAGATTGGGCATCCCAAATCAGGATGGCATAACTAGAATTAGAACAGGCCTTGAGCCTTTGTAAAGCCACCCTTCAATCTGCTAGAGCGGGGGCTGTGAGAGCGTGCCTACAGCCGCATGTTTCTCCCAGAGCTCCCGAGACTGCGAGGCAGCTGGGCCCGCTGCAGGGTGAAATAAGCTGCTGACAGGGTAAACAGGTGAGGGGGGGTCTAAACCAGGTGACTCCCTGCAAAACCAGGTGACTTGGCATGTCTGCTGTTGGAGGGCTTTGAGAAGGAGGGTTGGGGACCCCTGGCCTAGTCCATGTCAAGATCCATTTTTGAGGACAGGTTTGGGACTGTGGTCAAGTGGTCAAGTGCCCACTCAGAGCTCCTCCATGGACTTTGGTGCCAATACAATTTAGGATCAAAAGGCTACCAAAATAACCATATACAACATTCTATGTGTTTACTGATGCTGGGTCGAAGCTGTTCTCATTAAGTTCAAAGCTGACCCTTATCTGTGGGAAGGGGTTGGGGACCTCTGGTCTAGCCAATGTCAAGATCCCTCTTTGAGGACAGGTTTGGGAAACTTTGGTCAAGAGTCCACTGGAGTTCTCCAAGCTCCTCCATTGTCTTTGGTGACAATAATATTTAGGATCAAAAGGCCCCTGAAATAACCATATACAACATTCTATGTGTTTACTGATGCTGTGTCCAAGCTGTTCTCATCAAGTTCAAAGCTGACCCTTATATGTGGGAAGGGGTTGGGGGCCCGTGGCCAAGCCCATGTCAAGATCCATCTTTAAGGACAGGTTTGGGAAACTTTGGTCAAGAGTCCACCAGAGTTCTCCAAGCTCCTTCATGGTCTTTGGTGCCAATACAATTTAGGATCAAAAGGCCACCAAAATAACCATATACAACGTTCTATGTGTTCACTGATGCTGGGTTCAAGCTATTCTCATTAAGTTCAAAGCTGACCCTTATCTGTGGGAAGGGGTTGGGGACCCCTGGCCTAACCCATGTCAAGATCCATCTTTCAGGACAGGTTTGGGAAACTTTGGTCAAGAGTCCACCAGAGTACTCTAAGCTCCACCATCGTCTTTGGTGCCAATAATATTTAGGATCAAAAGGCCCCTGAAATAAACATATACAACTTTCTATGTGTTTACTGATGCTGGGTCCAAGCTGTTCTCATCAAGTTCAAAGCTGACCCTTATCTGTGGGAAGGGGTTGGGGACCCCTGGTCTAGCCCATATCAAGATCCATCTTTGAGGACAGGTTTGGGAAACTTTGGTCAAGAGTCCACTGGAGTTCTCCAAGCTCCTCCATTGTCTCTGGTGACAATAAAATTTAGGATCAAAAGGCCACCAAAATAACCATATAGAATTTTCTATGTGTTTACTGATGTTGGGTCCAAGCTGTTCTCATCAAGTTCAAAGCTGACCCTTATCTGTGGGAAGGGGTTGGGGACCCCTGGCCTAACCCATGTCAAGATCCATCTTTCAGGACAGGTTTGGGAAACTTTGGTCAAGAGTCCACCAGAGTACTCTAAGCTCCACCGTCGTCTTTGGTGCCAATAATATTTAGGATCAAAAGGCCCCTGAAATAAGCATATACAACGTTCTATGTGTTTACTGATGCTGGGTCCAAGCTGTTCTCATCAAGTTCAAAGCTGATCCATATCTTGGGAAATGGTTGGGGACGCCTGGTCTAGCCCATGTCAAGATCCATCTTTGAGGACAGGTTTGGGAAACTTTGGTCAAGAGTCCACCGGAGTTCTCCAAGCTCCTCCATCGTCTTTGGTGCCAATACAATTTAGGATCAAAAGGCCACCAAAATAACCATATACAACATTCTATGTGTTCACTGATGCTGGGTTCAAGCTTTTCTCATCAAGTTCAAAGCTGACCCTTATCTGTGGGTAGGAGTTGAGGAACCCTGGCCTAACCCATGTCAAGATCCATCCTTGAGGACAAGTTTGAAAAACTCTGGTCAAGAGTCCACTGGAGTACTCCAACCTCCTCCATGGTCTTTGGTGCCAATAAAATTTAGGATCAAAAAGCTACCAAAATAACCACATACAACGTTCTTTGTCTTTACTGATGCTGGGTTCAAGCTGTTCTCATCAAGTTCAAAGCTGACCCTTATCTGTAGGAAGGAGTTGAGGACCCCTGGCCTAACCCATGTCAAGATCCATCTTTGAGGTCAAGTTTGGAAAACTCTGGTCAAGAGTCCACCGGAGTTCTCCAAGCTCCTCCATCATCTTTGGTGCCAATAACATTTAGGATCAAAAGGCCACCGAAATAACCTTATACAACATTCTATGTGTTTACTGATGCTGGGTCCAAACTGTTTTCATCAAGTTCAAAGCTGATCCTTATCTTGGGAAAGGGTTGGGGACCCCTGATCTAGGCCATGTCAAGATCCATCTTTGAGGACAGGTTTGGGAAACTTTGGTCAAGAGTCCACTGGAGGTCTCCAAGCTCCTCCATTGTCTTTGGTGACAATAACATTTAGGATCAAAAGGCCACCACAATAACCATATAGAATTTTCTATATGTTTACTGATGTTGGGTCCAAGCTGTTCTCATCAAGTTCAAAGCTGACCCTTATCTGTGGGAAGGGGTTGGGGACCCCTGACCTAACCCATGTCAAGATCCATCTTTCAGGACAGGTTTGGGAAACTTTGGTCAGGAGTCCACTGGAGGTCTCCAAGCTCCTCCATTGCCTTTGGTGACAATAACATTTAGGATCAAAAGGCCACCACAATAACCATATAGAATTTTCTATATGTTTACTGATGTTGGGTCCAAGCTGTTCTCATCAAGTTCAAAGCTGACCCTTATCTGTGGGAAGGGGTTGGGGACCCCTGACCTAACCCATGTCAAGATCCATCTTTCAGGACAGGTTTGGGAAACTTTGGTCAGGAGTCCACCAGAGTACTCTAAGCTCCACCATCGTCTTTGGTGCCAATAATATTTAGGATCAAATAGCCCCTGGAATAGCCATTTACAACGTTCTATGTGTTTACTGATGCTGGGTCCAAGCTGTTCTCATCAAGTTCAAAGCTGACCTTTATCTGTGGGAAGGGGTTGGGGACCCCTGGCCTAGCCCATGTCAAGATCCATCTTTGAGGACAGGTTTGGGAAACTTTGGTCAAGAGTCCACCGGAGTTCTCCAAGCTCCTCCATGGTCTTTGGTGCCAATACAATTTAGGATCAAAAGGCCACCTGTCACGCTCTGGGTACTACAATGATCTGCTTAAGTAACTCCAGCCCTCCAGGTAAGCCCTCAACCCCCAATCTCCGCTGCCAGCTTCACCTGTAGGAGCCCCCGCTTGCCGGGACGCAGAACACGCCTGCCCGGGATCGGTTGCCCCCAGGACTTCAATGGCTCAAAGGTTGTAGGCTTACTGTTCGGAGGTCTGTAGAACCCGTAGCTGGAAGTGGTATTGAGTAGCCCAATAGCTGAGCGTATAACGGAAGTCCAAAAACAGGCTGGGAGGTCGGCAACGGGAGATCCGAGATGGCAGCAGTACAAAGGAGTGGGCAAATCATGGTCTAGGTTCGGAGTAGAGGTGGGCAACGGGAGTTCAGATCAAGGGTGGTCAAAAACGGGCGGTGGTCGGCAACGGGAGTTCAGATCAAGGATGGTCAAAAACAGGCGGTGGTCGGCAACGGGTAGTTCAGATCAATCTCAAGAGACTAGCAGCAGACTAGGTTCAAGGCGCTATAACAGGCACTGAGTGAATGCCGGACTAATCCTTTTATAGGGACAGACATACTCTTGGAGAAGGAGGTACAGTGCGTGATGGGTGCAACATGGGAACCCTGCTAGGATTGGCCAGAGCAGAAGAAAGGGGAAGCAGCTCATCCTACTAGGGCTGAGCTAAAAACGTCTAACTGGGCTCATTGGCCCAAAGTATGATCTCCAGGGCACCAGGCCCAATGACAGTGGAGGGGGAGGGATTCCCCTCCTAAGCTGCGCCAGCAGGCTTTGCAAACTACCTCCGGCGGGTGCTCTGATAGCCGCGCCGCCGGAGGGCATATAAAGAACGTGCGAGCACGAGCACGAGAGCGGGAGCGAGGAGGAAGGACGGCCGTGCCCGAGGATGTAACTGGTGCGGCTGCCGCCGAGAGGAAGCTGCAAGCGTGGCCGGGCGCCTAGGGACAGCGCTGGAACGGGGCCCAGGTAAGCGATTACTGACATTACCCCCTCCATCACGAGGGGCCTCCAGACCCTCACCGGGTTTCTCTGGATTATCTCGATGGAACCTCTTTACAAGAGCCCTGGCGTGGACATCTCTAGCAGAAACCCAACACCTCTCCTCAGGACCGTAGTCAACCCAATCAATCAAAACTGTAACATATTACGAACTCTACGCGAATCCAGGATCTTGTTTACTTCATATTCTTGCTCATTATCCACTAAAATAGGAGGCGGACCAGCAGGAGGAGAGCTCTTAGCTGGTTTCAACAGTGACACATGAAACGAGTTGGGGATTTTCATAGTCGGAGGGAGCTGGACTTTGAAAGTCACATTATTAAGTTTTCTGATAATGGGGAAAGGACCAATAAATTTAGGGCCCAATTTACAAGAAGGCTGCCGGAGAGCAATGTTCTTAGTGGAAACCCAAACAAGGTCCCCAATCTGAAGGACGGGTTCTTGAGATCTATGGCGATCTGCGAATTTCTTATACTTAAAACGCATAGTCTCTAAATTCACCTGGACGCGTGCCCAGATATCTTTCCGTTTCTGAAGCCACTCTTCCAACACCGGAAAATCAGAAGGTGACCCAGAGAGGGAAGAAGCTCTAGGATTTTTCCCAAAATTACAAAAAAAAGGAGATATCTTAGTACTTTCACCCGGTGCATTATTATACGCGAACTCAGCAAAATCAATAAATTCCGACCATTGCTCTTGAGCATCATAGACGTAACATCTTAAGTATTGTTCCAAGCTTTGATTAGTTCTTTCAGTCTGCCCATTAGTCTGGGGATGGTATGCGGAAGACAAAGAAATCTTAATCCCCAAACATGAACAGAAATTTTTCCAAAAACGTGACGTAAACTGTACACCCCGATCGGAAACAATATTGAATGGAATGCCATGGAGACGGAAAATATGCGAGATGAATAACCGCGAAAGCTCAGGAGCCGAGGGTAGTTTGGGTAAAGAAATAAAATGAGCCATCTTACTGAAACGGTCGACAACCACCCAAATCACAGTCTTCTCATGTGAGGGAGGCAAGTCTACAATAAAATCCATAGAGATATGAGACCATGGTTCTTTAGGAATCTCAAGTGGGACCAAACACCCACTAGGGGGCTTGTGTACCCCTTTATTCCGCGCACAAACGGAACATGCGTCGCTAAAGGCAGTAATATCATGTCGCATAGTAGGCCACCATACAAGGCGTCGGGCTAAAATGAAAGTCTTACGATTTCCCAGATGACCAGCAGTTTTGGCGTCGTGGAACTCGCGGATTACATCAGAACGCAGATGCGGTGGTACAAACTAGCACCCTAAATGTACATCTACAGGAGATTCATTTTGAAATGGCGCCAAGGCATTCGAAAGATCCGGAAGTAGAGCCCCAATCACACAACCCAAAGGCAAAATAGGTTCGCCCACATCACCCCGATCCCTGCAAACCCCAAACATGCGGGAGAGAGCATCAGCTTTAGAATTCTTAACCCCTGGCTTAAATGTAATTATAAAATTAAAGCGCGAAAAAAAATAATGCCCAAACGAGCCTGACGAGAGTTCAACCTCTTAGCAGAACTAATATACTAAAGATTTTTATGGTCAGTATAGACCGTGATCGGATGCAAAGAACCTTCTAACCAATGACGCCATTCGTCAAAGGCCAGCTTGACCGCCAATAATTCCCTGTTTCCAACATCATAATTTTGTTCCGCGGTACTAAATTTCCGGGAAAAGTAGGCGCAGGGATGCAAACGTTCAGGAAGACCAGAGTATTGCGACAAAACTGCTCCCACACCCAACTCGGACGCATCTACTTCAATAATAAAGGGTTTATTGACATCAGGGTGAACTAAAACTGGCGCCGAAGTAAAAGCCTGTTTTAGAGTAAGGAAAGCTTCATAGGTCGATGGTGACCAGTTTACAGTGAAAGCGCCTTTGCGGGTAAGGTTGGTGAGAGGAGCAACGATACTAGAAAAGCCCTTGATAAAATGCCGATAGAAATTAGCAAAACCTAAAAAATTCCTTTAAAGTTTTAGGCTGTACCCAATCCCGCACTGCCGAAACCTTTCCCGCATCCATCTCCAACCCCTGGCTAGAAATAATATAACCCAAGAAGGGAACGGAGGTGACCTCAAACATACATTTGGAAATTTTGGCATACAGGTTATTTTCTCTCAACTTCTGAAGGACCATTTTTACATGTTGCCTATGTTCGGACAAGGTATTGGAGAAAATGAGGATATCATCCAAATAAATCACCATGAATCTGCCCAAATACTCACAAAATACATTGTTAACAAAGTCTTGGAAGACAGCAGGAGCATTCCAAAGGCCAAAAGGCATGACTAAATATTCATAATGGCCATCTTTAACATTAAAAGCCGTTTTCCATTCATCCCCTTGCCGAATACGGATTAAGTTGTAGGCCCCCTTTAGGTCTAACTTAGAAAAAACGCGAGCCCCCACTACTTGATTAAACAAATCCCCAATCAAAGGAAGAGGATAACGATTCTTTACAGTGATTTTATTCAAGGCCCTATAATCTATGCAAGGCCTTAAACCTCTATCCTTCTTCTCCACAAAAAAGAATCCAGCGCCCGCAGGTGATGTTGAAGGGCGGATAAATCCCTTGCTCAGATTCTCCGAAATGTATTCCCTCATTGCCTGCTCCTCCGGCCGGGTTAGATTATAAATTTTCCCTCTAGGAGGGATAGTTCCAGGAAGCAGGTCAATGGGACAGTCATAGGCCCTGTGTGGGGGGAGGGTATCGGCAGATCGCTCGGAGAAAACATCAGCCCAATCCGCATAAGGCTGAGGCAATTCCTGGGGCAGCATCAGAACACTCCTGAGGGCAGTGGAAAAACAATGTGTCTTACAGTAACTACTCCACCTAACTAAGTCCCCAGTCTGCCAATCTAAAATGGGGTTGTGGAGTTTTAACCATGGGTATCCCAGAACTACTGGGGTTTCCAGACAATCAAAAACCAGGAGTTCTATGTACTCTGAGTGGGAAGAGCCAACAACCAATTTGAGAGGAGGGGTCTTAGTACAGACCGGTCCTCCCTGGATGGCCTTCCCATTTATGGCCAAAACCTGGAGAGATTTCTCAAGGGGTACCAGCGGAATCCCCAGGATGGAGATCATGCTCCGATCCAGGAAATTGCCTGCAGCTCCACTATCAATAAAAGCAGATACTGCCTGCTTGGAAGGACCCCAGAAAAGCTCTGTGGGAATTAACATCTTATTCTGATGAGAGTAATTTACCGACTCACCTAGATCAGTACTCTCCTCCTGATCTAGGCAAGAAAGTTTCCCGCCGGGTACCCCTTATTTGGACAGGACCTAGCAAAATGTCCCGGACACCCACAATACAGGCAAAGACCCATGGAACGCCTTTGTTGCTTCTCGTCCTGGGAAAGACGAGCTCTACCGACCTGCATGGGCTCCTCTTGTGAGGAAGAGGATGTGTTTACCCCTAGGGAAGTTGATGGGTTGGGGTTCTGAGATGACTTAAAGGACATGGTGGTTCTAGCCCTTTCCCTGGCTCTTTCCCTAAGTCGCCGATCAATCTTGATGGAGACCTGCATGAGTTGGTCTAGATCTGCTGGTGTAGGGAAATTAACCAAAGCATCCTTGATATTTTCTGAAAGCCCCATACGGAACTGGCTACACAGGGCTGGGTCATTCCATCTAGATTCCACAGCCCACCGCCGGAACTCAGCACTGTAGTCCTCGGCGGAATTCCGACCTCGCTTTAGGGCCCGAAGCCTGTTTTCGGCCGTGGACTGACGGTCTGGATCAGCATAAAGCACCCCCATAGCCAAGAAAAAAGATGAAACGGAGTGCAAGGCAGGATCCTCAGGAGGCAAGCTAAGGTCTCCTTGTAAAAGAGAAATAATTAAACCTAGCCGTTGGGTCTCAGTGCCTGAGGATAAGGGCCGCAACTTAAAATAGAGTTCACAAGAGTTCTTGAAATTGGAAAAACCGTCTCGGTCTCCAAAGAATTTCTCCAGTAACGGGATCTTTGGTTCCGGAACGTGAGGTGATACAGCGGATGCAGGTATCTATCGGGTTTCCTGATTGGCCACTCTCTGGGCGAGCTGGTTGATAGCAGTGGCCATGGCCTGCACCAGCTGCACCAGGTCTTCCATTTTTTGTGTGTGGCCTGTTATAATTTCATGCTCTGGGTACTACAATGATCCGCTTAAGTAACTCCAGCCCTCCAGGTAAGCCCTCAACCCCCAATCTCCGCCGCCAGCTTCACCTGTAGGAGCCCCCGCTTGCCGGGACGCAGAACACGCCTGCCCCGGATCGGTTGCCCCCAGGACTTCATTGACTCAAAGGTTGTAGGCTTACTGTTCGGAGGTCTGGAGAACCCGTGGCTGGAAGCGGTATTGAGTAGCCCAATAGCTGAGCGTATAACGGAAGTCCAAAAACAGGCTGGGAGGTAGGCAACGGGAGATCCGAGATGGCAGCAGTACAAAGGAGTGGGCAAATCGTGGTTTAGGTTCGGAGTAGAGGTGGGCAACGGGAGTTCAGATCAAGGATGGTCAAAAACGGGCGGTGGTCGGCAACGGGAGTTCAGATCAAGGATGGTCAAAAACAGGCGGTGGTCGGCAAGGGGTAGTTCAGATCAATCTCAAGAGACTAGCAGCAGACTAGGTTCAAGGCGCTATAACAGGCACTGAGTGAATGCCGGACTAATCCTTTTATAGGGACAGACATACTCTTGGAGAAGGAGGTACAGTGCTTGATGGGTGCAACATGGGAACCCTGCTAGGATTGGCCAGAGCAGAAGAAAGGGGAAGCAGCTCATCCTACTAGGGCTGAGCTAAAAACGTCTAACTGGGCTCATTGGCCCAAAGTATGATCTCCAGGGCACCAGGTCCAATGACAGTGGAGGGGGAGGGATTCCCCTCCTAAGCTGCGCCAGCAGGCCTTGCAAACTACCTCCGGCGGGCACGCTGACAGCCGCGCCGCCGGAGGGCATATAAAGAGCGGGAGAGCGAGGAGGAAGGACGGCCGTGCCCGAGGGCGTAACTGGCGCGGCTGCTGCCGCCGCCCTGCGCGGGGCCGCCGAGAGGAAGCTGCAAGCGTGATCGGGCGCCTAGGGACAGCTCTGGAACGGGGCCCAGGTAAGCGATTACTGACACCACCAAAATAACCATATACACCATTCTATGTGTTCACTGATGCTGGGTTCAAGCTTTTCTCATCAAGTTCAAAGCTGACCCTTATCTGTGGGAAGGAGTTGAGGAACTCTGGCCTAACCCATGTCAAGATCCATCTTTGAGGACAAGTTTGGAAAACTCTGGTCAAGAGTCCACTGGAGTTCTCCAACCTCCTCCATCGTCTTTGGTGCCAATAACATTTAGGATCAAAAGGCCACCAAAATAACCACATACAGCGTTCTATGTCTTTACTGATGCTGGGTTCAAGCTGTTCCCATCAAGTTCAAAGCTGACCCTTATCTGTGGGAAGGGGTTGGGGACCCCTGGCCTAGCCCATGTCAAGATCCATCTTTAAGGACAGGTTTGGGAAACTTTGGTCAAGAGTCCACCGGAGTCATCCAAGCTCCTCCATCGTCTTTGGTGCCAATACAATTTAGGATCAAAAGGGTACCAAAATAACCATATACAACGTTCTATGTGTTCACTGATGCTGGGTACAAGCTGTTCTCATCAAGTTCAAAGCTGACCCTTATCTGTGGGAAGGAGTTGAGGAACCCTGGCCTAACCCATGTCAAGATCCATCTTTGAGGACAAGTTTGAAAAACTCTGGTCAAGAGTCCACTGGAGTTCTCCAAGCTCCTCCATCATCTTTGGTGCCAATAACATTTAGGATCAAAAGGCCACCAAAATAACCTTATACAACATTCTATGTGTTTACTGATGCCGGGTCCAAACTGTTCTCATCAAGTTCAAAGCTGATCCTTGGGAAAGTGTTGGGGACCCCTACTATAGCCCATGTCAAGATCCATCTTTGAGGACAGGTTTGGGAAACTTTGGTCAAGAGTCCACCGGAGTCATCCAAGCTCCTCCATCGTCTTTGGTGCCAATACAATTTAGGATTAAAAGGGCACCAAAATAACCATATACAAAGTTCTATGTGTTTAATTATGTTGGGTCCAAGCTGTTCTCATCAAGTTCAAAGCTGACCCTTATCTGTGGGAAGGGGTTGGGGACCCCTGGTCTAGCCCATGTCAAGATCCATCTTTGAGGACAGGTTTGGGAAACTTTGGTCAAGAGTCCACCGGAGTCATCCAAGCTCCTCCATCGCCTTTGGTACCAATACAATTTAGGATCAAAAGGGTACCAAAATAACCATATACAACGTTCTATGTGTTCACTGATGCTGGGTTCAAGCTGTTCTCATCAAGTTTAAAGCTGACCCTTAACTGTGGGAAGGAGTTGAGGAACCCTGGCCTAACGTCAAGATCCATCTTTGAGGACAAGTTTGAAAAACTCTGGTCAAGAGTTCACTGGAGTTCTCCAAGCTCCTCCATCATCTTTGGTGCCAATAACATTTAGGATCAAAAGGCCACCGAAATAACCTTATACAACATTCTATGTGTTCACTGATGCCGGGTCCAAACTGTTCTCAGCAAGTTCAAAGCTAATCCTTATCTTGGGAAAGTGTTGGGGACCCCTGGTCTAGCCCATGTCAAGATCCATCTTTGAGGACAGGTTTGGGAAACTTTGGTCAAGAGTCCACCGGAGTCATCCAAGCTCCTCCATCGTCTTTGGTGCCAATACAATTTAGGATTAAAAGGGCACCAAAATAACCATATACAACGTTCTATGTGTTTACTAATGTTGGGTCCAAGCAGTTCTCATCAAGTTCAAAGCTGACCCTTATCTGTGGGAAGGGGTTGGGGACCCCTGGTCTAGCCCATGTCAGGATCCATCTTTGAGGACAGGTTTGGGAAACTTTGGTAAAGAGTCCACCGGAGTCATCCAAGCTCCTCCATCATCTTTGGTGCCAATACAATTTAGGATCAAAGTGGACACCAAAATAACCATATACAACGTTGTATGTGTTTACTGAAGCTGGGTCCAAGCTGTTCTCATCAAGTTCAAAGCTGACCCTTATCTGTGGGAAGGCTTCTCGGCTATGCAGATGAAAGATATTAGTCATTTAATGCTGCCGCCTAATTAGTCTGAGTCATCATGACTTGTACGACGCTCTCCTTAATGAATAAACAAGGCAACACAACACAAGAGGAATGATGGTGTTGAGCTGTCCGGCTGTGTCATGACGGAAGAAACCACTGTTACTCATTGTGTTCCAAAATAGAATCCTGTCCACGAGTCCTCTCATTTAGGCCTCGATTCAGTAAGAGTTGAAAGATAAGAAATTCTCATCGTAGTAAAAAATTACCTCTATGAGAAAAAAACCTGAGAATGTCACCGTTGCTGAATCACCAGATGGGAAGACAATTAAGGCAAATGGTACTTTTTACTACAGTGTAAAAAGTTCTTTGTATTAGGAGTAAAAAATTCCATTGACTTTCATTGTCTTCCTGGCTGGGGATTCAGCACCAGTGACATTCTAATGTGTAATTTTTACATTTCTTACTGAATTGAGGCCATAATCTGAGCTTCGGCAGAGGAGGAGGCCGCCCCCCAAGTTTTGATTCTATTTATGGACTATAAACAACATGATGGATTTGTAATAGATTTAATAGACATTTTTTGATCACATCGTCATCAAGGTCTGTTTACCATCAACAAAAAGAATACCTCCCAAATTTTTAGAGGGATAATTGTTAAATTAAGCCACTGGGGGATCCCAGTTTGGGATGCCCCCAGGGGAGGGAGTAAGACTGCCCTGGAGTCTCATAGACACCAGGGTGGGTTGTGACAGCTTAACAAATCGCTAGGTTAATTGTCATTAGCGACAACATTGTATGATACATGACCAGTGTTGTCACTATCAAAAACCAAGCGATTTGTTAAGCTGCCACAATATAAGTGTCCCAAATTTGTCCCTCCGAAAACATGGTCAGCTTAATCATAGTGCATTGCATACCTACCAACTTTTCAGGGTGGGAAAGAGGGACATGAGGCCACACCCCTCATTGATTGATGGATAGGAGATAGGGTGTAACGGTTACAACAATAGAAACACTTTGAATAGGCAAATGAATCATTTATTGCTGCAGATCTGCATGTTTCACCTCCAAGAGGGACAATATGTAAATTAAGCCACTCCCCCGTTGAAGGATGGATGAAGCCACACACCCTCATTGAGGGATGGATAGGAGATAGGATGTAACAGTTACAACAATAGAAACACTTTGAATAGGAAAATGAATCATTTATTGATGCAGATCTGCATGTTACACCTCAAAGAGGGACAAATGAGAATAATGAGGGAAAGAGGGTCATGGACTCAAAAGAGGGACACTTGGGAGGTATGCACTGTATTTCTAAATGTTGGGGTCCAAGGCTGGACCATGTTATATCAGAATCTGCCTTATATTGGTCCGCATTATATTGGGGTTGCAGTATAGTATATAGCCCTCCTTAGCCTATGCTATTTATAGCCGGCATGACCTAAAAATAAACCCATAGAACATTGTTAGTCATAAAAAATAAATCCTATTTTTATAATCGAATGTAACAACCCCGCACGCTGCTTATAGAACAGCCCCCAGAATGTGTCGGGGTCCCGTCCGAACTTTCCCATCTCTGACCCATCATAAAAAAAAACAGCAATGCGTTCGCCCCCGCGATTTAAATGAAGACACATTGCCTGTTTGATAGGCGGATTTGCTGCGTTGCACTTCATCGGGGCACATGTTGTTCATTAATATTTTCCAGAACATTGTAGAATAAAATATATATATATATATAAAAAAATTAAATAAAAAAAAATCGACTCTGGAAAGGATTTAAAGGAATATTTTCCTGGCGTTTATACGGATGCGGACAGAGGCAGCCAGATTCGCCGCGTTCTGGAGGCCATTCAGAAAGTAACATTATCGCTCCGGAGTCGGCTGCGCGCTGAGGAATCCGACGGCCGGCCGCCAAGCGCTAACAAGTCATCTTTTATTTCAGCATTAAATTCACACCCCGGGGAGGGAGGGTCCCCGCCGCTGGCTGCCATATTTCAAGGAACTGTTGATTTTCTTTAACGCCGGCCCTTAACCGCGTCAATAAATGAATGAGCGCAGGCCTTTTCCCCAGCTTGATTTAGGAAGTTTGCAAAAACATTTGTTTCAGGCAACTGTATAAATAAAATAAATAAAAACTCTACATATAAAATATCCCGCCAACTTTCTTATAGCTCATTAATGATAAGTGTAGCGATAACCCTTATCGCCGGAGGGCTTCACCGCCCGAGACGTCCTTTTCCCAATCGTAAGAGGTGCTGCTGGAATTCCAGAGTCGTCCGTGAGGAACCAGGAACAGCCCTTACAAGGGCTAGTGAATTGTAATATAGCGTTTCCCCCAATAAGAGACAGAACTCAGTATTGAGGGTGAAGATGAACTCTTTTTATTAGTGCCACTCTAGGCCTTATATACACAAGTCTCCATGCAATGACAACCACACTGACCAATAGCAGCAGGGCACACAATCCCTCAACTCTGCTGGTAACACAATCAGTAGAACAATAGCAGGCTGTAATACAATCAATCAGGACAATGCCATTGACTGTGACGTAATCAACAATACACAATGGCAGTCTGTAATACAATCCAAAATACAATGACATTGCCTGTAACAGTATCAAAATACAATGACATTGTCTGGAACCTAATTAAGAAAAGGCCAGTGAATGACCCGGTGGGCAATCGAATAGTGATGACATCCAAAAGGCAGAGCGTCTGTCACAATAAGTATTGTTTATTTTTATACCTCCCGTATTTACTTTTCTGTTTTAACTGGTGCGCCCCTAATGGTCGCTTGTATACAACTGATAGTGGACCAAAACCCAGCTTGATCTATAAGATTCCCGGCCCGATCCACTCCCTCCCCCTGGGGCATCCAAAATCGGGATGCCCCGCTGTGTGAAACCCCCCAGGTCGCCCTGTTCACTTACCTTGCTTCCCTGTCGAACGGCGCCTGCGTGTGCTGCATCCCCACTATCCCTCTAGCAGGGCGCGTGCCCGCGTCAGGCATTTGTGAATGGCCAGCAGCAGCACGCTCCCTGTTAGAGGGAAGATGCGGTCGCCAGCGCGCTCAGAGCTGCTGACCTTAGACGCCGTCTTAGATGGCGTGACGTTAGTGGCTCCGAGCGCACTGATTGGATGAGCGGCCACGCATGCGCCGTAGGACCGGGAAGAGGTGAGTTTTTCCGGGCGATCTGGAGGGTTTCACACAGTGGGGCACTCCCGATCAGGGTCCCCCGGGGGTAAGGACCAAAAACTAGGATAGTCAAAATCCTGGGTTTTGGTCCACTTTCTAATGCGCGCGGCCTGGCGGCTGCATCCCCCGCTCCCTTTAACAGAGAGCGTACCCGCACCTGCCATTCACAAATGCCTGGCATGGGCACGCGCCCTACTAAAGGGATAGCAGGGATGCACATGCTCCAGTGGAACAGAAACGAAGGCGAGTTTTTGGGTGATCTGGGGGGTTTCACACAGCGGGGCACCCCAAGGGCCAGAGGGAGCGAGTATGCCTGCCATTCACAAATGTCTGGCGCGCTGAGTTTTTGGGTGACCTGGGGGTTTCACATCTGGGTGCATCGGGTGGAGCGAGTATGCCTGCCCTGGAGTCTCAAAAGTTTTGGCCCACTTTAAAGTTGACCAAAACCCAGAACTTTCAATATCCTAGGTTTTGGTCCATCCCCCAATTAGGGATGCCCCTCTGTGTGAACCTCCACCCGGTCGGCTGCTATACACACCGCTTTCTCGCGATTCTCCTCCAATCAGCTTCTTCGGCTGCACATAATTGGGATACTGAGGCGAAGCTTTACAGCTAAAACAAGGGCAGTTATCTGGGATTAGAGTGAAGCAGGGGCAAAAATTGTCATAAGGTGCTCTTCATGGGGGGAGCAATTTAGGGGATGCAAGTTAAAAATGTAGGTTTTGGTCTGCTTTAAGCTAGGGGGAGAGGGTGGAGTTAGACTCTGAGCTATAAGATAGGGGTGGAACCTCCCTAAGTACCTGAGGAACAGAAGGTGGAGTTCATGTAAGGTCACTGGGTGGCTCAAGGTATAAAAGCCCAGGTAGCAGGAAAATCAGAGTCGGGGACAGCAAGCGTGGCACAGGAGGAGATCGTTGTGTAGGGGTTTTGGGATGCCTTAAGAAGGGCCCTGTCGGGAGAAACCCAGGTGGTGCTTTGGTGTGGAAATATAAATGAAGGAGCACTTTACTGTGGGAATAGGCAAAGAGAAGTGCCTGAGCGCGCCCTGCTAGAGAGAAGCGCGAGATGTGGCCGTGGCCCGCGCATGCGCCGTTGGACCGGGATTCAGGTGAGGTTTGCAGGTGTCCTAGGGGGTTTCACACAGCGGGGCATCCCCATTTTGGATGCCCCGCTGGAAGGGATTGGATCGGCTCGGGAATCTTATAGATCTTATAGATTCCCGGGTCGATCCTGGTGGGTGTTGGTCCACTTTAAAGCGGATGGAGACCCATGGGTCCACCCTGGTGCGTCGGGTTTTGTTCTGCTTTAAGATCATATAGCCATAAAAATCCTAACCATGCCCAACGCGGTATCTACACGTCCCCCACGGTCCTGTTTTTTTGAAAAATTACAATGACACCACAATTTAAAACACAATCCAATTGTGCGCCGCTGCACATTTCAGGCCCACGCCTTCTGCACAGTAGAGAATTATTCGCAGGATCTTATCTGTCCCTTGCGTTTCTTTCGTTTGTTTTATGGTGGGAGTTAAATTAGGGCTAAATAGATGCAGATGAAATAGAAAAGCAAAAAAGGTCAATAATGAGAATTGTGTGTGTGTGTGGGGGGGGGGGGGTATTCATTTTTCCATCTTTCCTGAACCAGATGAGGGTCTGCGTCAGGCGGACACACAATGCGCTGGTGTGTGTTTCAGGGGGAGGCTCTGCACTGCATCAGAAGCCCTCGCAATATCAGGGATGACACAGAGGTCTCGGGGGGCATTTGCCCAGCGGGGATAGATAGATGTTACACTGCCATATCCTGCCATTGGCCGGCCCCGGAGAGGGAATGGAAAACAGGAACTTTACTGAACACCATTTGTTACACTAATGTCTGCGCTTGTTTTTTCTTTATTTCATTTTTTAATTTATCGTTTTTCCCATTTGAACCCATTTTCCCATTAAACGTCCTTAATTACCACAATGTTTTTTACCTTATTACTTTGCAAAGATGTAACTTATCTTACATGATTTACACAATGATGGAAGAATAGATAGATAGATAGATAGATAGATAGATAGATAGATAGATAGGAGATAGGTAGATATGAGATAGATAGATAGATAGATAGATAGATAGATAGATAGATAGATAGATAGATAGATAGATATGGTAAGTAAGATAGATAGATAGATAGATAGATAGATAGATAGATAGATAGATAGATATGAGATAGATAGATAGATAGATAGATAGATAGATAGATAGATAGGAGATAGGTAGATATGAGATAGATAGATAGATAGATAGATAGATAGATAGATAGATAGATATTAGATAGATAGATAGATAGATAGATAGATAGATAGATAGATAGATAGAAATAGGGGTAACATTAGGGGCATATTGGTAGCAGTTGGGGCCCACCTGAGCATGGGGATAGCAGTAGGAGCACACATAAGCATGGGAGTCACAGTAGGGGCACAGTAGCAGTAAGTAGTAACACATGGCATAGGGGTAGTGGTAGGGGCCACATAAGCCTATGGGTAGCAGCAGGGGCAAATATGAGCATAGGAATAGCATTATGGGCACACAATAGCATAGGGGTAAGCAATAGGAGTTCACATGAACATAGGAGTAGCAGTAGGGGCACACATGAGCATAGGGGTAGCAGTAGAGCAACGCCTGAGCATGGGGGTAGCAGTAGGTGCTCACATGAGCATGGGGGAAGCAGTAGGGGCACACATGAGCATAGGGGTAATAGTAGGGCAACACCTGAGCATAGGGGTAGCAGTAGGGGCACACATAAACATATGGGTAGTAGTAGGGGCACACATGAGCATAGGGGTATCAGTAGGGCAACGCCTGAGCATGGGGGTAGCAATAGGTGCTCACATGAGCATAGGGGTAGCAGTAGGGGCACACATGAGCATATGGGTAGCAGTAGGGCAACACCTGAGCATGGGGGTAGCAACAGGTGCCCTCATGAGCATGATGGTAGCAGTAGGGGCACACATAAGCATATGGGTAGCAGTAGGGCAACACCTGAGCATGGGGGTAGCAATAGCTGCCCACCTGAGCATGGGGGTAGCAATAGGTGCCCATATGAGCATAGGGGTAGCAATAGGGGCAAACATTGGCAAAGAGGTAGCGGTAGGGGCACGCATGAGCATAGGAGTAGCAGTAAGCAAAACCTGAACATGGGGGTAGCAGTAGGGGCACACATGAGCATAGAGATAGCAGTAGGGGCACACATGGGCATAGGGATAGCAGTAGGGGCACACATGAGCATAGGGGTAGCAGTAGGGCCACAGAAGCATAGGGATAGCAATAAGGGCAAACATTAGCATAGAGGTAGCAGAAGGGACAAATATGAGCATAGGGGTAGCATTAGGGGCACACAATAGCACATGGGTAGCAGTAGGGGCCACATGAGCATAGAGGTAGCAGTAGGGGCACACATGAGAATAAGGGTAGCAGTGGGGGAACACATGAGAATAAGGGTAGCAGTAGGGGCACACATGAGAATAAGGGTAGCAGTATGGTCACACATGAGAATAAGGGTAGCAGTAGGGGCACACATGAGCATACGGTCCCCACTGGCACGGTCATGCTTTCACCACTCCACCATTGACTTAAAAGGGATCATTCCTCTCCAACAAACCTTGTTGCCCTTTAGTTGCCCTTTAGGGGCACTCATCGTATTCCTAATTTTTTTGACTCACTTTCTACTTTAAAGATGTTTTCCAGAAATCTGGCTGCAGTGTATAACCTTCCTAAATGTAAAAAGGGGCATCCCCGAACTGCTCCGGAGAGAGATCAGCCCATAAGTGTTAATAGGACGTGGGAAATGTTCCTCCGGTTATCCCAGGGTCTCAGAATGAGACAAATTCTGCTGGTGCCTCTGAGATGAGAGAGCGCTCATGGCTTCCTCTGGCTCTCACTAGTAGCAGTAGGGGCAAATATAAGCATAGGGGTAGCAGTAGGGGAAAATAGGAGTATAGGGATAGCATTAGGGCCACATCATATTATAGGAGTACTAGTAAGTGCTCACATGAGCATAGGGGCAGCAGTAGGGAGACACATGACTGTGCTAGCGTTCCATACGCCTTCAGCTGACACCAACCCACCCACACTCCAAAATAATGGAGCCAACAACCATTTCTTCGGAATTGATGGAATTTTAATCGGCCACAGCCTCAACATAAGAAACAGTAACAAATAACAATTCACCCCCGTTCTCCCCAATCCAGGTCTGAGATTCCGCCATACCATAACTACCAACAGAAGGGGAGGGGAGGCGGCCCGAAGGCTCGGCTCGGCTACCTCCCGAATCTGAAACAGAAGCCGATTCGTGAGCCCGGCCGCATCCCTCCTAGGCCTGGTAGCTCAACGGGGCTAACTGCCAAGATCCACCTTACCCCTTCTCATTTGTCCCTCCCCTCGAAACCAGTCACCTATCCTCCTGGCCCGTTTCAGCCCAAACAGCCGCTTCCTTGTAACCCACCCCCACTTTCTGTGCCATCTCAGACCCGAACCAAGCAGAGGAGACCGCCAAAACTGTGACAAGTAAATAATACAGTAAACAATGTATGTACAACAATCCCCCCGATACATACACATTGCAACACATATACCCAATAAATACCCCACAAATTATACATAACCAAAAGCAACTTCAAGTATCCTGTTAACTTAACAAATGTCAATAAATATATATTAATCTTCTTTCTCTATTCTTATCGTTTGTTGAATTATATTTATTATTATTTTATTTTTTTAATTTATTTTTAATTTATTTTTTTTATTTGTATTTTTTTATATATATATATATATATATATATATATATATATATATATATATATAACATAATACAACACCTGTCCCAAACAAAACTACCCTAAAACACCAACCAGCATTCCGCTGCGACAAATCAATCATTCCATCACCCCCAATAAAGGGCGGGCGGGTGGGAAAGCACGTTCCAGCGAAGAGATCGGGGAACAAAGAGGAAGAGGAGGGGGGAACCAGCCCCTTTATACTCCCCCCTCCCCCTCCCCTGAGGTCACTTCCCCCGATCTCTTCCCCAATCCCATAGGCTGGTCAGCTTCCAGCAGAAAGCGCAGGCCAGTCATGGGGCTGCCGACCTTAAAAGGCCGGCACCCTTCTTGACTGTGCTAGCGTTCCATACGCCTTCAGCTGACACCAACCCACCCACACTCCCAAATAATGGAGCCAACAACCACTTCTTCAGAATCGTTCTCCCCGATCCAGGTCTGAGATTCCGCCATACCATAACTACTAACAGGAGGGGAGGGGAGGCGGCCCAAAGGCTCAACTACCTTCCGAATCTGAAACAGAAGTCGATTCGTGACCCAGGCCGCATCCCTCCTAGGCCTGGTAGCTCAACGGGGCTAACTGCCAAGATCCACCTTAACCCCTCACATTCGTCCCTCCCCTCCCCTTGAAACCAGTCACCTATCCTCCTGGCCTGTTTCAGCCGAAACAGCTGCTTCCTTGTAACCCACCCCCACTTTCCATGCCATCTCAGACCCGAACCGAACAGAGGAGACCGCCAAAGCTGCCCGCCACCTCTCCACTGCCAATTCGATCCGCTCCTTAAGGAGGAGATTAAACAAATCGATCCCCAACCCGTTCAGATGTACCCCATCGGCCCTGTAGAAACCCCTAATTCCTTCCACCTCCACGTGACGCGCACTCAGCCCTCCATTTAGTCTAACAAACCGGGCAATCGCCTTATTCACCTTAATACGTACCCGGTCGATAGCCCTTGGATCCCTCGCATGCCTCCACTCGTACCATGGAACTATTTCGGACCAAATCAAAACCACCCCGGGAAATTCCCCTAGAAAAAACAGTAAGTCCCTGGTGATCGATTTGATCAGCTGCCTCATCGGCACCTGGCCCAAATCGTCCCCCCCCCCGCATGACACACCAACACCCCTGGAGGACCCCACTCCATCGCCGACTTCAAGACGTGCTCTCTCATATCCATCCACTTCAATCTCCTAACGCCCGCCCACACCAGCTTTGCTCGATCCCCCGAAATGCCGAGCTGTTCACCGTTCCTTCTCAACGGCGCTCTCTGCGCCGCCCAAAACACAAATGAATGGCCGACCACCAGCACCGAGTACGCCGAGTCTAAAAGAAAATAGCATTAATAACGGTACCGACACTCCCCCCCCCCCCCCCACCATGCTGTTACACCTGCTCAATTCTCCCTGGACGAATATTTGACAAAAACCTTTTTGATTCCCATCTTCTCAGCTTTTTCACCAGGTCCACCGGCAAACCCAATCTCGCAGCCTCCATTGCCGCTCCTATGCGAAACGAGTGAGTCCCATACTCCTTGCTAGACAGCCCCATCACCGCTAAGCATTTTCTAAACACTGCCAAAAACTGGAAGCGCGACAAAAAGGCCCCGTCCTTGTGTATAAACAACGGCCCCCCTGTAAGTGGCCTAACGTCCAAAAAACCCCTTAGTGTGAGGACCGGACATGAAACATTCGGACCCAGCTGGCCCAAAAAAATACTCACCCCTGGTCAGTCTTTGACACGCGAATCCGAATCCAAACCCCTTCCCCTGCAAAAAACACATCATCCACCTGAAGGCCACCCGGCTCCTGCTTATTCCAACCAACTCCCCCCACCCGTAATGCCCCGAAAAAAGCCACCGAAAATGCAGCTTGGAAAAGCCTTACCTCAAATTCCGACGAACAAACCTGAGGAAGCCGACCCATGACCCCTTGTAAAAACTCACAGGAGACCGCATGCCTCCTATCCACCGTCTTATGCTCCCTGCGCCACCCCTTCAGCGCCTGCCTTACCCAAAACATTTTCGTGAAATCTTTCCACCCCGCCAACTTACACAAAAAGGCAAGGGCCGCCAGCTTTTTGTCTATTACCACCGGGGACTCCCCACCCCTGCTAATAGCTCCCCCACATACCAAACGAACAGGTCCTGCCTCTCTCCCTCCGCAAGCAGCTCCACACCTTCGAGTAGCCCCCTCACGTAGAAGGTGTGACCGACCTCTGAATCAGCTCGAACCAACGGCTCAAACGATCTCCCTCAACCACTCCGGGCACACTTCGCCGACCGCGCTCGCCTCGGGCGACAAGCTCCAAAACCGATCCCACTGCAAATGAGAGAGAGCATCAGCCACCGCGTTCTCAACCCCCGGCACGTGAACCGCCCTGAACCATATGTTACACTTCAAACATGCCAGTACCAGCTGGCGCAACAATACGACGACCGGGGACGACGACGAAGTTTGTGAATTAACCGCCGCTACTACTGCCGTGTTGTCCGAGCGGAAACACACTGCCTTGTTCCTTAAAGCCTCCCCCCCACAAGACCATCGCCACCACCAACGGGAACAAAAAGGCCATGTTCCTGATCAGCTCCGACTCTGCCCACCTCTTCGGCCATAATCCAGCACACCATCTGCCCTTCAAATAGGCCCCGAAACCCGACGAACCTGCTGCATCCGTAAATAGCTCCACCTCCTCTTTCGATCTCATGGGATCCAACCAGTACCCCAGCCCGTTGAACGACTTCAGGAAGGAAACCCACATCCTCACATCCTCCTTCAGCTCCGCCGTGAGCCGAATAAAGTGATGCCGCTCCCTGATCCCAACCGTCACCAACGACAACCGCCGCATAAAAACCTGTCCCATCGGCAAAACCCTGCATGCGAAATTCAGCTTGCCCAGTACTGACTGGAGCTGCTTCAGCCGAATCTTCCTAAGCCCAAGGATCCCTTCCAGCCCCGCTTCCAGATCCCGCACCTTGTCCGCCGGCAACCTGCAGACCCCTTCCACCGTGTCAATCTCGATCCCGAGAAACTTGATGGACGTCGCCGGGCCCTCAGTTTTTCCGTGCGCCACCGGCACTCTGAACCCCCGAAACACCTCCAGCATGCTTGCCAGGATGAGCTCGCACTCCCTCGATTCCGCCGACCCCACACAAAGAAAATCATCCAAGTAATGCGTTATGGACACCACCCCGGCCTTCTCCTTCACCACCCACTCCAAAAACAAGCTGAAGGCTTCGAAGTATGAGCATGAGATTGAACATCCCATCGGGAGACAGCGGTCCACATAATACCCCCCTTCAAATAAACACCCCAATAAGTACACACTCTCCGGGTGCACTGGCAACAACCTAAACGCCGCTTTAATATCTGTTTTGGCCATAAGCGCCCCCGGGCCTGCTTCCCGCACCATCGCCAATGCAAAGTCAAATGACGTGTATGCCATCGACGACAACTCCCGTTCAATGCCATCGTTGACCGATCCCCCCTTTGGAAAGGACAGGTGGTGAATTAGGCGAAACTTTCCCATTTCCTTTTTTGGCACCAAGCCCAATGGGGACACCACCAATCCCTCCACCGGTGGATCGGTAAACGTTCCCGACATCAGCCCCAATAACACTTCCTTTTCCAGCTTCTGCCTCACCACATCCGGGTGTAGCCGGGCTGACTTCAAATTTTTTACCGCCCCCCTTTCCCCGGGGGGTGCATGACATGGAATCCTAAAACCCTCCCTAAAACCCTCGGCCAGCAACCGTGCCGCCCGCCGATCCGGATATTTATTTTGCCACGGGAGCATCACTTCTCCTTTCACCGGCGTTATCCCTCTTTGTAGGTCCTTCCGGGAACCTCCTGAACCCCCCCTGTCCTTTCCTGAAACAGTGCCCAATGGAGTGATTACCCCCGCAGGCTGAGCATTCGTGCCGGAATTTACACCCTGCACCGAATTTACACTGGGAATCATTAAATGCCCAGAACACTCCTTTCCTTGTTGCCACCCCTGGAGTGGACGAGGGGGCACCCCCCTTAAAGGGCGACGAGCTGGCCGCAGCAGAATACACCTCCCCCCGGGAGTTCATAACCCGCAGCCAAAGCCCCATGTCCTTATGGTCCCAACCTAGCTCGGCACACACCGACATCCGCTGTCGGAATTGCTCGTCATACCTCAGCCACGCCATCCCCCATAAACTCTGGTGCTTCCCAGATGGTGTCTAGGTAACAAAACAGCGGAGAGCAATTCCCTGGGTTCTTTTCTCCCACTACACTCGCCAAGATCGCAAAAGCCTGTAGCCAGTTCCCGAACGTCCTCGGGATCAACCTAAAACTCCTTCTGTCCTCATCCTCTTCCCTAAGGTGCTCCCTTTCCCTCCCCCATCTACCAGTTCCGAAACGTATAAGAGGGAGCAGTGTAAAAATATCTACATACTCCCGCCTCCAAATCTTTTCCTTAACTTGGTCCGAAACCGACGCCCCCCCTTTTTTCCACCTCTGGACCAGGTCCCTTATCCGGCCCCACGTCCCGATCTGCCGGTGCTACCCCAGTATGAACCACCACCGTTCTACAACCTCCAACCATCTCCCTGGGCAATCCCCCCCTCGCCGACGCCGGACACCCCCCTCGGGTCCACCGCCGACTCCGACCCTGTAGCCTCCCATCTATCCAATAACTCCCGCATCCCCGTTATAAACCCCCCCCAACCCGCCGGAGCCACCCTCCCCCCGGCGAGACCCTCGAAGGCCAAGTGCGACACATTGCCGGATACGCCGATCTGTAAAGGCTCACCTTGATGAATGGCCGCGCTGCTTGGGATGCCTTCACCCCGACCGTCGTCCAGAGATCCTGAGCCCGACTGACCCAGGATCCCACTTCTTGCCGGATGTTCTGACGCACCCGCCGACCCGGTGCCACCACTGGAACTCCGAATGAAGATCCCGTCCCTCCTGCGCCGGTCGCCGCAAGCCTGGCCAACACGGTGCGGGCCTCTCCGTCCCATCGCCCTGATGCCCCGACCGCCGTTCTGCTCCGGATCCCTTCCTGATCGGACATCGCCTGCTGAGAAAAAAGGAGAGGCAAAGAGCCTGTCCGTTCCATGCAACCCACCCCATGGGAGCTGGGAACGCAGCGCTGGATAATCGGAAACGCGGGGCGCGCTAAAACGGGTGGACGCCAGCCACGCTAGGCCCGGGAACGGTGACGCCAGCTCAAACGGCCATGCCTGTAGCTGATTGGGAGGAGGGGTCGCCGACCCCCCCGCCCCACTAACGAACCCGAAAGGGGGTGGGGGGTCGCGCAACCGTGCTATATGGGGCATCCCAACCCGTGGAACCCGCGGGGGCTGGGGAGTGTGCTGCTTGAGGAGCCCACCACGCGTCACAGCAGGCACTGTGGGCTCCTGTACATACCATTGAGGGGGCCCGGCCAGCGTCAGCGGAGACGCTGGGCCCCCCCCCCTTTGTCCCCACAGTGAGATGAATTAGGGGCCCCAGCGGCATCAAAAAAGACGCCCGGGGCTCCTGTAACCTCCGCTGAGGGAGCCTGCCCAGCGACAGTGATGACGCAGGGGGCTCCCCCCCTTTGTATCCCCATGTGTGCTGAGTTAGGAGCCCCACAGGCGTCATAAAAGACGCCCGGGCTCCCGAACTTTCTACTGAAGGAGCCTGGCCAGCATCCGTGAGGATGCTGGGGGTTCCCCCCCTTTGACCCCCCCCTTTGATGACCTCGGAGCCCCGGCGGCGTCATGAAAGACGCCCGGGCCTCCAGTACCAGAGCAGGCGGCCAGCGCGAGGCTGCCTGCTTGTGTCTCTGCTCCGGCAGGGGCAGAGCTCAGGCCCCCGTCTCTCCCTCCTCGCACTGAGGGGGCGGAGCCTCTCCCCGCCACCTAGAGCTACCCGGCGGAGAGGAAGCAGAAGACCTCGCAGCCCGGCACTCCTGGTCTTTGGCCACGCCGCCGCATGAGGTAAGGCGGGGATCTCGGCCGCGCCCCCCTCGGGGGGACAGCGGCACTTAAGGGAGCCTCCCGGGCACAGGAGGCAGGGCGCGGGAGGCAGGTACAGGCCACAGCAGCCCGCCGGGGTGGGGGGGACCCGCGCCCGCCTGCGAGGAGGGCCCGCTGGGCCCGACCGCCGCGACCTGGGCCAAAACTGAAGGGGGGCTCCCCCGCCGCCTAGCATGGCGAGGGGGCGAGGGGCTGAGGCAGGCTACGACCCGCCGAACCCGTCTGGAGCGCGAGGGAGGAGGGGGTGGCGAGGCGAGGACTGGGTAAGGAGTTTGCTGTCTCCATCCACCTCCCGGCGCAGCACAGACATCAAGGCTTCCATCCTTGGGGGCTGGACGGGCGTCAAACCTGACAGCACGTTCCAGCGAAGAGATCGAGGGCCAAAGAGGAAGAGGAGGTGGGAACCAGCCCCTTTATACTCCCCCCTCCCCTGAGGTCACTTCCCCCGATCTCTTCCCCCAATCCCACAGGCTGGTCAGCTTCCAGCAGGAAGCGCAGGCCAGTCATGGGGCTGCCAACCTTAAAAGGCCGGCGCCCTTCTTAAGCATAGGAGCAGCAGTAGGGAGACACATGAGCATAGGAGCAGCAGTAGGGAGACACATGAGCATAGGAGCAGCAGTAGGGAGACACATGAGCATAGGGGCAGCAGTAGGGAGACACATGAGCATAGGGGCAGCAGTAGGGAGACACATGAGCATAGGAGCAGCAGTAGGGACACACATGAGCATAGGAGCAGCAGTAGGGACACACATGAGAATAGGAGCAGCAGAAGGGAGACACATGAGCATAGGAGCAGCAGTAGGGACACACATGAGCATAGGAGCAGCAGTAGGGAGACACATGAGCATAGGAGCAGCAGTAGGGAGACACATGATCATAGGAGCAGCAGTAGGGATACACATGAGCATAGGGGCAGCAGTAGGCAGACACATGAGCATAGGAGCAGCAGTAGGGACACACATGAGCATAGGAGCAGCAGTAGGGAGACACATGAGCATAGGAGCAGCAGTAGGGAGACACGTGAGCGTAGCGGCAGCAGTAGGGAGACATATGAGCATAGGAGCAGCAGTAGGGAGACACATGAGCATAGGAGCAGCAGTAGGGAGACACATGAGCGTAGCGGCAGCAGTAGGGAGACATATGAGCATAGGAGCAGCAGTAGGGATACACATGAGCATAGGTGTAGCAGTAGGGACACACATGAGCATAGGAGCAGCAGTAGGGAGACACGTGAGCATAGGAGCAGCAGTAGGGAGACACATGAGCATAGGAGCAGGGATAGAGAGACACATGAGCATAGGAGCAGCAGTAGGGACACACATGAGCATAGGGGCAGCAGTAGGGAGGCACATGAGCATAGGAGCAGAAGTAGGGAGACACATAAGCATAGGAGCAGCAGTAGGGAGACACATGAGCATAGGAGCAGCAGTAGGGAGACACATGAGCATAGGGGTAGCAGTAGGGAGGCACATGAGCATAGGAGCAGAAGTAGGGAGACACATAAGCATAGGAGCAGCAGTAGGGAGACACATGAGCATAGGAGCAGCAGTAGGGAGACACATGAGCATAGGGGCAGCAGTAGGGAGACCCCTGATCATAGGGGCAGCAGTAGGGAGACACATGAGCATAGGGGCAGCAGTAGGGAGACCCCTGATCATAGGAGCAGCAGTAGGGAGACACATGAGCATAGGGGCAGCAGTAGGGAGACACATGAGCATAGGGGCAGCAGTAGGGAGACACATTAGCATAGGGGCAGCAGTAGGGAGACACATGAGCATAGGAGCAGCAGTAGGGAGACACATGAGCATAGGGGCAGCAGTAGGGAGACACATGAGCATAGGGGCAGCAGTAGGGAGACACATGAGCATAGGGGCAGCAGTAGGGAGACACATGAGCATAGGGGCAGCAGTAGGGAGACACATGAGCATAGGGGCAGCAGTAGGGAGACACATTAGCATAGGGGCAGCAGTAGGGAGACACATGAGCATAGGAGCAGCAGTAGGGAGACACATGAGCATAGGGGCAGCAGTAGGGAGACACATGAGCATAGGGGCAGCAGTAGGGAGACACATGAGCATAGGGGCAGCAGTAGGGAGACACATGAGCATAGGGGCAGCAGTAGGGAGACACATTAGCATAGGGGCAGCAGTAGGGAGACACATGAGCATAGGAGCAGCAGTAGGGAGACACATGAGCATGGGGCAGCAGTAGGGAGACACATGAGCATAGGGGCAGCAGTAGGGAGACACATGAGTATAGGGGCAGCAGTAGGGAGACACATGAGCATAGGGGCAGCAGTAGGGAGACACATGAGCATAGGGGCAGCAGTAGGGAGACACATGAGCATAGGGGCAGCAGTAGGGAGACACATGAGCATAGGGGCAGCAGTAGGGAGACACATGAGCATAGATGTAGCAGTAGGGAGACACATGATCATAGGGGCAGCAGTAGGGAGACACATGAGCATAGGAGCAGCAGTAGGGAGACACATGAGCATAGGAGCAGCAGTAGGGACACACATGAGCATAGGAGCAGCAGTAGGGAGACACATGAGCATAGGGGCAGCAGTAGGGAGACACATGAGCATAGGGGCAGCAGCAGGGAGACACATGAGCATAGGAGCAGCAGTAGGGAGACACATGAGAATAGGAGCAGCAGTAGGGAGACACATGATCATAGGGGCAGCAGTAGGGAGACACATGAGCATAGGGGAAGCAGTAGGGATACACACGAGCATAGGAGCAGCAGTAGGGAGACACATGATCATAGGGGCAGCAGTAGGGAGACACATGAGCATAGGGGCAGCAGTAGGGAGACACATGAGCATAGGAGCAGCAGTAGGGAGACACATGAGCATAGGAGCAGCAGTAGAGAGACACATGAGCATAGGAGCAGCAGTAGGGAGACACATGAGCATAGGAGCAGCAGTAGGGAGACACATGAGCATAGGGGCAGCAGTAGGGAGACACATGAGCATAGGGGCAGCAGTAGGGAGACACATGAGCATAGGGGCAGCAGTAGGGAGACACATGAGCATAGGGGCAGCAGTAGGGAGACACATGAGCATAGGGGCAGCAGTAGGGAGACACATGAGCATAGGAGCAGCAGTAGGGAACAACATGAGCATAGGAGCAGCAGTAAGGAGACACATGAGCATAGGAGCAGCAGTAGGGAGACACATGAGCATAGGGGCAGCAGTAGGGCAACACATGATCATAGGGGCAGCAGTAGGGAGACACATGAGCATAGGGGTAGCAGTAGGGAGACACATGGGCATAGGGGCAGCAGTAGGGAGACACATGAGCATAGGGGCAGCAGTAGGGAGACACATGAGCATAGGGGCAGCAGTAGGGAGACACATGAGCATAGGGGCAGCAGTACGGAGACACATGAGCATAGGAACAACAGTAGGGACACACCTGATCATAGGGGCAGCAGTAGGGAGACACATGATCATAGGGGTAGCAGTAGGGACACACATGAGCATATTGTAGGGGTAGCAGTAGGGACACACATGAGCATGTTGTAGGGGTAGCAGTAGGGCATCCAGGGGATCAGGTGAGTGCAGAGGGGTTGAAGACGGTTGATCATGTGACAGATGCAGAGAAAGGCAGATAAGCGGTTTCTTTTTCTCTGGAATCCCGAGTTTGTCAATCAGAGGAATCGTGAGAAACAACATTTTGAGCCAGAAGAAAAATGGAGGCGCGGGGGTAATTGTGACTGCAACTGATACGTCTGCTCGATAACAATAACTGTCAGAGCCTTACACAGAAGAGGTGCCCGGGGGAGCAGCAGGACAAAGGGGCCCAGTGAGGGCCAGAGGAAGCCATGAGCGCTCTCTCATCTCAGAGGCACCAGCAGAATTTGTCTCATTCCGAGATCCCGGGATAACCGGAGGAACATTTCCCACATCCTATTAACACTTATGGACGCTTTTTAAATTTAGGAAGGTTATACATTGCAGCCAGATTTCTGCAAAACATCTTTTAAAGTGGACCAAAACCCAGCAAAGTGAATGGGACGACCTGGGGGTTTTCACGAAGCAGGGCATCCCAATTTTGGATGGCCCGGAGGGAGGGAAGACCAGCCCAGAGATCTTATAGATTCCTGGGCCGATCGTCCCTCCCTCTGGGGCATCGATGATTGGGATGCCCCATTGTGTGAAAACCCCCAGGTCGCCCCATTCACTTACCTTGCTTCCCAGTCCAACGGTGCATGTGCGAGCCGCGGCCGCATCCCCGCTATCCCTCTACCAGGGTGTGTGCCCGCGCCAAGCATTTGTGAATGGCCGGCATTGACACATTCCCTGTTAGAGGGAAGCAGGGGATGCGGCCGCCAGAGCTGATTGGACGAGTGGCCGCGCATGTGCCGTAGGACCGGGAAGAGGTAAGTTGCGCTTGACGATCTGGGGGGTTTAACACAGCGGGGCATCCCCGATCGGGGTGCCCCAGGGGAAATGACCATAACCCAGGGTAGTCAAAATCCTGGGTTTTGGTCCACTTTAAGGGCCCATGCACAAAAACAGTATGCCATGCTGTATTGTCTGTGTCTGTCCACTTGGGGTGCCACAGATACAAAACTCAGGTCTTAGTGATAAAGGACCTCAAATTGGCCCTCGGATTCCCGGGTAACCCCTTGGCCCCACGTGAGCCTGCTTGTAAGACCACACCATAGCAAGAACATTCTGCAACGTGGAGGCTGATTCATTACTAGCGCCAGGTATCGGCGGATGAGCGTCTGTACAGAGGCGCTAAGAGCGACCACTAGTAGACACTGTGACTGGCTATCAGGCGCTGTAACAGAGCGTCTCATTCACTGTAGTATCCTGGCCGGCATTGATGAATAAGATGTATGTTGGGCGCTCTAACACCAGTAGTAAGAAGTTTCTCAGCCAGCCCAAGATGTTGAAAAATCTTCAATTTTATTAAACTTCCATCATTAAAATCAGCAGTCCAACAGGAACAATCATCATAGTATGAGCAAGATAAGGCCTAACGCCAGTACAGCGCTGCAGGGAGCGAGAGGTAGCGCCAGCTCAGTGCAACTGACTCTCAGCGACTCACACCATATTCAACAAAAAAACAGCCTCACACAGCGTAGGCGCTCTGGATCTGTAGCATAGAGCACCAGACGCTGTGTGATTAAAGTCTGATTTTAAACACATATCCACCAGTAAAAAAGCGAAAACACATGGAATGACATTGTTGTAACATTGTGACATTAACACTTTAATGCCAGACCTGTAATGACAATTCTGCATAAAAATATTTTTAAAAGTTTTCAAAAATGACTCTTTCTAGGCCATGAGAGGTCACACAATTATTTGAGAGAAAAAAAAAATAAACACAAAAAATTCCTGTTTAAACAGAAGAAAAGTAACGTCCATTGAAATGTATGTATACCAGGCTCTGGAAGCTAGAGCGCCGGCGTATACGCTGAGTCGCCTGTAATAATACATGTGACGCTACATGGCGCTGTTAGAGTCGCTCACCAGAATCACCTTCATAAATGTGGTTTTGCGTACAGCGCCTGCCGTTCACCAGACACTGACTGTCGCTACAAGGCGCTACCTGCCGCTATCCCTTCATGAATAAACCCCAAAGTTGACTTGTAGACCCCGACCGCCATCATTTGGCACATGAAGGATGGGCAGCTCCGCCACCGATTGGTAAACATTGCTCCAGACAGTATCAATCAGCCGCAGCGACAGGGGCGAGGAGCAGCAGAGATACTCGCCCGACGTCCTGCACTGCTGACCCCCGCAATGTTTTCCCAGCCTAATGCACAACGGAACCCTTTCATTAAAGATACATTTCTAGGGGGTGTTTCATGTGCATGAGAAATGCCCGGCCTCGTTACTTGTTGATTAATTGTCACATCCTGCAATAAAGATCTTATCATCCCTCCAATCAACTGCTCCAAATCAGAGGGGACCACGTACTCCATCTCCATCCAGCTGCGCACAAGGAGACCCTAAGGGGAGACACTCCATAGGAAGTGACTCATTACTGTCCATACATAAGTGCTTACATCCCTCCTGTGAAATATGACATTAATGGCATCACTGTACGGCCGCATGGCTTTCATGCCGGCAACTGCGGCCATGCACCGGGTAATGATGCCGCCACTCTCCACTAATGTTTGCTTTCAGGATTTAAAGCAGACCAAAACCCTAAAATGGACATTCCAGACAAACAGCTTTCTGCTCTCCCTATGCTGGCTGTCAGGGGTGGCATTGTTCATTCACTAGCAGATATACTCTGTTGAACTTACTCTCTTCTGCTGACTCATCATTCTCAGTCTCCTTACAAAGATTATGAATGATTTCCTCTAGTGGACCCCAAGAATGATTTCCTCTAGTGGACCCCAAGAATGATTTCCTCTGGTGTGTCCCAAGAATGATTTCCTCTGGTGTGTCCCAAGAATGATTTCTTCTAGTGGGCCCCAAGAATGATTTCCTCTGGTGGGCTCCAAGAATGATTTCCTCTGGTGGCCCCAAGAATGATTTTTTCTAGTGGGCTCCAGGAATAATTTCCCCTGGTGGCCCCAAGAATCATTACCTCCAGTGGCCCCATGAATTATTTTCTCTGGTGGGCCCAAGAATCATTACCTCCAGTGGCCCCATGAATGATTTTCTCTGGTGGCTCAGAGAATGCTTTCCACTGGTAGGCCCTAAGAATTATTTCCTCTGGTGGAAGCAAGTATGATTTCCTCTGGTGTGTCCCAAGAATGATTTCTTCTAGTGGGCCCCAAGAATGATTTCCTGTGGTGGGCCCCAAGAATGATTTCCTCTGATCAGCCCAAATAATGATTTACCCTGGTGGACCCCAAAAATAATTTCTCCTGGTGGCCCCAAAGAATTATTTTCTTTGGTGGCCCCAAGAATGATTTCCTCTGGTGGGCTCCAAGAATGATTTCCTCTGGTGGGCTCCAAGAATGATTTCCTCTGGTGACCCCAAAGAATGATTTCCTCTGGTGACCCCAAGAATAATTTCCTCTGGTGGCCCCAAGAATGATTTCCTCTGGTGGCCCCAAGAATGATTTCCTCTGGTGGCCCCAAGAATGATTTCCTCTGGTGGCCCCAAAGAATGATTTCCTCTGGTGGCCTCAAGAATGATTTCCTCTGGTGGCCCCAAGAATGATTTCCTCTGGTGGTCCCAAGAATGATTCCCTCTGGTGACCCCAAGAATGATTCCCTCTGGTGACCCCAAGAATGATTTCCTCTGGTGGCCCCAAAGAATGATTTTCTCTGGTGGCCCCAAAGAATGATTTCCTCTGGTGGCCCCAAAGAATGATTTCCTCCGGTGGCCCCAAGAATGATTTCCTCTGGTGACCCCAAGAATGATTTCCTCTGGTGGTTCCCAAGAATGATTTCCTCTGGTGGCCCAAATAATGATTTACCCTGGTGGGCCCCAAAAATAATTCCCCCTGGTGGCCCAAAGAATTATTTCCTCTTGTGGCCCCAAGAATGATTTCCTCTGGTGGGCTCCAAGAATGATTTCCTCTGGTGACCCCAAAGAATGATTTCCTCTGGTGGCCCCAAGAATGATTTCCTCTGGTGGCCCAAAGAATGATTTCCTCTGGTGGCCCCAAAGAATGATTTCCTCTGGTGGCCCCAAAAATAATTTCCTCTGGTGGCCCAAAGAATGATTTCCTCTGGTGGCCCCAAGAATGATTTCCTCTGCTGACCCCAAGAATGATTTCCTCTGGTGGCCCCAAGAATGATTTCCTCTGGTGGCCCAAAGAATGATTTCCTCTGGTGGCCCCAAGAATGATTTCCTCTGGTGGCCCCAAGAATGATTTCTTCTGGTGGCCCAAAGAATGATTTCCTCTGGTGGCCCCAAGAATGATTTCCTCTGCTGACCCCAAGAATGATTTCCTCTGGTGGCCCCAAGAATGATTTCCTCTGGTGGCCCCAAGAATGATTTCTTCTGGTGGCCCAAAGAATGATTTCCTCTGGTGGCCCCAAGAATGATTTCCTCTGCTGACCCCAAGAATGATTTCCTCTGGTGGCCCAAAGAATGATTTCCTCTGGTGGCCCCAATAATTATTTCCTCTAGTGGCCGCAAGAATGATTTCCTCTGGTGGCCCAAAGAATGATTTCCTCTGGTGGCCCCAAGAATGATTTCCTCTGGTGGCCCCAAGAATGATTTCTTCTGGTGGCCCAAAGAATGATTTCCTCTGGTGGCCCCAAGAATGATTTCCTCTGCTGACCCCAAGAATGATTTCCTCTGGTGGCCCAAAGAATGATTTCCTCTGGTGGCCCAATGAATGATTTCCTCTGGTGGCCCCAAGAATGATTTCCTCTGGTGGCCCCAAAAATGATTTCCTCTGGTGGCCCAAAGAATGATTTCCTCTGGTGGCCCCAAGAATGATTTCCTCTGGTGGCCCCAAGAATGATTTCTTCTGGTGGCCCAAAGAATGATTTCCTCTGGTGGCCCCAAGAATGATTTCCTCTGCTGACCCCAAGAATGATTTCCTCTGGTGGCCCCAAGAATGATTTCCTCTGGTGGCCCCAAGAATGATTTCTTCTGGTGGCCCCAAGAATGATTTCCTCTGGTGGCCCCAAGAATGATTTCTTCTGGTGGCCCAAAGAATGATTTCCTCTGGTGGCCCCAAGAATGATTTCCTCTGCTGACCCCAAGAATGATTTCCTCTGGTGGCCCCAAGAATGATTTCCTCTGATGGCCCCAAGAATTATTTCCTCTAGTGGCCCAAAGAATGATTTCCTCTGGGTCAGAATAGTTGATTGCAAATGCGACGAAGGGATGGTGTGATACGCTTCAGCGTCAGGATCGAACATACAATAGAGGCAGGGGAGGCAGCTGCTGCCGGGCCCGTGTTAGGGTGGTGCCTCCCTCCCCTTGCAGCGCCTGTAGTGCTGTCGACTGGAAGCACCAGGAGCCAGAACAGTAGGTCCCACAGGGGGGAGGAGTCTCCTCCAGACATTCTGTGTATAGGGCCAGGGGTGAAGCTTGGATCTCTGCTGCCTGAGGTCAACTATAGAAAGCCGCCCCCCTCCCAATTTTTTTTGTATACGTCTAATCACTGACGGCTCAGCGACCTCAATTGGCTGATCTCAAGACTGCTAGCTGACGTGACCCAGCTGGTCGCACACCCAGTTTCTCTGTAGTCTAGGGAGTACTCCTGCATCCATTCATTCAGATAGGTGCCTTAGCTTCATTGAAACTGGGGATGCGGCTGCCGGCAAAGACAGCGCCTCTGGTGAGTTTACCAGTGACGCTGGGGGTTTCACTCAGCGGAGCATCTGGATTTTGGATGCCCCAGGGGCAGGCTAGCGGCAGGCCCTGGAGTATTTTAGACGCTAGGACTGTGCATTTTGAGCCAAGTGGACCAAAACCCAAAATTTTGACTATTCTGGGTTTTGGTCTTTGCCCCCTGAACGGAGGTGCCCCGCTGTGTGAAACCCCCCAAGTCGTCCGATCTCACCCTTCCCCAGTTCTACGATGCATGCATAGCCCTCTCGTCCAATCAGCATGCTCGGATCCTCTCGAGCTCCTTCATCCAGGAGCTCATTTAATGCAATCCGAGTGTGCTTGCAGACGCATCCTCGCTACCCTTTAACAGGGAGCGAATCCGCGCTGTCCATTCACAAATGTCTGCCTTGCTAAAGGGATAGCAGGGATGCGGCTGCTGCGCGCACATGCACCATTGGACCGAGAACGAAGGTGAGTTTACGTGCATCCCGATCGGTGTGCCTCTGTGGGGCGAGTATGCCTGCCCTGGAGTCTATGAGATTTGGGTTTTGGTCTACTTTAAGTAAAAAAACAAAAAATCTTGACATGTTTTTTTTCAGTGCAGGGTGTATAAACCTTTCTCTTGCCACCTACTTGACGTTGCCATGTTTTTACCGCTCAGTTATTCTCGTGAGAGCTCTCCATATGCTATAAAGTTCACCGTCATATACACAACATTCTCCTACGCATACTTATTGCGCAACATTTCCTTTTTTTTTTAAACTGAAATTCCTGAGCCGAAATGTTGGTTTCCCTTTTTTTCCGGAGACGGCGGCAACTCCATAATCATTTTCTGCAACAAAAAGACTTAACCATTTCATCTCCTTTAGGTACACATTAAGTAACTAAAATTCTTTTATTTATTTTGAGTACAAATACCCAGCCTCGTGCTTTTTATCAAATCCCCTCCAATGACAAGTTCACAGCACTAACATTTATGTTTTTGTTGGCCAATTTGTTAACTTCACAGAAGAATTTATCCGATTACACATCCTGCTTTGCCAACTTTTAAAGTTAAAAAAAAAGGAAGCCTATGTTAATTAGTCGGAGGTGTGTTTCCGAAGCCTTACAAAGCATGTTCTGTGGGGGACGGTACCATGTTAGAAAAGCGAGCCGCGGGCCAACAACAAAAAAACTTTTTTTTTTGTTAAGTCAGTTTTCTTTTTTTCAAATAGCACCGATGCGTCGATGACATTTCCCAAAAGGAAGTAGCTAAATACCCGAATGAGAGTGATCTGAGATTAAGAAACAACACAGACTTCTTGAAGGCAACGGAGTTTCAAGACCAGGGCGAAGGAAAAAACCTATAGAGGCCCTCAGGGCGGTTTTCCAAAATGTCTACTCTCTCTCTGTGCCAGCCATCTGTGTTCGTTTAATGTCTCAGTCTGTGTGTTGAGGTGGAAGGAGGGCACTGAACACATGTTCTCATGTTGCAAGCCGGAGTGTGGGCTTCTATTGTACAGTAAAAAAAAAAAAAAAAAAACCCCGTCTGCCTGGACCTTCTCAAACAAGGCATAATAATCGGACGGTCCCGGTGGACGAGCAATTTCACCAACACCAGCTGCGGGGGGAGATGTTCTGTGTATTTTTTATTCGCATTGAAGGATGTAAAGCGGAAAATTTCAGAAGCACACTTGTTGTGTAAAACAACAGAATGCGAAGAACCGCAACATTAAAGAAAATAAAAAACACCGAAAGAAATCGAAACCAGTTTAACGAAAGGTTTGATCACTGTAAATAGTTTCAGTCATTTCATTTCGGTTAAGATTTGTAAGAGTTATGCAATATTTTGGCAAAATAAATAGGCATTTTGGATGATAAAAGTAAAAACATAAATAGCAAAGGCTGGGGAACTTTTTGTCATAGTGCCACTGCAGATGTCGCATGAGTGCAAACTATAAATTTAAAGCGGACCTTCAGCATCATTTAATGAAAAGCCCAGACCCTTAAAAACTATTCCCCATGATCTAAAATTAAACTATTTTACGATTTTAGTCACTTACTTTTTATTCTTTCCCCCACTGGCCTGCATCACATACTGAGGAGAGGAGTCAAAAGTGCAGGGGGGCGGGTTATAGCTGTGCTTTGTACAGACACAGCAGATCTGGGGTCGGGAAAAAGGTCAGCAATCCCAGAATGCAGAGCGGCACATTCAGAAGACACTTCCTGTTTCCAGGCAGCCTGAAACCCCATGGGCAGCCATATTTGATGTTTAAAGGCTCATAAAATGCAGGAGATGCAGGTAGGATGATTTTTTTTTTTTGTTTCAATATTTTTATTAAAGCTTTGAGTTTCCAACATTACATATATTTGAAACGTATGCATTCTAATGCCATCCCGCGCAGGGGAGGTGAGAAGAAAAGCAATCGTTCAAAATTGCATAAGATTACACATAAATCAGGTTGATGTATTAATAATTTGCAATGTATACAAGTCGAGAAGGTAAGGAAGTAAATTACAGCATCAAGAACAGTCAACATCTTCGTATGGCCTACTTGACCTGAGACAAGTTCATATCTATTCTAGGGCCATACAGGTCACGGGGTCCTGGCCCCCATGGTCTGTACCGCCACAGGTGAGTCCGCAGGATTGGTCAAGCGCGCCAAAGGGAAGAGGTTAATGGGAACCGTTTAGAATCGTAATCTAAAGGGAGGAAAAACAAAGAACTGGGGGGAGGGGGAAAGAAGATTGGGGGGGAGGAAGGGTCGGGGGGGGGGGAAGGATCAAGGAGCTCCCGCACTCCGCCAGCCAACACGTATGGCCACTACAGCCTCCACGGGGGTACGCCAGGCCAAGCAAATCTCATCCAAGGCTCCCATATCGAGAGGAATTTGGTAGGATGATCTGTATGCATAGCCTAGGGCAGGGGTACTCAACCACTTCTTATAAAGGTCCATTTACAGGCATCTGGTGAGAGGCGAAGGTCCGGACGGGGTGCTGTCGGGGGGGGGGGGTGGATAGTTAGAAATCAGCGCACTGGGGGCGGGTTGGGGGTGGATTATACCTTGCAATGCCACTTCCTGCACATGCAGTACTTCATATTGCAATGCTAAGTGTCAGGGAGACAAACTACATCGCCAATCCATAACGGGGCAGCGCTGAGCATGGCAACACAGAAGCAACTAAGAAGCCGCTCGTCCAATCAGCGCACTCGGAGCCACTTAGGTCACGTCATCTAAGCCTTCGTCTAAGGCAGAGGCTCTGTGCCCACGCTGGCCATTCACAAATGTCTGGTGCGGGCACGCGCCCTGCTGGAGGGATATCGGGGGTGCGGCCGCAGGTCACGCATGGGCGGTTAGATCGGGAATCAAGGAAAGGTAAGCCTGACCTCCGTTAAGGTCTGCCCCTGTTGGAAACCCTATAAGCTCCGGGGAAGTGTTGAACCCCGTTGGGAGTATTGTCCCTGTACATTTGCTGATTTGATGCATAAACCAGTGGGATCATTGGAAGCCTTACATTCAACTTGTGACTAAAATCCCTAAGGTGGAGAGGATCACGCTTAGCAATTCACTGCCTAATTTACTAAGAGCTAACTTACACATCACAAGTGTAGGCCTTTTGATACCGTGACTGTGTATTGTGCCATTGCTGAGAAAGCTGATACAGTGACTTCGCCTTTCGGAAGTTACTGCTTTAAACTGTTAACTGTGATCTGTGAAGTTAAACCGGACCTTCAGCATCATTTCATGAGAAGCCCAAAACCTTAAAAAAACTATTCCCCAGCATCTAAAATTATTATATTTAACGTTTTTAGTCACTTTTTATTCCTTACCTCACTGGCATGTAATTCTGTTCAGCATTCTAGGATACGGGCGCCGCCATCTTGGCTCAGTAGCATCAGATACTGAGGAGAAGGGTCAAAAGTACAGGGGGGAGGGGGGTTATAGGTGTGCTTTGCACAGACAGAGCAGAGCTGGGGTCAGGAAAAGGTCAGCAATCCCAGAATGCACAGGGGCACAGTCAGAAGACACTTCCTGTTTGCAGGCAGCTTGCACCTCCATGGGCTGCCATCTTGGATGTTTAAAGGCTCGGAAAATGCAGTAGATGCAGATAGGATGATTTTTATTGTGAGCAATCTGTATGTACAGGGTGGGGGAAACATACAAGATAGGCTCTTATTCAGGGTGAAGGTCCGGATTAATGTGAGCAATCTGTATGTACAGGGTGGGGGAAACATATAAGATAGGCTCTTATTTAGGGTGAAGGTCCAGATTAATGTGGGCAATCTGTATGTACAGGGTGGGGGAAACATATAAGATAGGCTCTTATTTAGGGTGAAGGTCCGGATTAATGTGGGCAATCTGTATGTACAGGGTGGGGGAAACATATAAGATAGACTCTTATTTAGGGTGAAGGTCCGGATTAATGTGGGCAATCTATATGTACAGGGTGTGGGAAACATATAAGATATGCTCTTATTTAGGGTGAAGGTCCGGTTTAAGTATTTTGAAGTCGTGTTGTGATAAGCTGCCATCAGATACTGGCTTGTGTTAAGCTACAGCCTGGATCTGTGATATGTGCTATGTGCTGCACTGTGATAAAAGTTCAAAAAAGAGGAGCTACATTGGTTAGGACAGATTTGAGTTGTGCATCTGCTTATCAACCAACTGTGACCTGTTGGATAATAAACTCTTTGCCAGTGGCCTATATCGTTGGATTTCAAATAGGGGTGACCCTGGGTATCAATAGAGTGCTTTATACTATCTTCCCTGGTGCTCCCCTGGAACTACCCTTACTTAGTCCAAAGCCAAAGGTCAAGACCGGTAGCAAAAAGAGTAATCTGGAAAGCGTATCCAAAGGGTTGTAAGCTGGCATCTGGTAAGGGGAGGTCAAAGTCTGTAATTCAAGGTCAAAAAAGAAGACACAAACAAGCAAAATCCATAAGTAATCAAGGGTCAGCAACGAGTAATCCAAAGTGCAAAGCTTTCCAAGGTTCAAAGACACAAGGAAACATAACAGACTGATCAGGAAATCTGCCTGCCTGGCAACATCCAAACTGTCAAGTCTCTTTCTGACCCATACCTGTTTGACTACACCCGATGTGCCAAGTCTCTTTTTTCGACCCATGCCTGTCTGGCAACGTCCAACCCATGATGGCCGGGCGACAGCAGGTAAGCAAGGGTCAGGTAAGCTAAAATTCTCTTTATGTATAGCTGTATGTACTTGGCAAAATAAACTTGAACTTGAACTGTCCACGGCTGACCTGCCAAGCCTGTTGGTGAATCTGAGGCTGTCTGACCACGTCAGATCTGCAAGAACTGTTTCTGGCCTATACCTGTCTGACCACATCTGCCAAACCTGTTGCTGACCTTGGCCTGCCAGACTATTTGTGCCACTGTACTCTGGTCACCGCTGAACAACAACACTAGCCGCTGTGCTAGACTGACCCCTCAGCCTTGCCATCCTTTGTTGCACTTAGGATCCCTGCATATGTATGGAAGCCATTGAGCCGGCCTCACATAGGCTGCTTCAGCACCAGCTTGGAGAATGACTTCAGTCTACTTAGCGGTCCTACAGATGCAGCCTGAGATACTGTTAGCAATACTCTTGCGGCCGGTGACACCTTGATTTTTGACCACTACCCACACCAACACCTGACCTGTCTTTTGACCTCCCTTTCATTTCGGCTGACTTTTGGTTACAATCACGACCCTTGCTTTTGAACATCTCTTGGCTTAGTAGGACTGATTTTTAGATTTGAACCATGGCTTACCACCTTTTAACCCAGCATTTATTACCCTGTGGCCTTCAAGCCTTAGAGAACTATACAACCATTACCAAATCAACTGGAATCTGTGCACCAGCTCGGAGAATAACTTCAGTCTACTTAGCGGTCCTACAGAAGCAGCCTAAGATACGAAACCATTGACTGTAGCAATACTCTTGTGGCCAGTGACACCTTGCTTTTTGACCGCTGCCCAAACCAACACCTGACCTGTCTTTTGACCTCCCCTTCATTTCGTCTGACTTTTGGCTACAATCACGACCCTTGCTTTTGAACATCTCTTGGCTTAGTAGGACTGATCTTTAAATTTGAACTGTGGCTTGCCACCTTTTAACCAAACATCTATTACCCTGTGGCCTTCAAGCCTTAGAGAACTATACAATCATTACCAAATCAACTAGAATCTGTGCACCAGTTCGGACAATGACTTCAGTCTAGCCTGCGGTCCTACAGATGCAGTCTGAGATACGAAACCATTGACTGTTAGCAATACTCTTGTGGCCGCTGCCCAAACCAACACCTGACCTGACTTTTGATCTCCCTTTCATTTCAGCTGACTTTTGGATACAATCCCAACCTTTGCTTTTAAACAACTCTTGGCTTAGTAGGACTGATTTTTGGGTTTAAAACGTGGCTTTCCCCCTTTTAACCTAGCATTTATTACCCTGTGGCCTTCAAGCCTTAGAGAACTATACAACCATTACCAAATCAACTGGAATCTCTGTGGTCTACACGTGTCCTGCTTATTATTTTAGTCTTTCATTGACCTTTTCCATTTTGGGGTCATCCCTTATGTGACACCTTGCTTTTTGACCGCTGCCCAAACCAACACCTGACCTGTCTTTTGACCTCCCTTTCATTTCGGCTGACTTTTGGTTACAATCACGACCCTTGCTTTTGAACATCTCTTGGCTTAGTAGGACTGATCTTTAAATTTGAACCATGGCTTGCCACCTTTTAACCTAGCATCTATTACCCTGTGGCCTTCAAGCCTTAGAGAACTATACAACCATTACCAAATCAACTGGAATCTGTGCACCAGCTCGGACAATGACTTCAGTCTAGCCAGCGGTCCTACAGATGCAGCCTGAGATACGTAACCATTGACTGTTGTTAGCAATATTCTTGTGGCCGGTCACACCTTGCTTTTTGACCGCTGCCCAAACCAACACCTGACCTGACTTTTGATCTCCCTTTCATTTCAGCTGACTTTTGGATACAATCCCAACCTTTGCTTTTGAACATCTCTTGGCTTAGTAGGACTGATTTTTGGGTTCAAAATGTGGCTTACCCCCTTTTAACCTAGCATTTATTACCCTGTGGCTTTCAAGCCTTAGGGAACTATACAACCATTACCAAATCAACTGGAATCTCTGTGGTCTACACATGTCCTGCTTATTATTTTAGTCTTTCATTGACCTTTTCCATTTTTGGGGTCATCCCTTATGTGCTGGAACAACCCACGACCCAATCACTTACATTGAACCACCTGAAATAAAATCTTTAGGGTAAATCTTTAGAGATACTCAAACCACCTCTGGCATTACACTTGACAAATTAAAAAAAAATATATATATTTTTTGTTTATCTAATTGCTTGGAGGGTCTGTGGGTGGAAGTGCACCCCCCCCCCACGGGCAGATAAAACATTTGATCACAGAATCCCCATGTGAAGTTGTGTCCTTGTTTGCCCTCTTAGAGCAGCTACATCAAGCTCCTATGGGACACGATTCCCCAGTCAGACGGCCCCGGGGTCTCCTAAAACCATCTTGCACAGCTCTCGAGAGCTCATTACTTTGATTTTATTTTCCCCAAAGGCCTTGGAAGTCCCTCTGAGAGCTGCCATTTAAATTAATCTCCTCACAGGTGGTTTGAATCGGTGGAAAAGGTTCATAAATGTACAGAATCGGCGCTCCTTGTAAGAGTGAAGCTGATGAGTTTTTACTTTTGTATATTAAAGGGCAACTGAAGGCAAACAAAAAACTCCTGCATTTTATAGTGAATCAGTCACCATTAGTGGCCCCGCTGAAGCTGGGATTTGACAAGTTTGGCCGAACTTGCTGCTAAAGTTCGCTTTGGGGCCCCAAACTTGACCCGAACCTATTGGGCCTGAACTTGGGGGCCCAAAAATAGCTGTAAAATAGGAGTAGAAAGGGTTAGAGGGCTGCAAATCACGAGGAACGCCAGGGCGATTGCCCTGCATAAAATGGGCTGGGGAAAGTACTCAAAACAATAACAGATTTTTTTTAATGAATACAGAAATAAAGAAAAAAAATTAAGTCTTTTTTTTACAGGAGTCAGAGTCAGAAGGGGGTAACACCAGGGAGATTGGCCTGCACAAAATGGGGTGAGGAAAGTACTCAAAACAATAACAGAAAACAAATAATAAATAAATACATCAATCAATATATACATTAATAAATAAATATTAATATCAATAAGTATATATATATATATATATATATATATATATATATATATATATCCATATAAATATATCAATAAATATATAATAGATAGATAGATAGATAGATAGATAGATAGATAGATAGATAGATAGATACATCAATAAATAAATCTATACATAAATAAATTAATTAAAATATTAAATTCTTTACAGGTGTCAGAGGTCCAGGGGGTGGGGGGTGATCGGGAAGGAGGTGGATGTGGCATCCTGATTTTGGATGCCCAGGGGGGAGGGAATAAATCGGCCCTGGAATCTTATAGATTCTCAGGGTGATCTCTGTGGGTTTTGCTCCACTTTAAGCACTTTAAAGTGGACCAATGACCAGGATTTCTACTATCCCGGTTCTTGCCTCAGGGGCATCCCAAATAAATTGCCCCGCTGTGTGAAACCCCCAAGATCGCCCGCCCCACTCACCACCTACTGGCCGCAGGGGTGATAGTTTCTTTTTGAGATATGGGGCAGGAAGTAGCTGCACACTTCTGTGTGGCATGTTTCCTATCGGATGAGTCTCGGATTCCACACATGTGTAACTGTCCCCTAACGTAGACAGCTCTGCTAGGGAAAAGTCTTTCTAATAAAGGGCTCACTGATGGTGTGATGGGTTGGTTAGGTTAGTTTAGAGTGACTGTGAACCAGGATCCACCCTGGCACATAGTCGCAAGGGAGAGTGTAGGCCTGCTTTAAAGAGTTGGAGACCTCAGCGCATGTGGCAGTAGACAGGTGCCTCCTGGTAATAATTGGTTGGTCTGACTATTCATTTAAAAGCTGTACCGGGGGTGAAAAAAATAAAGTCACATTTATTAAACAGGACCTTCAGCATCATTTAATGAAAAGCCCAAATGCTTAAAAAACTGTTCCCCAGCATCTGAAATTATTATATTTTACATTTTTAGTCACTTATTATTCTTTTTCTGGACTCCAGGACACGACTGCCGCCATCTTGCTACTGTTCCTGCTACTTGTTCCTTCCCAGCATCCACGTGCTGAGGAGAGGAGAGGGGGGAAGTGCAGGGGGAGGTACCTAGCTGTGTTATGCACAGACAGCAGGGCTGGGTTCAGGAAAAGGACATCAATCCCAGAATACAGAGCGGCATAATCAGAAGGCACTTCCTGTCTGCAGCCAGCCTGAGACTCCATGGACCGCCATCTTGGATGTTCAAAGGCTCAGAAAATTGGGTGCAGGTAGGATGATTTTTAATGTGGGCAATCTGTGTGTACAGTGGTGGAAACATATAAGATAGGCTCTTACTCAGGGTGAAGGTCCGGATTAATGTGGGCAATCTGTATGTACAGGAGGGAAACATACAAGATAGGTTCTTATTTAGGGTGAGGGTCCGGATTAATGTGGGCAATCTGCATGTACGGGGGGGAAACATATAAGATAGGCTCTCATTTAGGGTGAGTGTCCGGATTAATGTGGGCAATCTGTATATACGGGGGGGAAACATATAAGATAGGCTCTTATTCAGGGTGAAGGTCTGGATTAATGTGAGCAATCTGTATGTACAGGGTGGGGGAAACATATAAGATAGGCTCTTATTCAGGGTGAAGGTCCGGATTAATGTGAGCAATCTGTGTGTACAGGGTGTGGGAAACATATAAGATAGGCTCTCATTTAGGGTGAGGGTCCGGATTAATGTGGGCAATCTGTATATACAGGGGGGAAACATATAAGATAGGCTCTTATTCAGGGTGAAGGTCTAGATTAATGTGAGCAATCTGTATGTACAGGGTGGGGGAAACATATAAGATAGGCTCTTATTCAGGGTGAAGGTCCGGATTAATGTGAGCAATCTGTATGTACAGGGTGGGGGAAATATATAAGATAGGCTCTTATTCAGGGTGAAGGTCCAGATTAATGTGGGCAATGTGTATGTACAGGGGGGAAACATATAAGATAGGCTCTTATTCAGGGTGAAGGTCCGGTTTAACTATGCATTTGGTTTATACATGCTATTTTTTCTGGGGAATCACATTTGGTGATGAAACTACAGTACTATAAAACCCCCTTTCTTTATCTCTCCGTTATAACTCAACTGTTATTTTTCTTACCTATTTATTCTGCTGTTTTGGCTGATGCGCCCTCTCATGCAGGCAAAGCTTTTCCCCACATATCTAGTTTAGACTCAGTGGAGTCCCATTACTATGAGCACGTCGGCAGGGTGGAGGTCATGGGGGTAGTGGCGTGTGGTGAGCTGGCTCTCTAGCGGACCTCTAGTCAATAAAAGAAAGTTTAACAAATGTCCCCCCTCCCCGACGATCAGAGCATTGCAACAGTTGTTTACAATGTTGATACAATGTTTTAAGAGCTTTTTGAGTAGTGCTGAGTAGTGTTTTGTGAATACCTGTAAGTTCGGTTTGGGTACCTGAATTTAATCAGAACCCGAACCCATGATATCAATGGGGACCCTAACTTTGGGACCCTAAAATGACACACGTCCCCCCACACTCATCACCCGCCCTCCTGGGCTCCTCATCCGTCCGCCTGCTGTCAAAATGACTACGGCCAAGGCTTCAGAAAGATGGCCACCCCCATGAGTGAGGACACTTTACATTGTAAGCTGCTGCCAGTGACCAGATGTGTTCCTAAAACAGTTTAGCGAACCCGACTGCGTATGGGGCTCCAAAGAAGGCGGATGGTCACCGCACATCTACTAACCAGGCTGCATTCCATTGCTTCTATCTTCATGGCAGTATTTGAAATGGACCTCCATTGATTGACAAGGTGTCCGATGAGTCACATTTTTAGCTTCATCGAATGGATGGAGGCTGCCATGCAGGGCCGGCGTCAGCACCCGGCAAACCTGGTTAGCTGCCGAGGGCCCCCACACCCCAGGTGGAAACACTGACAGCTGGCACAAAACTTTAAAAGAAAAAAGACATTTACTAACCTGCAGTCGTGATCCCTTCCACCAGGTCTCCTCTTCAGCGGGGTGAGAAGGGGGCCCTCACCAGCACTTCCCCAATCGCCCGGTCACTAGCCTACGCTCAGTAGCGCCTAGCGATCAGAGGCCAGAGGGTTGGAGGGGCGAGGGGCTGTGATTCCTTGCCCTTCCAGCCTGACCTCCACCGATAACCCGGCAGCTTTCATCAGAGCTCCATGGGACACAAGGCTTAGGGCTGGCAAGTCACTTGTGGCTAGCGCAGTCCCCCTATTACCTGCCTCCCCAAAGCCATTCCTGTCCTTTTCATTTTGCCCATCCATCCCTCTTCCTCCCAGTTATCTCTCCATCCATCCATTTCTGCCCTTCCTGTTTTATCCATCCCTCTTCCTCAATACTCTGCCCAATCATGTGGGGCAAAACTAAAAAAAACGCTCCAATAAGGGGTTGGAAGGCAAGCAGCCCTTTTTAGTTTTGTCCATGGAATTTATAGATCCCTGACCCGCGACTCTCCACCGCAAAGGGGCCCACTGAGGCCATGCCGCCCAAGGGCTCACATAAACATGGAGCCGGACCTGCTGCCATGTCAGGCCCCACCCCCATAATGGGCTGAGTGGCAGAATCCCCCCCACTCCCGCCCCCTTCCCCCTTCACTCACATCGCTGTCCAGAAGCCCAGGGATGCCGCCGCCAGAAGCCCAGGGATGCCGCCGCCGCCAGAAGCCCAGGGAAGCCGCCGCCACCAGAAGCCCAGGGATGCCACTGCCGCCAGAAGCCCAGGGATGCCGCCGCCGCCAGAAGCCCAGGGATGCCGCCGCCGCCAGAAGCCCAGGGATGCCGCCACCGCCAGAAGCCCAGGGATGCCGCCGCCGCCGCTGCCGCCAGAAGCCCAGGGATGCCACAGCCGCCAGAAGTCCAGGGATGCCACGGCCGCCAGAAGCCCAGGGATGCCGCCGCCACCAGAAGCCCAGGGGTGCCGCCGCCACCAGAAGTGCAGGGATGCTGCCGATGCCAGAAGTCCAGGGATACCACCAACGCAAGAAGCCCAGGGATGCCTCCGCCGCCAGAAGCCCAGGGGTTCCACCGCCGCCAGAAGCCCAGGGATGCCACCGCCGCCAGAAGCCCAGGGGTGCCGCCGCCGCCAGAAGTGCAGGGATGCCGCCGATGCCAGAAGTCCAGGGATACCACCACCGCAAGAAGCCCAGGGATGCCTCCGCCACCAGAAGCCCAGGGGTTCCACCGCCGCCAGAAGCCCAGGGATGCCACCGCCACTAGAAGCCCAGGGATGCCGCTGAGTGGCAGAATCCCCCCCACTCCCGCCCCCTTCACTCACATCGCTGTCCAGAAGCCCAGGGATGCCGCCGCCAGAAGCCCAGGGATGCCGCCGCCGCCAGAAGCCCAGGGATGCCGCCGCCGCCAGAAGCCCAGGGATGCCGCCACCGCCAGAAGCCCGGGGATGCCGCCGCCGCCGCTGCCGCCAGAAGCCCAGGGATGCCACAGCCGCCAGAAGTCCAGGGATGCCACGGCCGCCAGAAGCCCAGGGATGCCGCCGCCGCCAGAAGCCCAGGGGTGCCGCCGCCACCAGAAGTGCAGGGATGCTGCCGATGCCAGAAGTCCAGGGATACCACCAACGCAAGAAGCCCAGGGATGCCTCCGCCGCCAGAAGCCCAGGGGTTCCACCGCCGCCAGAAGCCCAGGGATGCCACCGCCGCCAGAAGCCCAGGGGTGCCGCCGCCGCCAGAAGTGCAGGGATGCCGCCGATGCCAGAAGTCCAGGGATACCACCACCGCAAGAAGCCCAGGGATGCCTCCGCCACCAGAAGACCAGGGGTTCCACCGCCGCCAGAAGCCCAGGGATGCCACCGCCACTAGAAGCCCAGGGATGCCGCCACCGCCAGAAGTCCAGGAGTGCCACCACCGCCAAAAGCTCAGGGATGCCGCCGCTGCCAGAAGCCCAGGGGGGCCGCCGCCGCCAGAAGCACAGGGATGCCGCGGCCGCTAGAAGCCCAGGGATGCCACCGTCGCCAGAAGCCCAGGGGTGCCACCGCCACCAGAAGCCCAGGGATGCCACCACTGCCAGAAGCCCAGGGATGCCGCCGCCACCGCCAGAAGCCCAGGGATGCCGGCGCCGCCAGAAGCCCAGGGACGCCACCACTGTGGGACGAGGAACGCTGCTGAGCTGGGGCTGCCCACCTGCCATCGGGCACCACCCCAACATCATAGGAAGGACACCACTTTTCTGCAATGGCTGACTGAATGCTACTAGCCATGGGACTGGGATGCTCTGGGTGGCCCACAGCGGCTCCCATTCACCCGGCCCACTGCAAGAAGCTGGAGCCTCGGCAGTCGGCCGATGCAAGGGATGTGGGGGCCTACTGGGCATCTGTAGCTGTGCGGTGCACTGTAGTCAGTATGGCTCCAGTTACCTATGACAACTTACTGGCACCAGCACGTCAAGCTGCTGTCCTGCTGCACATGGCGCATACTTGGATATTAGCTGATGTGATAATTCGAAGAGTAGTATTCAGTGAACACCCCAAGGTTCAGCAAGTTCGACCGAATTTTGAATAATACTTTGGATTCAGGGACCCGATCCTGAACCCGGTCCCCATTAAAATCAGTGGGGACACAAACTTTGGGGGGTGATTCTGCCTCTGGGGGCCCCGGCCCCAGGGACCGGATCACTTACTGTTGCACACTCTACAAAGGTAAGCTGGGTTGATGGGCTGCCTAGCTGAATGCCAAAGGTCATTATGAACCCGGGTTTTGTACTTCTTTGGCAGGGCATTCTGATTTGGAATCTGTACCTTTTCCCACTATGTGAACCCCCCTCCCGGGGCGGCACTGCACTTACCTGTTCCCGGGCTCCCTCGCCAATGTAAACATCTGGTAGCTGCATTCCTGCATTTTCTAGGCTGTGAGCTTGCTACCGCCCCCAGCTATTGCTGAAGCTTTGCATATAAACAAGCATTACACATGTGCGGCAAACAGCTCTGATTGGATGAGAGCCCGTACATACGCCATTGGACTGGGGTGAGCTTGTATGGGAATTCAGGAGGGGATTTCACACAGCGGGGCATCCCAATTTGGAAAACCCAGAACTGTCCCAATCCTGGGTTTTGTTCCGCTTTACCATCTCATTTTAATTATGTTATTTATTTTTTATTTTTTGCAATTAAAACAAAACTTAAAATATAGACAGTAAACCTTTTTTTGTTTATCGATCATGGCCCCTGCATCATCGTGGAAGGTCAAAAAATACCCATCAGCGAGAATTCAGCGTTTTTAGCCAAGTATAAGATCGGCTCCTGTTACTGACCCTTCGGATCAAATGCAAGTGAACAGTGTAAAGCCATCAAGAGAAGCGAGGCATTGTGGGTCGGCAAAGTAATTTTCAAAATGAGTCACTAGAAGATCAAAGCTTATGTCCCAATAAGTCTGATGATAGCTCCATGCTATTGCTGTAATTAAATCCATCATGCTTTATTCTCAAGGAGCTACATTAGGTCAGCCTTATAGCGTATGTATTTAGAAGGATGTTATTATCCAAACAATGAAAATATATCAAATACACTCTACGCGGATCTACATGGCACGGCCCCGTCTTCCTATCTCCAAAATGGATTTTCATGTTAGTTTTTGATGGAGTGGGGAAGATTTATAACCACTTCGACTGTGTTTTGTTTTGCGGTCATTGATCATACAGGAGGACCTAGAGAGGCTCCCTACAAAGAGCCTCCATTTACTGTTATTCAGCATTGAGAGCCTCTACATATGATCAAGTCTTAAAAAAGACACAGCGCTCAACCCTGTCAGCTTGCAGACCAACCTATTATCTGTCTCTAAATCTGGTTAAAATCAGAGGACTCGGTCACACACATCTGGAGAAGTAGCTGAAGCTGCACCACCAGCGCCAAGGTGCCCCTGTGGGGTGCAGTCCTAACTCTAATCTCTGAGAGCCTCATTTGGGACATACAATGCAAGAAATAAAATAAAAAATAGATTAGATTACCGCGCTGAGTTTGTATATTTCAAAATATTATCTTTTACAGGGTGGAACTGCTCAACGTATTGTAACCTGAATATCCAACAGATTTTTCAATAAAATATAATAATATAACACAGAGCAGTTATAATAATTATTTCAATCAACATTAGAGATGAGCAAACTTCTTGAAAGTTCGATTCGGGCGATTCGCCGAATTTCCCCAAGAAATTCGGGTTCGCCCGAATCGAACTTTCACGAATCGCTCATCTGAAAAAAAAAAATGCCGGCATGGTGGGAGCGTGGAGGCCGGCGCCGGCCTCTCAGCTGTCATCAGAGGACGCGTCATCAGAGGGCGCCTGAGAGCGGCGACGGCCTCCACGCTCCGACCATGCAGGTAAGTGTTTGCTTTTTAAAAAAATGCCGGCATGGTGGGAGCGGGCAGGCCGGCTGCGCTGACAGCGTAGCCGGCCGGCCTGCCCGCTCCCACCATGCCTGCATTTTTTTTTTTTTTATTTCAGGGAAAATTCGATCGGCACGAACCAAAAAAAATTCGGGTTCACGCCGAATCGAATTTTCCCTGAAATTCGGAGCGAATTCTGGTTCGTCCGAACCGGTTCGCTCATCCCTAATCAACATGTCCAACCATTAAAGAAAAGTCCCAGTGTTGTCCCGCAGACACATGCACAATTTCAACGTAGCTGAAGTGAATCTTACAGCACCATTCCACGTGCCCACCACCTTATAGGTTATGCTCTTACCAAAGGGAGGTTTAGTTATCAGCCTTTTTATTTTATATCTCCTGAATTTGCTTGCAATTATCCGTGGAGCTTCTCTTAAAATAGGTCCCAGATACTCCTTCCACCGGTCACTGATATAAAGAGCATGTGCCTTCGCAACAGCTCATTTAAAATTTCACCATAAAAACAAGAAGGAGAAAAGGGATCTAGCGCAATATGTTTTTTAATAGTAATAAAAATATATAAAAAGTGCCAATCACGCACTCACATGTAAGTATCTGTACAAGCGCAATATAAGCCAAAAGCGGTTCTCACCCAACCTCAATGTCACCTCGGCCGATGGTGGTAGGAAACCGCCACAGGAAACCGCCACTGATAACAGAATTCCAAGGACTGCAGTAATGATGGTAGTGATGTCGCCGCCGCTGTCCTCAGTAACGCGTTTCGTTGCCGTTGGCAACTTCTTCCTGACTCACTTTTTATATATTTTTATTACTATTAAAAGACATATTGCGCTAGATCCCTTTTCTCCTTCTTGTTTTTATGATGAAATTTTAAATGAGCTGTTGCGAAGGCACATGCTCTTTATATCAGTGACCTGTGGAAGGAGTATCTGGGACCTATTTTAAGAGAAGCTCCACGGATAATTGCAAGCAAATTCAGGAGAAACTTTATGGAGATATAAAATAAAAAGGCTGATAACTAAACCTCCCTTTGGTAAGAGCATAACCTATAAGGTGGTGGGCACGTGGAATGGTGCTGTAAGATTCACTTCAGCTACGTTGAAATTGTGCATGTGTCTGCGGGACAACACTGGGACTTTTCTTTAATGGTTGGACATGTTGATTGAAATAATTATTATAACTGCTCTGTGTTATATTATTATATTTTAATGCAATAGATAAACTGGGAGCAGGCTTACCTGAGGTTGCCCTAAACCTCAAGTGCTGCCCATGGCTACATATAATCAAGCGGCAGAAATTAATTGAACTGGACCAACAGCCTGGCAGAGATGGCAAAAGAAAGGTAGCAGCCATTATGGAGCTTCCTTTCCCGGTAACTCAGCCATGATGCTGCCTGGATTCAACTGACATAACACAACAATGCACAGTAACAGGAAGTCCAGCAGGTTTGCAGGTTGCCAGCAAATGCATGAGCCGCCATTTTGTTTCTAAAATTCACTACCAGAGTTAGAAAAAGGTAAATGAATTTTTATGTGCAGCAATCTTTTATGCATATGCAATGTATAAGAGCACTGTTTGTTGTGTTGGTCTGGTTCAAGTCATTTTTGACTGTTGATCCACTTTAAACTAGACAAACACATGTTTTTTTATTTAACGGGTGTTGGTCCCGCAGACAGCTGATCTAAACAAGATTGGGGGGCATCCACAATGCTGGAGCCCCTCGCACATAGCCCCCCAGAACTCCCTATAACCTTTACTTTGAACCGAGTCCTGCGATTGGCCGCCGGCACACATGTGGGCCACGGTTGCGTCCTTGGCGCCAGCCACCGAAACGCACCGCCCACGTACCTCTAGGAGCAATTATAATCATTTTGTGTTATGGTTATATATAGATAGTGTTAGGCGAATCCCCCCCCCCCCCCTTCCCAAGGGTTCAACAAGTCCGGCCAAACTTTGAACACACCCGAACCTGGTCCCCATTAAAAGCAATGGGAACCACCCTATCCTCACACCCACCCAGGGGCCGCCTGTCAAGGGGACTCCAGAGGCAGAATCGGTATAAGAAAAAAAACTTGTTTCATTTAGACTCCGAGTTCAGGTTTAAAGGGGTTTGGTGCGTTTTGGTCCAAATAGCATGATCCTTAGGGGGCATCCAGATTTGGGACATCCCTCAGTGATGTGGCGCGACTCTTCAGGGGCTCACAGAGAGCAAAGCGCCCCAGAGCCCACATAAACCTGGAGCCGGCCCTGGGTCCATTAGACCCACTACCCTTCCAAGGGCATCCCACAGCCCAAGGAAGTGAAAGTGGCCCTTTCCCCCTTTTTTCTTTTAATCTAAGCAGAGCCAATTCTCGGGCCACTGCCTGACATCTTTCAATGTAGAGCATAGTGAGCCCTGGAACCTTTCCCATTTGCCTATCCATCTGTTTGAGGAATGAACGGAGAAAAGGGAAGGAGGGGGGGGGGCTGGAGAACGCCGACCATCTGAAAGTTATTAATGGTCTGGTTTGGCTTTCTCTGACTAAACAATAAAATCATCATCATAGTTGGCACATTGGGTTGTAATTTATGGAGAACAAGACAGACATTATGTGCAACCGAAGCGGGATTGGAGGGGGAAGCCCCTGCGAGTATAAAGCGCATGATGTCATTGACACCGGCGTTGACACGGAAACAAGACAATTAGAAGACAAAAATTTTGGCTGAGCCTGCGAGGACGGCGTAAGCAGAAAATGCTATTTAATAGGAAAAAGAAAAGAAAATTGAAAAAAGACTTGGGGTCCAAATGCCTTAACTGAACTTTTCAGTAGGTTAAAGGCACTATGCCAGGTTTTGTTTCTTGCCCAGGGGTATTCCGATTTGGATCCCTCCCTGTTCGCCCATAAAAACTTACCTTCCTCCATTCCCACAGTGCATATGCAGGCTCTCTGCCAATCAGAGCAATTTGCTGTGCATAGTAATGTTCACCAGAGGCACACCTAGGCTTTCTGGCACCCAGGAAAAAGATTCAATATGGCACCCCCACCTGTGCTTAGGCCCCCTTTGGCACCACCCTGACCTGCTGCACCCGGGGCATGTTCCCCCTTCTAGCTACGGTTCTGGTTTAAACGCAGAGTTTGGCAACTGGTGGTCACGAGTGGTCACATTCCCAGAATGGCTGGGGGTGGGAGTGCGCCTCAGCCTAGAGATGCCAGGGATGCGGCCGCCAATATTATCATTGCCTCAGCCCGGAGATGCCAGGGATACGGCCACCGATACTACTACTGCCTCAGCCTGGAGATGCCAGGGATGCGGCCACCGATATTACCATTGCCTCAGCCTAGAGATGCCAGGGATGCGGCCACCGATATTACTATTGCCTCAGCCTAGAGATGCCAGGGATACGGCCGCCATTATTATCATTGCCTCAGCCTAGAGATGCCAGGGATGCGGCCACCGATATTACTATTAACTCAGCCTAGAGATGCCAGGGATGCGGCCACCGATATTACTATTGCCTCAGCCTAGAGATGCCAGAGATGCGGCCACCGATATTACTATTAACTCAGCCTAGAGATGCCAGGGATGCGGCCACCGATATTACTATTGCCTCAGCCTAGAGATGCCAGGGATGCGGCCACCGATATTACTATTGCCTCAGCCTAGAGATGCCAGGGATGCGGCCACTGATATTACTATTGACTCAGCCTGGAGATGCCAGGGATGCGGCCACCGATATTATCATTGCCTCAGCCTAGAGATGCCAGGGATGCGGCCACCGATATTACAATTGCCTCAGCCTGGAGATGCCAGGGATACGGCCACCAATATTACCATTGCCTCAGCCTGGAGATGCCAGGGATGCGGCCACCAATATTATCATTGCCTCAGCCTGGAGATGCCAGGGATACGGCCGCCAATATTATTATTGCCTCAGCCTGGAGATGCCAGGGATGCAGCCACCAATATTATCATTGCCTCAGCCTAGAGATGCCAGGGATACGGCCACCGATATTACTATTGCCAAAGCCTAGAGATGCCAGGGATACGGCCGCCAATATTATTATTGCCTCAGCCTGGAGATGCCAGGGATGCAGCCACCAATATTATCATTGCCTCAGCCTAGAGATGCCAGGGATACGGCCACCGATATTACTATTGCCACAGCCTAGAGATGCCAGGGATGCGGCCACCGATATTACTATTGCCTCAGCCTAGAGATGCCAGGGATGCGGCCACCGATATTACTATTGCCTCAGCCTAGAGATGCAAGGGATGCGGCCACCAATATTTTCATTGCCTCAGACTGGAGATGCCAGGGATGCGGCCACCGATATTACTATTGCCTCAGCCTGGAGATGCCAGGGATGCGGCCACCAATATTACTATTGCCTCAGCCTGGAGATGCCAGGGATGCGGCCACCGATATTACTATTGCCTCAGCCTAGAGATGCCAGGGATGCGGCCACCGATATTACCATTGCCTCAGCCTGGAGATGCCAGGGATGCGGCCACCGATATTACTACTGCCATAGCCTAGAGATGCCAGGGATGCGGCCACCGATATTACTATTGCCTCAGCCTGGAGATGCCAGGGATGCGGCCACCAATATTACCATTGCCTCAGTCTAGAGATGCCAGGGATGCTGCCACCAATATTACTATTGCCTCAGCCTGGAGATGCCAGGGATGCGGCCACCAATATTATCATTGCCTCAGCCTGGAGATGCCAGGGATGCGGCCACTGATATTACTATTGCCTCAGCCTAGAGATGCCAGGGATGCGGCCACCGATATTACTATTGCCTCAGCCTGGAGATGCCAGGGATGCGGCCACTGATATTACTATTGCCTCAGCCTAGAGATGCCAGGGATGCGGCCACCGATATTACTATTGCCTCAGCCTGGAGATGCCAGGGATGCGGCCACCGATATTACTATTGCCTCAGCCTAGAGATGCCAGGGATGCGGCCACCGATATTACTATTGCCTCAGCCTGGAGATGCCAGGGATGCGGCCACCGATATTATCATTGCCTCAGCCTAGAGATGCCAGGGATGCGGCCACCGATATTACAATTGCCTCAGCCTGGAGATGCCAGGGATACGGCTGCCAATATTATCATTGCCTCAGCCTGGAGATGCCAGGGATGCGGCCACCGATATTACTATTGCCTCAGCCTGGAGATGCCAGGGATGCGGCCACCGATATTACTATTGCCTCAGCCTGGAGATGCCAGGGATGTGGCCACCGATATTACTATTGCCTCAGCCTGGAGATGCCAGGGATGCGGCCACCGATATTACTATTGCCTCAGCCTAGAGATGCCAGGGATGCGGCCACCGATATTACCATTGCCTCAGCCTGGAGATGCCAGGGATGCGGCCACCGATATTACTACTGCCATAGCCTAGAGATGCCAGGGATGCGGCCACCGATATTACTATTGCCTCAGCCTGGAGATGCCAGGGATGCGGCCACCAATATTACCATTGCCTCAGTCTAGAGATGCCAGGGATGCTGCCACCAATATTACTATTGCCTCAGCCTGGAGATGCCAGGGATGCGGCCACCAATATTATCATTGCCTCAGCTTGGAGATGCCAGGGATGCGGCCACTGATATTACTATTGCCTCAGCCTAGAGATGCCAGGGATGCGGCCGCCAATATTATCATTGCCTCAGCCTGGAGATGCCAGGGATGCGGCCACCGATATTACTATTGCCTCAGCCTGGAGATGCCAGGGATGCGGCCACCGATATTACTATTGCCTCAGCCTGGAGATGCCAGGGATGCGGCCACCGATATTACTATTGCCTCAGCCTAGAGATGCCAGGGATGCGGCCACCGATATTACCATTGCCTCAGCCTAGAGATGCCAGGGATGCGGCCACCGATATTACTATTGCCTCAGCCTGGAGATGCCAGGGATGCGGCCACCAATATTACCATTGCCTCAGTCTAGAGATGCCAGGGATGCTGCCACCAATATTACTATTGCCTCAGCCTGGAGATGCCAGGGATGCGGCCACCAATATTATCATTGCCTCAGCCTGGAGATGCCAGGGATGCGGCCACTGATATTACTATTGCCTCAGCCTAGAGATGCCAGGGATGCGGCCACCGATATTACTATTGCCTCAGCCTGGAGATGCCAGGGATGCGGCCACTGATATTACTATTGCCTCAGCCTAGAGATGCCAGGGATGCGGCCACCGATATTACTATTGCCTCAGCCTGGAGATGCCAGGGATGCGGCCACCGATATTACTATTGCCTCAGCCTAGAGATGCCAGGGATGCAGCCACCGATATTACTATTACCTCAGCCTGGAGATGCCAGGGATGCGGCCACCGATATTACTATTGCCTCAGCCTAGAGATGCCAGGGATGCGGCCACCGATATTACTATTGCCTCAGCCTGGAGATGCCAGGGATGCGGCCACCGATATTATCATTGCCTCAGCCTAGAGATGCCAGGGATGCGGCCACCGATATTACAATTGCCTCAGCCTGGAGATGCCAGGGATGCGGCCACCAATATTATTATTGCCTCAGCCTGGAGATGCCAGGGATGCGGCCACCAATATTATCATTGCCTCAGCCTAGAGATGCCAGGGATGCGGCCACCGATATTACTATTGCCTCAGCCTAGAGATGCCAGGGATACGGCCACCGATATTACTATTGCCTCAGCCTAGAGATGCCAGGGATGCGGCCACCAATATTACTATTGCCTCAGCCTAGAGATGCCAGGGATGCGGCCACCGATATTACTATTGCCTCAGCCTAGAGATGCCAGGGATGCGGCCACCGATATTACTATTGCCTCAGCCTGGAGATGCCAGGGATGCAGCCACCGATATTACTATTGCCTCAGCCTAGAGATGCCAGGGATGCGGCCACCGATATTACTATTGCCTCAGCCTAGAGATGCCAGGGATGCGGCCACCGATATTACCATTGCCTCAGCCTGGAGATGCCAGGGATGTGGCCACCGATATTACTATTGCCTCAGCCTAGAGATGCCAGGGATGCGGCCACCGATATTACTATTGCCTCAGCCTAGAGATGCCAGGGATGCGGCCACCGATATTACTATTGCCTCAGCCTAGAGATGCCAGGGATGCGGCCACCAATATTACTATTGCCTCAGCCTAGAGATGCCAGGGATGCGGCCACCGATATTACTATTGCCTCAGCCTAGAGATGCCAGGGATGCGGCCACCAATATTACTATTGCCTCAGCCTAGAGATGCCAGGGATGCGGCCACCGATATTACTGTTGCCTCAGCCTAGAGATGCCAGGGATGTGGACACCGATATTACTATTGCCTCAGCCTAGAGATGCCAGGGATGCGGCCACCAATATTACTATTGCCTCAGCCTAGAGATGCCAGGGATGCGGCCACCGATATTACTATTGCCTCAGCCTAGAGAGGCCAGGGATGCGGCCACCAATATATCCATTGCCCCCCCATTGCCGAGTCTAGCCGCTTAGGATTTAACTCAGGGAATATGTAGCCAAAATTTAACCATGTAAGTTGTGAAGATCGAGGTGTTCGGTGTACGATGCCCTGTTGCTTTGTCTGGGTCCAGTCCAGTTATCCCAGACATGTCTCTCTCTATGATGTCTAATATCAGGGTAGTCTCTAGGAAACATAGCGCACAGTTTGGGAAGGGATAATTCTGCCCCTTCCTCACCAATCCTATGGAGCTGCTGCTGTCCCAAAACAGGTATGTTACATGCTGTGCCTCTACCTTAGCAGCAGGCACAGAGACTACAGTTAAGCATTGGTTACAGCAACATCTAGTGCCCTAACTGTAAACTGCATAAATCTAGCAAAAGTCACTTCAGCAATAGACTAAGCTAGAACATGGGCCAAACCAAATTGACAAGGGTCATAAGAAAGGGGCCCCTGGAGAAGCCGTAGTGGATTGGCGGAACGCGTGGGGTCTCCTGCCTTCAATCCACTGCCTGATGATTAGTCACGTTTGACCACAAGGACAGTATGATCTTTATTTTTTCTTTCCAGTGATTGCTTACTACCTAAGCTCCCTTAAACAGCCCGGCGCTAACAGCACTTTTGTTTATTGGGTTTACATTGGGGGTCTCATTCCCTGCTTTACTTAGTGAATATAGCCTCCTTATCTAGCATTTGCACTTTAGATTTGATTGGTTGCACAGGTTTATGGTCTTGATGAATTATTTGTAGTGATTACCTTTTTATATATATATTTTTTTTTTCTTGGGGTATTTGTGGAGCTATTTTATACTGACTTCTATTTGTACTTTTTGATACCTTGTGGTCTTCTATAATATGGATTGCTAAATATTTTAGCATCACAGGAATAGTGAATGCATTGAAGTGTCTTTGTGTTGCATGTGTGTTTTTATTTTGCTATAATGTGACATTTAATAAAATATTATTATTTTATGGTATTTGGGGAGTTGTGCCCCTTTCTTATGACCCTTGTCATTTTGTTTTGGCCCATGTTCTAGTAGCTTGATGGGTCGGGCAGCACGCTCAGTTATCAATATTAAAAGCTGTGCCTGCTATTCTGTATAAGTAAGACTAAGCTAGAAGTCGTATCTCCAACACCCCTTCTCAACAGCTGAGGCTTAGTCTGTTAAACTCATCTTCTTTGTAAACCTCAAGTGTCTTTCAGTGGTCAGGGGCTAGGTAAGGATATCTGCTGACATATCCTCAGTAGGGCAATAAAGTAACTTAAGAAGTCCCTGTTCTTGAAGTTCCTCTGTCTTGAAATGCTGATTCAGGGTTTGCAGTATTTCTGCTTCCTCCTGTTTTTGCTCAAAACAAATCAGGAGCTCCTCCCCATAAACAAGCAATAGATCCATCTGTCTGCCAATTTCTTTGTGTATAAGCAGGGGTCTACTTTACTCCTCTGAAAGTCCTCCTGTGTAATCACTTCATTTATTTTCATATTCCATGCTCTGGCGGCGTTTTGTGGCATCTAAAGCACACCCTGGTTTCCTTCCTGCGTATCTTTGTTTCTGTAGCTTTAAGAGCGGTTCTGGTGTCAGTTTCTGTGGTGTTATGCGCAAGCTCCTTTCTTCGCTGATACTCATCTATGAGCCTGGTCTTTACAAATGTGAGTCAGATCTGTCTTAGGCCTTGTCTCCAGCGCATTAATCAGTGCAGTAAGTGTATCACATAAGCTGCAAAACATCATGGCGGCGGCGTGACTGTCTGAGTTGTGCGATCACTCCCAGCATGGCATTTATATGCTCCTGCATGTCCTGCTCTCTGCCAAGCCTTATTTTGTAAAGTCCCCTCAGCAGAAACCACTTGCTGTTGCCTATCTGTTAGATGGCAAATCACTGGACTCCATTTTCTCGTAGCCCTATACTGCGCAGTTCTACATTGTTTATATTATAATAAAAATACTTTAAACTAGAAAAAATGAGATTAAAACATTTAGAAATGACACTATATATGAACTATCCCAATCATTATATTGTGATTATTGCTATTATGGTTAAAAATCTTACTACTAGCCCTTGTTAGCCCACTAACCTAAGCTGACCATGGCTGGATGAATGACTTTATTTCTATTTACATATAATTTGTGCCTCAAAACAGCCACTATTGTGATTTATTATTAAATCCTATTCATGTAATCAAAATTAAAAAGGGAGCTGATTTAGATTTTACATTTTCTATATTTATTTGCTTTAGTGGCCTTTGTACCCTGTACCGGACCCCCTGCATTTTATTGTTGGAGCCTTTGTACTTTACTCATTTAGAATAGTTTAGGAAGAAAGATACATCTCTGGGTATTCCCTGAGGGAGAAAAACTGCCAATGACAATATGTAACAATCATTTTCCTATATAAACAACAACCGTATATAAACAACCGTGTGTGTTCTTGCCCTATAGGATAAAAATGACACACTTTTTTTTTTTACCAAAAGCAACAAAGAACCAGAATGCTAAAATTGATTCAGATGATCAGCAAAATGTATTCAGTCCATAATGACAATCGGTCAACGTTTCGGGGGTAAGCACGCTCCCTTTATCAGGACCATGCAACATCACCATCCGCCCCAGGGGTCTGTCACCCCTGTCTTGACAGTTTCTTTGATTTATATTTATCTGTTCTAATTATGTTTAGTGCATAGCGCCGGTGATGTCACTGGTGACGTCAGGCGCAATTTTGACATCCTTTCATTGGTCAATATTCATTTAAATATGTCGCTGGTACTTCTTCTTGTTGATGTTACATGGTCCTGATGAAGGGGGCGTGCGTACCCCCGAAACGTTGACCAATTGTTATTATGGACTAAATACATTTTGCTGATCATCTGAATCAATTTTGGTGTGCTGGTTCTTTGTTGCTTTTGCACTTGCGGCGTTTCTGCTGACCGTGCTCCCACGTTTGTTTCCCTTTAATTGATGTTAGGAGTGTGGCAGCCACGACAACCACCCTTTTTTTACCGTCACCCTAGATGTGCAAAACTCTCATGTCTCATTTAAACCTGTGTACAAGCGTGCTTTGATGCAATTATTTCACCTGGTTTCTATTTTTAAAGGTTGTTTTTTCGATGTCCCTTCCTCTGGGACTGCGATGTATCCTATCCAATTCCTGTACTGTCAACCCTGAGGAGTTTTTTTTTATGGTATTAGGCAAAATGCCTACCTACAGGTGTTTTCAGATCCCCTTGTGTGATGCTGTACTGGTGTTCATACACCCGTTTTTTAGGTTGTGGGTTAGTTTTTCTGATATAGTACCTTTTACACGGACAGGTTAACACATATATTACGCCCACTGTTTCACAATTGAAAAAATGTTTGGGAGTAACTGGAGTCTGGTTCGGTAGTTCTATTGTTTTAGTGGTCTTAATATATTTAGTAGAGATGAGCGAACTTTTGAAAAATTCGATTCGACTGATTCGCCGAATTTTCCGACAAAAAGCGTTTTGACCCGAATTTATTCGCGACGAATCGTTATAAAATTGGATGAATCACACCCTGGAGTTGCAAGCAGCAGCAGCAGGAGCCCAAACATTGCTTGAAAGAGACAATGGAGTTGGCTGCAGGAGGCCAAAAATTGGATGAATCACACCCTGGAGTTGCAAGCAGCAGCAGGAGCCCAAACATTACTTTAAAGACACACTGGAGTTGGCAGCAAGAGGCCAAAAATTGGATGAATCACACCCTGGAGTTGCAAGCAGCAGCAGCAGGAGCCCAAACATTGCGTGAAAGAGACATTGGAGTTGGCAACTACCCTGCGGCCTAGTGTTTTGGCAGCAGGACAAAAACCAATTCAAAATGCAATAGCTTGATTAAGCTGAGGTTGAACAAGCGTATTTAGTATAACAGATCGGGTGCTATGTGCAGGTTTGGGATACCCTGCAGCCTAGTGTTTTGGCAGCAGACCAAAAACCAATTCAAAATGCGATAGCTTGATTAAGCTGAAGATGAACAAGCGCATTTTGTATAACAGATAGGGTGCTACGTGCAGGTTTGGGATACCCTGCGGCCTGGTGTTTTTTTGACAGCAGGACAAAAAACAATTCAAAATGCAATAGCTTGATTAAGCTGAGGATGAACAAGCGTATTTAGTATATAACAGATAGGGTGCTACGTGCAGGTTTGGGATACCCTGCGGCCTAGTGTTTTGGCAGCAGGACAAAAAACAATTCAAAATGCAATAGCTTGATTAAGCTGAGGATGAACAACGCTTATTTAGTATAACAGTGTCACGATACTGGTGAATACTGCTGGAGTCCAATGGCAGAGACTAGGCCAAAACGCAGGAAGTCAAAGTCCAATCCAGGTCAGCAAAAGGGAAGCAGATCAATGCAGAGTCAAAGTCCAATCCGGGTCAGCAACAGGGAAGCAGATCAATCCGGAGTCAAAGTCCAATCCGGGTCAGCAGGTAGCAAGGATTTGCAGGGTAAACCGCAAGAGGAGGAACAAACCGGAGAGCAAGTTCCAGGCTAGAGAACTGCACAAGCAGGAAGTCAAACACAATACTCAAGCACTGATCAACAGGCCTGAGAGGTTTATATATATGACAGGAAGTAAGATGGCACCCAGCTGAGACACAATCTTAACTAAGGGAAAAGTTAAGGGAAACAGTCCAACTAGACAGACGTAACAAGGCTATTCCTGACATTACTCCCACCTCAACAGCGGCCTCTGGACGTGACCTGCCTCGGCCTCCCAGGATGTCTTTGATGAAACTGTCTGATCAGTCGGGGAGCATTAATATTACTCACAGGTTCCCAAGAATTTTCTTCAGGCCCATAACCTTGCCACTTAATGAGGTATTGTAATTGGTTCCTAAAGATTCTAGAGTCCAATATTTCTTCTACAATAAACTGTTCTTGCCCATCTACCTCCACTGCATCGGGAGGAGAAGGAATACGTTCCGGAAAAGGGATGAGCACAACAGGTTTTAACAGAGACACATGAAACACAGGATGAATCTTCATGGACTGTGGGAGTTGAAGCTTAACAGCTACAGGACTAGTAATCCTGATAATCTTATAGGGCCCAATAAATTTCTGTCCCAGTTTTGGTGAAGGCAACTTGAGTCTCAAATTTCTGGTGGAAAGCTATATTTTATCTCCCACTTTAAACATTGGTGCTGGCCTACGAAATTTATCGGCCGCCTTCTTGTAATTTTCTTGAGCCTTCTCCAACGTTGTCTTGATTAGTTTCAAATTTTGCTGTAATTTAGAGATCCTTTCTGCAACTGCAGGCATAGGTAAAACAGCAGGGAATTTGGGTAGAATATTTGGATGATACCCCAAGTTCGCAAAGAAAGGAGTTTGCTTAGTGGAGGCATTTTGGGAGTTATTGTAGGAGAACTCAGCCACCGGAAGCAGATCGACCCAATCATCTTGTAAATGACAGATATAGCATCGTAAGTACTGTTCCAGGGTCTGATTTGTGCGCTCAGTTTGTCCATTAGTTTGTGGGTGAAAGGCGGTTGATAAGTTAACCTCAATATCAAGCGCTGAACAAAAACTCCGCCAAAATTTTGATGTAAACTGTACCCCACAATCCAAGATGACTTCATCAGGAACTCCATGAAAACAAAACACATTCTGAACTACAAGGTCAGCAGTGTCTTTAGCGGAAGGTAGGCCGGTACATGGAATGAAGTGTGCAGCCTTGGTGAGCCGGTCACCTACTACCAGAATTGTATTTTTTCCTTTAGAGGTAGGTAGATCTACTATAAAGTCCATGGAAATGGAACCCCAGGGACGAGAGGGGATCGGCAAAGGCTGTAACAAACCCAAGGGTGAAGAACGTGGAGTCTTGCATCTAGCACAAACGTCACATGACAATACATATTTTCTTACGTGCTGTTGATAATTGGGCCACCAAAAGAAACAAGATAGGAATTCCTGTGTCTTCTGCACTCCCTTGTGACAAGCAATCTTAGAATCATGGACTAGCTTTAGAATTTTCAATCTTACTGTTTCGGGTATATATAGCTGCTGCCCATGGATCCACGTCTTGTTTTTAAGCGTTAAGTGCACCTCATCAGATGGTTGAGACAGCAAGGAATCGGTGTTATAGGCCTCTTTTATCTCTTCCAGCAAGTCCTTATTTTGGATTACTCCATTAAAATTAGACTCAGGAACAATAGTTTTGGGTGGAATAATAGAAGTTGAATCTTTGGAAAAAATTCTAGATAGAGCATCCGCTTTGCCATTACGAGATCCAGGCCGGTATGAGAAGTTGAATTGGTTGAGAAAGAGACACTTGGCAGATCTAACTAACTCCAAGTTACGGTGATCAGTTAGAACAATTATTTGCTGTGAGGTTCCTTGAAGGAGATGCCTCCACTCATGCTGCAATGATGGCCAACAGTTCTTTATTCCCCACATCATAATTCTTCTCAGCGGGTGATAAACGTCGGGAGAAAAAGGCACAGGGATGCAATAACCCCTTGTCTCCTGTTCTCTGAGACAGAATAGCCCCTATAGCACAGTCTGAAGCATCTACTTCCACAATGAAGGCGCATTCTGGGTCGGGATGGATTAGCACTGGGGCTGTAGTGAACTTGGACTTTACGAGACAAAAGGATTCTTGTGCTTGAGGAGACCAAGCAAAGGCATGTCCTTTCTTAGTCAACTGTGTAATAGGAGTTATGATCTCCGAGAAATTTCTAATAAAACGTCTATAAAAATTGGCAAAACCTATGAAACGTTGAACATCCTTTATGTTTTTTGGAGTAGGCCAGTCTACGATTGCTTTAATCTTGCTAGGGTCCATGTGTAGACCACGGGGTGAAATTATATAACCCAGAAATTGGATTTCAGTTTGATGAAAATCACATTTTTCTATTTTAATGTAGAGTTGATTCTTCCTTAGACGATCCAGAATCAATTTCACATGTCTCTGATGTTCTTCCATAGAGGTCCAAAAGATCTCTGAAGATATCATTGACAAGATGTTGGAAGGTAGCAGGGGCGTTGCAAAGACCAAAAGGCATCACAAGATATTCATAATGTCCATAACGTGACCTAAACGCTGTCTTCCATTCATCTCCGGGTCTTATACGGACCAAGTTATAAGCGCCACGCAGGTCTAACTTGGTGAACACCTTTGCATGTCGTACTCTCTCCAAGAGCTCAGGAATCAATGGTAGAGGGTAGCGGTTCTTGATTGTAATTTTGTTAAGTTCCCTGTAGTCAATGCACGGTCTTAGAGAACCTGCACAAGCAGGAAGTCAAACACAATACTCAAGCACTGATCAACAGGCCTGAGAGGTTTATATATATGACAGGAAGTAAGATGGCACCCAGCTGAGACACAATCTTAACTAAGGGAAAACTTAAGGGAAACAGTCCAACTAGACAGACGTAACAAGGCTATTCCTGACAAACAGATAGGGTGACATGTGCTGGTTTGGGATGCCCATGTGGGCTGGTGTATTTAAACCAGACAAAAAACAATTCAAAATGCAATAGCTTAATTAAATTGAGGCTGAACAACACTTATTTAGTATAACAGATAGGGTGACATGTGCTGGTTTGGGATGCCCATGTGGGCTGGTGTATTTAAAGCAGATAAAAAAAGATTAAAACTAAATTAAAACTAATCCAGTTATGAGAAATGCTTGTGTGTAACAGATAGGGTTAAATATGCCACTGCATAGATGGGATGCACAGTGGCAAGGCAGGTTTACAGCACAAAGAACTGAAATTGAATTGAAAAATGATCTGGCTAATGAAAATAAAAAAAAAAAAATTTCCCTGTCACTTCAATGCTGTCCCTGTCTGGATGGTTCCGGTTTTTCCCTATCTTTCACTATCTTTCCCTGGCTCTGTCTACCTCTCTTTCTGCCTCTCTGTCGGTCTCTCTGACTCTCCCTACCTCTATCTAACTCTGTCCCTGTGTGTAACAAGCTGTGCTCTGGCCGCAATAGAACGCTGAACTGCGCACAAGGAAGATGGCCGCCGTTTATATAGCACGGTGACGTCACCAGGCTTCCTGGCTGCTGATAGGCTGCATGTGACTTTCCCATGATACCTTGCCCCAGGGAACATGTCCGGACATGTGCTTCCACCATTTTAGAATGCCTGTAATTGAAATAAATGGAGTTTAAAGGAAAACTTCAATCGATCGAATCGCAAGGAAATTTGGATTTGTTCAGAATCGAATTTTTCCTCAAATCCGGATCGATTCGCTCATCCCTAATATTTACACTTTCGACACCCTGTGTATTTATAAGTCCAATGTACTGTGCAGCATATTTTAATCGGTGTTTGAGTAAAGTGACTCCTAACTAATCTATCTTTCAGGTTTTTTGGTCTCTTGTAAGTTATGTTTGTTTTTCTTGTTAAAATCTTTTTCAGGTAAGAGTCATTGCGCAAAACATGCCAATGTCAATCCAATACCCTTTTGACCTCTTTAAAGTTCTATGTAAGTCAGAATTATGGATGGGCCCCTATCTTTATTGTACAATTTGGGTATGAATAGAGGCTTTTGCCTACTCCTTTTCCTAGCTTTTTTAGAAGCATTTTAAGGTTATTGGAATTGTAGCCCTGTAAAGAGAGTCATTCACGTATACGCTTCTCCTCTTGCTCATAGTCCTCATCCGAGGAAGTTACGCCGAACACGAATGTACTTGCCATAAGGGATACTTAATAAATGTTGTGGTTGGGCACTGGAAGAACATAATGTAGTGTTTACTGCTATGTCCTTTCTGTAAAGTTTTGTACTAATTTTACCCTCCATGTCAACCTGGATCTCTAAATCCAGAAATTCATTTTTTTTTTAAATCGTAGCTGCACGTAAACTTCAAGGGGTTCTCATTTCATTTTGATACAAACTCCTGTAAGAGAAGTTCTGGCCCCATTCACATGACTTATCACTCATATATCGTCAATATATCGGTGCCCACAACCCCCTCTCCCACCAAGCCAGATACAGGTTCGCAAACAATGGGGCACAAGTTGTCCCCATTGTGGTCCCCTGTATCTGTTGGTAAAGGAGCCTGTTAAACAGAAGGAGGTTGTGGGTGAGAACAAAGTTAAGTAACCTTAACAGGAACAAGTTATGATTGTGACGTTTGATATCCAATTGGTTGAGAAAGAACTCCACTGCCTTTAATTCCTTTGTATGGGGAATTCTGGAATACAGGGCCTCCATGTCCAGAGTCACCAGGAATGTTCAATTGCAACTGCAATGTGCAATTTAATATATAATTGTGGAATAACGGCTAAAGCACACAATATTGTCTGATATTCATGCATGTTTTATATATGTACAGGTCAATGATGTCTGCCCAGCATTAAAGCGGACTTAAAGAGGGTATCGGAAGAAGAAAAACAGCAAAGATATGTTCATTTCCCCCATTTAGGGACTCTATGAATGTAATCTCATTATACAAATGTATTTTTTAATGTACATGGTAGTGAATATACTATTTTAAAATTGAAATTCAAATACAATCAGAAATGTTAGTCTATAGTGAGGTTTGATGTAGGGGCATTTGGTTACAGAGGGCAAGCATACTCCTCCTTTTCCAGTTTCTTTGTCTCCATATCACCTATTCCCAATCTGTTATCCCGTTACTTGTTCCCAATCTGTCCTTCTGTCTCCTGTTCCTGATCTGCACTCTGTATACCATTTCCTAAGCTATTCCCTTTTCCTTTGTCTGTGTCAATCCTACTTGTTCCACGCCTCTCTTTTCTTGGATCCCGTCACCATGTTACCCATTCTTAGCCTATCCTCCTGTTAGCCATTCTCAGTTAGTCTCCATGTTCCCAATTTCCTATTCTGTCCTCATTTTACTTGTTCTTGGCCTGTCCTTCTGCTACTTATTCCTGATCTATCCCCATTAACCAATAGGCTGCCCCCCCAGTCACCCTTTCCTAATCCGTTCCCTTTTCGTTGTCTGTACCTGTCCTACTTGCTCCATGTCTCTCCTGTCTTGGATGTTAAACTGGCACAGCCCTGTATCCCCTCTTCATGTTACCCAGTATTGGCCTGTCCTTCTGTTTCTGGTATGTTCTTATTTTATGCGTTCTTTGTTTGTCCTTCTGCTACTTGTTCCTCATCTACAGTATCCTTGTTACCCATTCCTGGTCTGTTCTCCAGTGATAATTTTCTATGATCCTGTTACTCGTTTCTGAATTTCTCCTCATTTTACCCATTTCCAACCTTTCTTCCTGCTACCTGCTCCTGGTCTACCCTAGTTACCTGGTCTCCAGTCACCACTTCCTAAACTGTTCCCCTTTCCTTGTCTATGTCTGTCCTATTTGTTTCTTGCCTCTTGTGCCATTGATGATAAACTGCCACAGGCTTGTATTCTGTTGGAATAGCTTTAATGCAACAGTTTTTTCCTGTATATGACTGCTTGTTATGCTATTGATATAGTCTGTTTAAAGAAAAAAAACAGGAAGGCAGACCATGTGACTGTATGTATAGTGTGTTTAGTCTGCTAACAGAAAGGAGCTGCGTCTTTTGCTCCATGATGAGATGTGTTGCTGATGTATCCTGTTCACATTTATGTTCCTGATTGTTGCTGAATAAGCAGCCCTTGTTCCTGCATGCTGGAAGAGTGTCTTGTACAGCCCTCTGGACTATTTATAGCTAAGGTGTGGCATCTCAAGTGAATACCGTTTGCGTACTTGCATCTATATGTGGAGTGGGTGTAGGTCCCCAGAGTCAGTTTTACTAGTGGGCCCCAGACACCGCAGTCTGACAATAGTTACACCATTATTATTATTATTATTATTATTATTATTATTATTATTAATAATATCAAAAGAACTTTTAATGTTCTTATAATGTTCACTCGTACTTAAAATATAGCATTACATAACAATAGCATGAGTTACCGTTAATTCTTTACTACTATTCATGCTGGTATTACTACACTTAATAATAATGAAAATAATAATAATTCACTCATGCATAATTTCATCGATACGTGATGAAATACAAAAGCCGACTTTGTGATCTTGTGTCCTGTTTATTGTTTTATTTTAGTAATTATAAGTCATAGTTGTAATGATAGTATTATTATTATTATTTATAATTATAATGAACGCTTGTCATTGTTATCAACTTTATATAATGCCACTGATATACAGTAATATATACATTTATTAATTATTATGGTTGTATATAACAGTAGTAGCTGTGGCAAGGACGTTAGTTTTGTAGTAAGAGCGTCCCAGATTTTAAACACAAAACCAGCGCCAGCGCTCTAAAACTGGGCGCTCTAGCATCGAGCGCCGAACGCTATATGAAAAAAGTTTGTTTCTCAGCACATATCCACCAGCACCAGAGCGAAAACATATGGGAGGACATTGTTATAACACTGTTATTACAATTCTGTATAAAAAAAACAAAAAAACTATATACGTGTTTGGTTGCCGGGCAGGAGAGGCACAATCATTTGATCCTAAAATTGAGAAAAATAATTCATTAAAACACTATTTATACACAACCAAATAAAACACCATTGAAATTTATAGGAGAGCGACACTGAGCGAAAGGTGCTACATGGTGCTGCTGAACCTAGAGCGCCGGCGCTATACGCTGAGCCATCGCTAGTGATACATGTGACGCTACATGGCGCTATTAGAGGTGCTCACCAGATTGACTTTCACATATCTGGTTTTCACATACAGCGCCCGGTGTTCATTATTAGAACTGCTTGCGTGTGTAGAGGACTTTGAAATAGAAACAAAGGAGGGGTGGCAGCCGCTCAGACCATTTTATAACTAACCTGGGAGGTGCACGTTAGCAGGGCAATTAGGATACAAAAGTCTTAAAGGAGCCACAGCACTCAAACCAGTTAGCTTGCTGACCAAGCTAACTGGTTAGAGCTAACTGCTTTGAAATAGAAGAAAACTATTTTTGATTTGAATAAAATGGTGTTTTCAATTAACAAAAATACCCCCAAAACCCCCCACATCTTCGGCCTGTGCCTGTGTGGTTATCCTCCTATGTTACAAAAACGTAATAGCAGGATAAATGGTGATTACCAGCATGTGTAACGTGTGTATGTATCCTATTGCATCCTACTCTCATAGCATTCACTTTGAAATTTGTTGCATTGGGTCCACAATTGTCTATATACTATGGGGGTTATTTAAGAAGGGATAGCGCCAGGTAGCGCCTCGTAGCGGCAGGCAGCATCTGGTGAATGCCGGGCGCTGTACGCAATACCACATTTATGAAAGCGAATCTGGTGAGCGACTCTAACAGCGCCATGTAGCGTCCGATGTATTATTATAGGCGGCTCAGCGTATAGCGCCGGCGCTCTAACTTCAGTGTCGCTCTCCCATACATTTCAATGGCCATTCACATGTTTTACATGGCCTGTAATTACTACATTGTAAAGTGCTACGGAAGAAGGCACGATATAAATAATATATATAAATAATTATAATAATTTTAATAATATTTATAAATCGGGGCTTTGGATTAAAACAAAAAAGGAAGAAATATATTATTGAGGAGATGCTCAAAGTGCTAAAACATATTACTCCAATATAAGTTCCAAGAGTTAAATGTCCACACATATGCAGAGAGGCTTTATATTGCTCTTCCTAATCACTGAAATGAACGCTTCTGTGTAGTCTGAGAACACTGCAATATAAATAGTAAGTAATAAAAAAAAATTACAAAAATATTTGAAAAAATCTTTCAATTATTTGATATTATTTGGTATAAATGATTATTTATTAATTAATGATTATATAACGTATCTGTATTTTAAAGAAATGCAAAAATATTTCGAAAAATTACAAAAAATAATTAATTTTTTTAATATTAATCTTTATATATTATTATATATTAATTAATGATTATATATATATATTCTTTTAATTAAACAGATTTATTTTCTTAGTATGAGGTTATGTCACTGCCGTCCCCAAATAACACTTTTTTCGATGTGGTTGTTAGGGAAAACATTTCGATTTGGTTTCATGAAGAAATTACAAGCCCCGAGGTTTTTATGAATAAAATACCTATTTTCCACATCAGTCCACTAGTGCTACGGAAGAAGGCACTATATAAATAAATCAATAATTATTATAATTATTTTAATAATAATTATAAATAGAGGCTTTAGATTGCTCTTCCTAATGACCGAAATCAACGCTTTTGTGTAGTCTGAGTATACTGCAATACAAATAGTAAATAATAAAAAAATACAAACATATTTTGAAAAAATATTCAATGATTTGATATTAATTGTTCTAAATGATTATTTATTAATTAATGATTATATAATGTATCTGTATTTTAAAAAATACTAACATATTTAGAATTTTTTTTATAATAATCGTTATATATATTATTATATATTAATTAATGATTATATATATAATATATATATATATATATATATATATATATATATGTGTGTGTGTGTAAATATTCATATATATTCATATATATATATATATATATATATATATATATTCTTTTTTTATATATATATATATATATATGAATATATATATATATATATTCTTTTGATTCTTTTAATTAAATCCATCTATTTTCTTAGTATAAGGTCATGTCACTGCCATCCCCGAATAACAATTATTTTGATGTCGTCGTTAGGGAAAACATTTTGATTTGGTGTGATTAAAAAATGGCAAGCCCCAGGCGTATTTATGAATAAAATACCTATTTTCCACATCAGTCCTCTTCTGGTCGTCCAATTGATTATTTTCCCTTGTTCAGCAAATGCTGTTTGTTTCGATAATTTGGAGCATCCAATCGGTTGGGGGCACCTCGCACCGCCGGCCTAATGAGCGATAAGAACGGCAATTAGGTTGTCAACAAATACGAAAGGTCTCGGAGGAAAATTAAGGTGGGGGGTGATTCCTATCATGGTAACCATTGACCTTTTAGCCCCGTCCGTGTTCCTTCTTGATGTCTGAACGAGACACACTTAAGTCTGTCAGGCTAATAGCGCCGATAATGAAGTGGTCTAACTATTCTGTTGTTTCTGCGCTAATTTTAGAAAGTTAAAAATAGATTAATAAACTGATTGGAATTAGGCTAAAATTAGTCGGCGTACACTCCCGGGCAACAAAAAAGCCATTCTTACCCGCACACTCCCTAATTGCGGTCCAATCAAAGGTGCCTTCTTCAAAACGGATTAGTATTTTGATAAATTGACTGGCTAAATGGCCTGTCACTTTGATGGAGACTCGGCCCCATGGCTCTCTTGTTTACATCTATTTGTGGCGCGTAATTAGTTAAGGTTTGACATTAATGGTACAAATATCCTATACACTGATACTAAAAATGTTTCCATCGGCCCACCTACACCTGCAGATGTTTTTACCTTTTTGGTTTGTTTTTTTGTCTTATAGAAATGTTATGACCAAGTTTATAATCCAAATGCAAAAAAATACTGGAGCCCCCCCACCTAAACTACCCCCTCGATAATATTTATTCAAAAAGAAGCTCACCACCATTTGCAAATGTTTTTGGTTTTGTTTTTTATTTTAGTTCAGTTTTTAGATGGTATGATGAAGTCAGGAAGAGGAGGTTTCTGCCATAGCTAAATGGCCTGTCACTTTGATGGAGACTCGGCCCCATGGCTCTCTCTAGGTAAGGTTTGACATTAATGGTACAAATATCCTAAACACTAAGACTAAAAATGTTTCAGTCGGCCCACCTACACCTGCAGATGTTTTTGCCTTTTCGGTTTGTTTTTTTGTTGATTTTTTTTTTTCTTTTGTTTTATAGAAATGTTATGGTCAAGTTTATGATCCAGACAGGTTACAGAAAAATGATACTGGAGCAAAGCAAAACCAAAAAAGTAGCCCCTAAATACCTAAACTTTAGGTATTAAAATACTGGAGCCCCCCTAGACACCTAAATTTCCCCCTAGATAATATGAATTCAAAAAGAAGCTTACCACCCTTTGCAAATGTTTTTGGTTTTGTATTTTATTTTAGTTTAGTTTTTAGAAATGTTATGATGAAGTTTATGATCTAAAAGAAAAAAAATATAGTGAAAGGAACTGTAAACCCAATCAAAAAAATAAACAGGCACTCAACTCCTCTCCCCCGCAGCTGGTCCTGGCCTGTCCGACGCTCAGAAACCTTCCGGTTTCCAAGAACAGGGCTCCAATGAGCGGGCTTGCAATGAATGGAGGGGACACTGGGACTGGTAATGCCATGGCTAACAGGGGGCATTGGTCGTAGCCCAAAGAATTCTGGGGCGCATGCTCAATCCTGGAAGTCAGGAAGAGGAGGTTTCTGCCATAGCTAAAAGACCTGTTACTTTGATGGAGACCCATGGCTCTCTTGTTTACATCTATTTGCGGTGCATAATTAGTTAAGGTTTGACATTAATGGTACAAATATCCTAATCACTGATACTAAAAATGTTTCCGTCGGGCCACCTACACCTGCAGATGTTTTTACCTTTTAGGTTTGTTTTTTTGTTTAAGTTTTGTTTTGTCTTATAGAAATGTTATGATCAAGTTTATGATCCAAAAACAAAAAAATACTGGAGCCCCCCTAGACACCTAAACTACCACTTAGATGGTCCCAGGCCTGACCGCTGCTTAGAAACCTTCCGGGTTTCCAAGAACAGGGCTCCAATGAACGGGGCTTGCAATGAATGGAGGGGACACGGTGACTGGTAAGGTCATGGCCAACAGGGAGCATTGGTCGTAGCCCAAAGAATTCTGGGGCGCATGGTCAATCTTGGAAGTCAGGAAGAGGAGGTTTCTGCCATAGCTAAAAGACCTGTTACTTTGATGGAGACTCGGCCCCATGGCTCTCTTGTCTACATCTATTTTGTGGCGCGTAATTAGTTAAGGTTTGACATCAATGGTACAAATATCCTAAATACTGATACTAAAAATGTTTCTGTCGGCCCAGCTACACCTGCAGATTTTTGCCTTTTCGTTTGTTTTTTGTTTTAGTTTTTTTTTGTCTTATAGAAATGTTATGGTCAAGTTTAAGATCCAAAAGCAAAAAAATACTGGAGCCCCCCTAGACACCTAAACTACCCCCTAGATAATATGAATTCAGAAAGAAGCTTGTCACCCTTTGCAAATGTTTTTGGTTTTGTATTTTATTTTAGTTTTTAGAAATGTTATGATGAAGTTTATGATCTAAAATAAAAAAAGATACTGAAAGGAACTGTAAACCCAATCAAAAAAATAAACAGGCACTCAACTCCTCTCCCCCGCAGCTGGTCCTGGCCTGTCCGCCGCTCAGAAACCTTCCGGTTTCCAAGAACGGGGCTCCAATGAGCGGGGCTTGCAATGAATGGAGGGGACACGGGGACTGGTAAGGCCATGGCTGACAGGGGGCATTGGTCGTAGCCCAAAGAATTCTGGGGCGCATGCTCAATCTTGGAAGTCAGGAAGAGGAGGTTTCTGCCATAGCTATATGGCCTGTCACTTTGATGGAGACTCGGCCCCATGGCTCTCTTGTTTACATCTATTTGCGGTGCGTAATTAGTTAAGGTTTGACATTAATGGTACAAATATCCTAAACACTGATACTACTACATCTGCAGAAGTTTTTGCCCTTAAACTTGTTTTTTTCATTGAGTTTTTATTGTTTTATAGAAATGTTATGGTCAAGTTTATGATCCATACAGGTTACAAAAAAATGATACTGTAGCAAAGCAAAAGCTGCAACTCTGTTCAGGACTGTAGGATACGGCCGCCGCCATCTTGCCTCAGAAGCAGCAGTGCTTTGTACAGGAAGAGCAGGGCTGGGGTCAGCAAAAGAACAGCAATCCCAGAATGCAGAGCAGCACAGTCAGAAGACACTTCCTGTCTGCAGGCTACCTTAGATTCCATGGGCTGCCGTCTTTTTAATGATGTTTAACTTAACGCCAAGAATTTAACTCTCATGTGGTTTAATCACCAAACATGTGAGAGTTACGTGCCTGGCTTTCCCCCCTGCTAGCTGTCACAAAAAATAAAAAAATACTCACCTGACCCCTTGTTCGATGCGGCCGGGTCTTCTCTTTGCCCAGGGGGTTCCGATCCCCCCTCTGGGCTCTTCTGGCTTCAGTAGGGTGCCCGGAATAGCTCATAACCCCCCCCCCCCCCCACCTTCAGCTGCTGCCAGCATTCACTGTAAAATAAAAATTACATTTGCTTACCTGTGTGCGCGATCCCTCCCTCCGGGTCTCCTCTTCACCCAGGGGAGGGGCCTCGGATCCCCCCCCCGGGCTCCTTCCGTGGTGAGGAGAAGGCCCGAAAGACGCCCCTCAACATCGTCGCCGCTAGCCCTGTCTCTTGTGGGGCAGGGCGGGTGACATCATCCCGCTCCCAGCGCAGAGCTGTCAGATGCCAAGGGCAATCATTGGATGGAGGTTTGAAGGGTGGGGGCTATGATCCTCTGCCTCCCCAGCCCCCCTCCATTGATCACCCCTGGCAGCTGGGAGCCGTCGCCGTAGGACACAGGATCGGAGCTGAGTGTTGAAAAAAAAATTATAAAAGTAATTTTTTCGTGTGTGTGTTTTTACACTCAACCCTTGTGAACTGGTAAGGGATTCATGAGACCCCTATACCAGTTCACAAGGCTTAGGGAGCTGGCAAGTCCCCTGCTGGTAGGGGGTGACTTTCCATTAACCCCCAGCCCCCCCCCCCCCCCACCAGTTACCTGCCTCCCCAAATCCCGCAGCGGGGCAGAAGAGCCTGGGGATATTGGGCTTTTCGGGCTTGTAGCCTGCAGAATGGGGGGCCACCAAGGCTGGCCCCTGCGCCCTGTTCTACAAGACTTCATAGCTGGTCCCCGGGCTGGTAATCCTGGGTATGGCGAACCTCACGCCAGTTTATTTTTTTAATTTTAAGGGATTTTAACTTTGGGGTGTTTGGCAACTCTTCCTTTGACAGGACCTATGCATGTTGGGTTTTGTTCTGTTGGGGGGATGTTGCTTTTTCAGATTTAACTTGTTTTTTCTTGTTTGCATATTGTTTTTTCGGAAAATGTGGCTTTGATTCTGCTTTTTAATACTTTTTTTAGGAAAACTCTGTGCAACCAAACAATTAATTGAGAGATTGCTTTTAGAAAACTGTGCCCACATCAACAAGCCTGATAGGCCTAGAAAGCTTGAGACATGTACTTCCAGAGAATATATAGTTTATTGGGTGTATTTCACATGTAAAGTTTTTTTTTTTAACTTCAATTTGCGCATAGCAGCTGTATTTTATCTGAAAATCTACTAAATGGTTGTTTCAGTTTGGGGGAGTCTCCTAGGCAGGAAAGAGTTTCTACTAATACATATGTGGTACCATGGGAAGCAGGAGAAATGGGGCTTTTACCTGCAATAAGATTTCATTGAAAAACTTACATTTTTTTATTACAAAAAAACACTACAATTTGTAAAAAAATGTTTTGTTTTTTTTACATTTTTGAACATATTTCACCCAAAAATATTGAGAATACACTAAAAAAATGACAAACAAGACATCTCATGTTAAAGGTGTGCATGGCAGTTGTATTTTTGAAATCCCTTTAAAAATGACCATGTTGAACATGCGTAGCGCAAAAGAGTGAAAAATGGTCTGGCAACAGAGGGTGACAAAACCTCTAGGTAGGCTGGCAGTTAAAGGGTTAAAGGCACAAAAAATGCACTAGGTGCAGGGATGATGATTTTTAATGCAGGCAGTCTGTATGTATAGTGGGGAAACATAAGATAAGCTCTTATTCAGGGTGAAGGTCCGGATTAATGTGGGCAATCTGTATGTACAGGGTGGGGGAAACATATAAGATAAGCTCTTATTCAGGGTGAAGGTCCGGATTAATGTGGGCAATCTGTATGTACAGGGGGGAAACATACAAGATAGGCTCTTATTCAGGTTGAAGGTCCAGATTAATGTGGGCAATCTGTATGTACAGGGTGGGGGAAACATATAAGATAAGCTCTTATTCAGGGTGAAGGTCCGGATTAATGTGGGCAATCTGTATGTACAGGGGGGGCATACAAGATAGGCTCTTATTCAGGGTGAAGGTCCGGATTAATGTGGGCAATTTGTATGTACAGGGTGGGGGGGGCATATAAGATATGCTCTTACTCAGGGTGAAGGTCCGGATTAATGTGGACAATCTGTATGTACAGGGGGGAAACATATGAGATAGCTTTTATTCAGGTTGAGGGTCTGGATTCATGTGAGCAATCTGTATGTACAGGGTGGGGGAAACATATAAGATAGGCTCTTACTCAGGGTGAAGGTCCGGATTAATGTGGACAATCTGTATGTACAGGGGGGGCAGACAAGATAGGCACTTATTCAGGTTGAAGGTCCAGATTAATGTGGGCAATCTGTATGTACAGGGTGGGGGAAACATATAAGATAAGCTCTTATTCAGGGTGAAGGTCCGGATTAATGTGGGCAATCTGTATGTACAGGGGGGGCATACAAGATAGGCTCTTATTCAGGGTGAAGGTCCGGATTAATGTGGGCAATTTGTATGTACAGGGTGGGGGGGGGGGGCATATAAGATATGCTCTTACTCAGGGTGAAGGTCCGGATTAATGTGGACAATCTGTATGTACAGGGGGGAAACATATGAGATAGCTTTTATTCAGGTTGAGGGTCTGGATTCATGTGAGCAATCTGTATGTACAGGGTGGGGGAAACATAGAAGATAGGCTCTTACTCAGGGTGAAGGTCCGGATTAATGTGGGCAATCTGTATGTACAGGGTGTGGGAAACATATAAGATGGGCTCTTATTCAGGGTGAGGGTCCGGATTAATGCAGGCAGTCTGTAGGTATGGGGGGGGGGGCATACAAGGCTCTTATTTAAGTCTGCTTTCATTTTTCCCAATCACTTTGTACCTGCAATGGGACTTTTTTACAGGTCAGGTCCACCATTTTCCCAATGAAGTAAGAAATTATTTTTAAGTTTGGAAACCACAGAACCATATGGGGCTATGCAAAGAAAAAAAAAAATTAGCATATCCCATAGGGTGCTGTTGTTCCCAATCCCAAACTATCAAAAATGATCCCTACCGCTTTGGGAAACTGATGACCCTCACCCATAAACATGTCCCATTTGCTTGTACAGGTTTATTTTGGAGGGGGGTATAGAGCAAAAATATATTATTAGTGCATTCAAGTTAAAGTGGAACAAAAATTTGACTTCCCCGGGTTTTGCTCTGTGAATTGGAATGGCCCTTAGTGTGAGACGCCGGACACGGCACGCAATTACACATTTATCAAGCAGAACCTGTTTAGCGACTGGAACAGCGCCATGTAGCGTCTGATTCATCATTATCACAGCCTCAGTGAACAGCGCCGGCGTTCAGCCTTGCACAGCGCCAGGTATGACCTCTCGCTACCTGCCGCTCTCCCATACATTTCAATGGACGAACCTTTTCTTCTCTTTAAACGGGGTATTTGTTTGTTTTTTTTTTCCGAAAAATCACAAATAATTCTGTGACCTCTTCTGACATTGAATAAGAAGTTTTTTCACAATTTTTTCATTTTTTATATATTTCTTCAGAAATGACATTACAGGTCTGCCATTAAAGTGTTCATGTTACAATGTTGCTACAATGTAATTCCATATGTTTTCGCTTTGTTACTAGTGGATAGATGCTGAAAAACAGACTTTAATCACACAGACTCCTGCGCTCTGGGCTTCAGAGAAGCATTTTTCAGCGCCAGAGATTTGTGAGGCTGCTTTTTGCTGAATATGGTGTGAGTCAGTCGCTATGAGCAGTCGCTACCATGCGCTCCCATACAGTTCTGTACTGGTCAAATAGCGACTCCTCACAATGTATTTAACATTACTGCACAGCGACTAAGTCGCTATGAACTAGCAACCCACGGCTGAGTACAGTGACTACTAGCGGGCGCTCTGAAAATGCCTGCTACAGACGCTCATCTGTTGCTACCTGGTGCTAATGATGAATCAGCCTGCCCGTCTCCAGAGGCAACAATCATTTTTTACCATAAGAACTATAAATCTATGGAATAACCTCCCACAGAAGCTTGTTACAGCATCAACCGCTGACAGCTTCAAAAAAGGATTAGAAAATAACATTAACAGTTACTATAAGCCGTTATCAGTGAAAAAAAAAACAAAAATAACTTCCACCTATAAAATAAAATAAAAATAACTTCCCCTCCCCCAACATCCTTGGTTGAACTTGATGGACATATGTCTTTTTTGAACCGTATTACCTATGTAACTATGTAAAAGAGTTTTTTGTTACATTTTACAACATACACAGAAATCACATCTGCTAGAGGCAGGGGACAGGTGTTTGGCATTTAGTTATCCAATATATAGAGATAAATATAAATATATCTGTACATTGGAGCTGGTCTGTGTCTTCGGATGTCCACGCTGGCCCCTGTTGTCTGTCTGGGTCCAGGGGGAGGTCCTCTGGTGGTGTTAGGAAGCACATGGAGGCGAGGTTTGGGTCCTTCCATTGCTGTCTTCTTGCCCCTGTTGTCTGTCTGGGTCCAGGGGGAGGTCCTCTGGTGGTGTTAGGTAGCAGGTGGAGGTGAGGTTTGGGTCCTTCCAATGCTGTCTTCTTGCCCCTGTTGTCTGTCTGGGTCCAGGGGGAGGTCCTCTGGTGGTGTTAGGTAGCAGGTGGAGGTGAGGTTTGGGTCCTTCCATTGCTGTCTTCTTGCCCCTGTTGTCTGTCTGGGTCCAGGGGGAGGTCCTCTGGTGGTGTTAGGACGCACATGGAGGCGAGGTTTGGGTCCTTCCATTGCTGTCTTCTTGCCCCTGTTGTCTGTCTGGGTCCAGGGGGAGGTCCTCTGGTGGTGTTAGGAAGCACATGGAGGCGAGGTTTGGGTCCTTCCATTGCTGTCTTCTTGCCCCTGTTGTCTGTCTGGGTCCAGGGGGAGGTCCTCTGGTGGTGTTAGGTAGCAGGTGGAGGCGAGGTTTGGGTCCTTCCATTGCTGTCTTCTTGCCCCTGTTGTCTGTCTGGGTCCAGGGGGAGGTCCTCTGGTGGTGTTAGGTAGCAGGTGGAGGCGAGGTTTGGGTCCTTCCATTGCTGTCTTCTTGCCCCTGTTGTCTGTCTGGGTCCAGGGGGAGGTCCTCTGGTGGTGTTAGGAAGCACATGGAGGCGAGGTTGGGGTCCTTCCATTGCTGTCTTCTTGCCCCTGTTGTCTGTCTGGGTCCAGGGGGAGGTCCTCTGGTGGTGTTAGGTAGCAGGTGGAGGCGAGGTTTGGGTCCTTCCATTGCTGTCTTCTTGCCCCTGTTGTCTGTCTGGGTCCAGGGGGAGGTCCTCTGGTGGTGTTAGGTAGCAGGTGGAGGCGAGGTTTGGGTCCTTCCATTGCTGTCTTCTTGCCCCTGTTGTCTGTCTGGGTCCAGGGGGAGGTCCTCTGGTGGTGTTAGGTAGCAGGTGGAGGCGAGGTTTGGGTCCTTCCATTGCTGTCTTCTTGCCCCTGTTGTCTGTCTGGGTCCAGGGGGAGGTCCTCTGGTGGTGTTAGGTAGCAGGTGGAGGCGAGGTTTGGGTCCTTCCATTGCTGTCTTCTTGCCCCTGTTGTCTGTCTGGGTCCAGGGGGAGGTCCTCTGGTGGTGTTAGGAAGCACATGGAGGCGAGGTTTGGGTCCTTCCATTGCTGTCTTCTTGCCCCTGTTGTCTGTCTGGGTCCAGGGGGAGGTCCTCTGGTGGTGTTAGGTAGCAGGTGGAGGCACGGTTTGGGTCCTTCCATTGCTGTCTTCTTGCCCCTGTTGTCTGTCTGGGTCCAGGGGGAGGTCCACTGGTGGTGTTAGGCAGCAGGTGGAGGCACGGTTTGGGTCCTTCCATTGCTGTCTTCTTGTCCCTGTTGTCTGTCTGGGTCCAGGGGGAGGTCCTCTGGTGGTGTTAGGTAGCAGGTGGAGGCGAGGTTTGGGTCCTTCCATTGCTGTCTTCTTGCCCCTGTTGTCTGTCTGGGTCCAGGGGTAGGTCCTCTGGTGGTGTTAGGTAGCAAGTGGAGGCGAGGTTTGGGTCCTTCCATTGCTGTCTTCTTGCCCCTGTTGTCTGTCTGGGTCCAGGGGGAGGTCCTCTGGTGGTGTTAGGTAGCAGGTGGAGGCGAGGTTTGGGTCCTTCCATTGCTGTCTTCTTGCCCCTGTTGTCTGTCTGGGTCCAGGGGGAGGTCCTCTGGTGGTGTTAGGTAGCAGGTGGAGGCGAGGTTTGGGTCCTTCCATTGCTGTCTTCTTGCCCCTGTTGTCTGTCTGGGTCCAGGAGGAGGTCCTCTGGTGGTGTTAGGAAGCATATGGAGGCGAGGTTTGGGTCCTTCCATTGCTGTCTTCTTGCCCCTGTTTCCTGTCTGGATCCAGGGGGAGGTCCTCTGGTGGTGTTAGGTAGCAGGTGGAGGCGAGGTTTGGGTCCTTCCATTGCTGTCTTCTTGCCCCTGTTGTCTGTCTGGGTCCAGGGGGAGGTCCTCTGGTGATGTTAGGAAGCACATGGAGGCGAGGTTTGGGTCCTTCCATTGCTGCCTCCTTGCCCCTGTGATGGCTGTGTGGTGGTGGGCGGCCCTGATCACGTTTTTCACGCCCCCTTTTGCCTCCCTTCTGGCATCAGTTTTCAAATGGAGCAGTGTGATTGCAGCCGCTTGGCCCCTGGTTCTGGTTCGGATGCTCCAGTGGGGTATCCTACCACTTACTTTTTCATAGGAGGCATGTATCTTTCTGCGGTTGGCTTTGTGTTTTGGGATGATGGCCAACCGGTGGAGATCCAGCATGGATAAAATTCAAACTGCCACCTAACACCACAGGAGGACCTCCCCCCTACTGGAGATACTGTGCAACAGCCTACAGCTTGTCTCTGTAATTTGCATCTACATTGCTAGGTTAATGCAGTTTACATTTGTGACAGTAGATGGCGCTGGTACATATATCTATGTGTAGTTTCTGCTGTACATTCTCTACTGCATGTTGTGTTTCCTGTACATTGAGGTGATCTCTAAGACTTCTTTTTCCTGTCTGTGTTAGCCACCATGTAAGGTGTCCTTCTTATACGGCACTCATGTTCCAGTAAAGCCAGTTCCTGTTACACCACAAATCTACCTAAAGGCTATCTGGATTTGAGTGCGTTGCAACCAGCACTTACACTGACGGACTACAGGGGCCAGCATTGCCAGACACGGAACCAGGACAGGTAGGTGAGTTTATTTTTATTTTTCAGTATTTTTGGGAAAATTTTGATGGGCACGAATCCCCAAAAATTCGGATTAGTGGCGAATTGGTTTCTCCCTGAAATTTGAAGTGCATTCTAATTCGGACAAATCAGTTCACTCATCTCTAAAATTGATATAAATAAATTGATCAGATTTAAGGGCATCGTGGGCTGCTATTGTTTCGGATGAGCAGGTCATTGCTTGAGTGTACATGTAGGTTTGTCCTTTTTTCTCTAGGATGCCCTACTGTGTGTATTGCCCGGGATCGCCAGTAAACTCACCTTTTCCCAGTTCCCACAGCGCATGCCGCACTGACGTCAGTCTGAATGGAGCGCATGCCGCTGGCCACATCCCTGTCCCCAACTCTAGCTGTGCCACGCATTCTGAAAGGCCTGGCGTGGGCACGTGCCCAGCTAGATTATGCTGAGGATGGGGCTGCAAAGCGGACATGTGGAAGAGGTGAAGAGATCAGGTGATCTGGGGAGTTTCACAATTCGGGATGCCCCATAAAAAGGTAGACCAACCCCCCAAGGGTCTTTTAGCAGGGGAGTAGCTGGGGGGGCACGTAACGTGGGTGCAGCAGGTCAGAGGGGCACCATGTGGAGCGTGCCATTTTGAGTCTTTGCCCTGGGTGCCAGAAAGCCTAACTATGCCTCTGCTTTTAGACTCGAGGTGGGAGTTGCTCCTCTTTTAACTATGTACCAGGTGACTTTGCTCAGAATAAGGCCTATCCATTCACTACAGATACCAGCAAGGCTGCAGCGTATCTATTATCATAGTAAACTGTAAAAAAAATGTAGCGTATGCCTTACATAGAGGTCGGTGACATCACTCATAACATCAACTGCCTAGACCAGTGACATCACTGACTGCAGAGCAATGATATTAGCAATGATATTATCCAAAAGGGTGAGAGCAATGATATTATTGGAGCACAGGCAGTCCATTCACTAGAATCCAGTGACATAAGGGACTATCAGAATTATTTTTGAAAGTCACATACATCGTGTTAATTCACTAAAAGAGGCTGATGTCATCCAGAGTCTAGTGACATCACCAGTCGGGTATAGTGGAGCCACCTGGGAGGGGTCACAGCGTGTGGTGCTTTAACTACAGTATTTGTGAACCAGAGCTCCTGGAGGGGGTCCGGACCCCAGGTCTTGTAGTTTGGGTACATCCCTGGTTAGGTAGGCATTAGGTGTTTCCTAATGTGCGGAACTAGTCCCAGTGGTGGGCCCCACCTTTACTGTTGAAAGGTGGTAGACATTCACATTTTGGACAAGACGGGGAGGCCGATTCATTAATAGCGGCAGGTAGCGACAGTTGAGCGACTGTAGCGGCATTTTCAGAGCGCCCGCTAGAACTCGCTGTGCTTGGCCGTTGTTCGGTTGTTGATAGCGACTCAGTCGGTGTGCAGTAATGTTGAATATTGGGTGAGGAGTCGCTATTTGACAGGTTCCGCGCTGTATGGGAGCGCATGATAGCGACTGGCCATAGCGACCGGCTCCCACCATATTCATTACCAAATCACTCTCAAAAAATTCTCGCGCAGTGAAATGCTTGTTTAAACCCCAGAGCGCTGGCGGCGATGTGTTAAAAGTAGTTTTTTAACCCCCAAACAACCATATTTTTGGAAACCAAAAAAAACAAGTTTTTTAAATAATTTTGTAATATGAATACATTAATATCAGACCTGTAATATCAATTCTGTACAATTTTTTTTTATTTTTTTCCCTTAAAAAAATTATCTAAAATGGCAGAAGTGGTCACAGAATTTTTCACATTAAAAAAAAAAAAAAAAAAACAATTAATAACAATTAATTATGAATATTTAAAGATTGTTCCATTGAAATGCATTGGAGAGCGCCAGGTAGCGAGAGGTCATACCTGTCGCTGTTCAAGGTCGGACGCTGGCGCTGTGGGCTGAGGCTGGAATAATGATGAATGAGTCGCTATATGGCGCTATCTCAGTCGCTAAGCAGGATTGGCTTGATAAATGTGTGATTGTGGTGGGGAGCCGGCGTTCTCGTGGCGGGGCCCGTCATTACCGGTCGCTCACCAGTCGCTACCTGTCGCTATTCCTTCATAAATAAAGGCCAAAGACATGTCAGCAATGCAGGTAGGTGGTACAGTTGGTAATTTAGGGGTTTATTTAAAGTGGACCAACACCCTGCCGTTTTTTATTTTTTTTGCCTTTTAAAAATATGCCAATAATGCTGCCGGACCCGTTATCAATAGTAATGGAAAAATAACTTACCTCTAATGCTCCAGCGCTGCGTCGCTTCCTTTTGAATCTCTCGCCGCCATCTTGGATTTGCTTGTAAAAGGAAGAGATCGTTTGACCTCTTTCTAAAGCAAATCTCGCACATGCGAAGTAGGTAGGTGAAGCGCCGCTTGCATCGGTAGCGAGCGGCGCTTCACCTGACCTAAATCAGCGCTACTGCGCATGCGCTCCCCCGATGACGTAGAGAAGAGCAGAAGAGAAACTGAAATTGCGCGAGTGAGGAGGAAAGCTTATCCACGGACAAGGAAGAGGGACAGCATGCTAATGAACGGACAAGCAAGAGGGACAGCATGCTAATGAACGGACAAGAGCTGGAGGGCGGGACTTCCGGACGAGATTTTTGAAGAATACAGGCGCTGCGAAGGACAGAAGGCTGCAAAAGTCATCAAAAGGTAAGTGTCTTTTTATGTTTAACTGATCAGAGACATGTTGTTTTGGAGGGTGTTGGTCCACTGTAAGAAACACTTAGGCCTTTATTTATGAAGGAATAGCGACAGGTAGCGACTGGTGAGCGGCCGGTAATGACGGGCCCCGCCACGAGAACGCCGGCTCCCCACCACAATCACACATTTATCAAGCCAATCCTGCTTAGCGACTGAGATAGCGCCATATAGCGACTCATTCATCATTATTCCAGCCTCAGCCCACAGCGCCAGCGTCCGACCTTGAACAGCGACAGGTATGACCTCTCGCTACCTGGCGCTCTCCAATGCATTTCAATGGAACAATCTTTAAATATTCATAATTAATTGTTATTAATGTGTTTTTTGTTTTTTTTTTAAATGTGAAAAATTCTGTGACCACTTCTGCCATTTTAGATAATTTTTTTAAGGTAAAAAAAAACAGAAATTGTACAGAATTGATATTACAGGTCTGATATTAATGTATTCATATTACAAAATTATTTAAAAAACTTGTTTTTTTTGGTTTCCAAAAATATGGTTGTTTGGGGGTTAAAAAACTACTTTTAACCCATCGCCGCCAGCGCTCTGGGGTTTAAACATGCATTTTACAGCGCGAGAATTTTTTGAGCGTGATTTTTTAATGAATATGGTGGGAGCCGGTCGCTAGGGCCAGTCGCTATCATGCGCACCCATACATCGCGGAACCTGTCAAATAGCGACTCCTCACCCAATATTCAACATTACGGCAAACCGACTGAGTCGCTATCAACTACCGAACAACGGCCAAGCACAGCGACTACTAGCGGGCGCTCTGAAAATGCCGCTACAGTCGCTCAACTGTCGCTACCTGCCGCTATTAATGAATCGGCCTCTAAGACCACGTAGTGCCAGATGAGTATCAGGTAAATGTCAGGTCCCAGTGAAAACGGTGTATTTATCATGGGGGTTATATAAGAAACGCTAGCGGCAGGTAGTACCACGTAGCGGCAGGTAGCGTAAATATCGCCGGCGCTCTAGGTTCAACAGCGCCATGTAGCACCTGTCGCTCAGTGTCGCTCTCCTATACATTTCAATGGTGTTTCATTTGGTTGTGTTTAATTCGCTTTTTCCTATAGCAAACTTACATTTTTGTCTCAAATCATTGTGTGTCTCTCCTGCCCGGCAACCAAACACTTATATTGTTTTTTTTTTTTTTTTTTATTTATGCAGAATTTTATGTGCGCTGTGTGCCTGGAATCACATTTTTTGAGCGCATCTGGGAGCCCTATGTACTTTCGACTTGCAGTGCTCCCGGCCGGCGCTAGCAGTTGACAGCGCAAAGGCATATATAAGCCGTGCGCTGCGAACAAAAGGGGTGAGGGACCTGTAAGGCTCACCAGTTAACATGTCCAGTTCAGTATTACCCAACCTCTGCCGCTATCTTGCCTATAGACAAGCCCAAGTTTGCCGAGACGCAAGCAGTAAGGGTTTCAGAAAAAATCAATTCGCGATATTTCATTCGATGATACTAGAATTGATACTTTCTTTCTAGCATGGATTCTGACTTCAGTAAAAGAAAAGTAAAAAAAAACACTCACCCCTCCTCTGGATGGCGATCACCACATCTGTCATCGGATCAGCAAGGAGCTGACAATCAGAGGTGAGTAAACCGCGCGGGGGGGGGGGGGGATGCTGAGGATGTGGGAGGAAGAGGATCAGCGTGGCGCTGCCCGAGCCAGCGACCGAGACGGGGCATCAGCTGAGCTATAGTCAGCTCCAACTAAGAACGCAGCTGGAACGAGGTGCAGATGAGCGACTCTTCATGGCAGAACCGCAGGATTCAATTCACACCAAAGGGCACACCCAAAGTCGCTTCACCAAATAATTATCCCTCCAAGAACCCGAGGAGCCAACTGTACATGCAGGGCTGGACTAAGTGGTGGAGGCCCCAGATACAGTATAAAATAATAGTCCAGCCAAGTAACTGATTGGTGGTTGTCTGGCACCCGCCTACTTCCTGGAAGGTCAGATGGAGTCCCTTGTGCCCCCCTTGTGCGGGTGCTGCTGCTTTGCCATTCTGGGTGGGGGGTGGTGTAGTCGCCCGGCTGGTTCCCTGCATTGAGCTGCCAGCGGCTGTGCTTGGTGGCTTATGTGCAGTGACAGCTCTGCACCCATCACTGTAGCGTTGCTGGCGGCGGCTTTGCTGCTCTAGACTCTCCGTCCTGCCCTGTGGTGGCTGCAGGCTGCAGGTTTGCAAAAACAACCCCCACTGTCACCGATAGCTTTGTTGCCAGCCCTACGGCCCGTCAGACCAAAGACTGGACCAGACCATAACCCAAAGGTTGGTGGAGGCCCCCTTTGCAGGGCAAGTGGTGGAGGTACCAGGGCACACGCCCCTTTGCGCCCCCCCCTCATAATCCGGCCCTAAGTACAAGCTTGTAGCAACACGGGCAGGCTGATTCCTTACTAGCGGCAGGTAGCGACAGATGAGCGTCTGTAGCAGGCATTTCAGAGCGCCCGCTAGTAGTCGCTGTGCTCGGCCGTGGGTCGCTAGTTCAGAGCGACGCAGTCGCTGTGTAGCAATGATGAAAACATTGTGGGGAGTCGCTATATGACCAGTACAGAGCTGTATGGGAGCGAATGGTAGCGACTGGTTAGTGCGACCGACTCACACTATATTCATCAAAAAAACAGCCTTACACACTGCCGGAGCTCAAAAATGCTTCACTGTAGCCCAGAGCGCCGGAGGCTGTGTGATTAAAGGCTGTTTTTGAACATGTATCCACCAGTAACAAAGCGAAAACATATGGAATTACATTGTAATAACATTGTGACATGAACACATTATTGCCAGACCTGTAATGTCAATTCTGCATAAATATATACAAATTTAAAAATATTAGAAAAAATGGCTTTTTCAAGGCCAGGAGAGGTCACAACATTATTTGAGATTACATTTTTTTTTTTTTATAAAAACCCCTGCTTAAAGAGAAATAAAAGAACGTCCTTAGAAATGCATGGGAGAGCAACAGGTAGCGAGAGGTAAGACGTTGCGCTCTGAAAGTTTGAACGCCGGCGCTGTTCGCTGAGGCTGGGATAATGATGAATCGGACGCTACATGGAGTTATCCCAGTCGCTCAACAGATTCCGCTTGATAAATGTGTAATTGCTGCCGTGTCCGGCGTTCACCTGCCGCTACCTGTCGTTTACAAGGCACTACCTGACGCTACCTGTCGTTTACAAGGTACTACCTGACGCTACCTGTCGTTTGCAAGGCGCTACCTGACGCTACCTGTCGTTTACAAGGCACTACCTGACGCTACCTGACGTTTACAAGGTACTACCTGACGCTACCTGTCGTTTGCAAGGCGCTACCTGACGCTACCTGTCGTTTACAAGGTGCTACCTGACGCTACCTGTAGTTTACAAGGCGCTACCTGACGCTACCTGTCGTTTACAAGGCGCTACCTGACGCTACCTGTCGTTTACAAGGTACTACCTGACGCTACCTGTCGTTTGCAAGGCGCTACCTGACGCTACCTGTAGCTTACAAGGCGCTACCTGATGCTACCTGTAGTTTACAAGGCGCTACCTGACGCTACCTGTAGTTTACAAGGCGCTACCTGACGCTACCTGTAGTTTACAAGGCGCTACCTGACGCTACCTGTCGTTTACAAGGCGCTACCTGACGCTACCTGTCGTTTACAAGGCACTACCTGACGCTACCTGTCGTTTACAAGGTACTACCTGACGCTACCTGTCGTTTGCAAGGCGCTACCTGACGCTACCTGTCGTTTACAAGGTGCTACCTGAGGCTACCTGTAGTTTACAAGGCGCTACCTGACGCTACCTGTCATTTACAAGGCGCTACCTGACGCTACCTGTCGTTTACAAGGTACTACCTGACGCTACCTGTCGTTTGCAAGGCGCTACCTGACGCTACCTGTCGTTTACAAGGCGCTACCTGACGTTACCTGTCGTTTACAAGGCGCTACCTGATGCTACATGTCGTTTACAAGGCACTACCTGACGCTACCTGTCGTTTACAAGGCGCTACCTGACGCTACCTGTAGTTTACAAGGCGCTACCTGACGCTACCTGTAGTTTACAAGGCGCTACCTGGCGCTACCTGTCGTTTACAAGGCGCTACCTGACGCTACCTGTCGTTTACAAGGCGCTACCTGTCGTTTACAAGGCGCTACCTGACGCTACCTGTCGTTTACAAGGCGCTACCTGACGCTACCTGTCGTTTACAAGGCGCTACCTGACGCTACCTGTCGTTTACAAGGCGCTACCTGATGCTACCTGTCGTTTACAAGACGCTACCTGATGCTACCTGTCGTTTACAAGGCGCTACCTGACGCTACCTGTCGTTTACAAGGCACTACCTGACGTTACTTGTAGTTTACAAGGCGATATCTGACGTTACCTGCCGTTTACAAGGCGCTACCTGTCGTTTACAAGGAACTACCTGACGCTACCTGTCATTTACAAGGCGCTACCTGACGCTACCTGTCGTTTACAAGGCACTACCTGACGGTACCTGTCGTTTACAAGGCGCTACCTGACGCTACCTGTCGTTTACAAGGCACTACCTGACGCTACCTGACGTTTACAAGGCGCTACCTGACGCTACCTGTCGTTTACAAGGCGCTACCTGACGCTACCTGTCGTTTACAAGGCGCTACCTGACGCTACCTGTCGTTTACAAGGCGCTACCTGACGCTACCTGTCGTTTACAAGGCGATATCTGACGTTACCTGTCGTTTGCAAGGCGCTACCTGACGCTACATGTCGTTTGCAAGGCGCTACCTGACGCTACCTGTCGTTTACAAGGCGCTGCCTGACGCTACCTGTCGTTTACAAGGCGCTACCTGACGCTACCTGTCGTTTACAAGGCGCTACCTGACGCTACCTGTCGTTTACAAGGCGCTACCTTGACGCTACCTGTCGTTTACAAGCGCTACCTGACGCTACCTGTCGTTTACAAGGCACTACCTGACGCTACCTGTCATTTACAAGGCGCTACCTGACGCTACCTGTCGTTTACAAGGCGCTACCTGACGGTACCTGTCGTTTACAAGGCGCTACCTGACGCTACCTGTAGTTTACAAGGCGCTACCTGACGCTACCTGTCGTTTACAAGGTACTACCTGACGCTACCTGTCGTTTACAAGGTACTACCTGACGCTACCTGTCGTTTACAAGACGCTACCTGACGCTACCTGTCGTTTACAAGGCGCTACCTGACGTTACCTGTCGTTTACAAGGCGCTACCTGATGCTACCTGTCGTTTACAAGGCACTACCTGATGCTACCTGTCGTTTACAAGGCGCTACCTGACGCTACCTGTCTTTTACAAGGCGCTACCTGACGCTACCTGTCGTTTACTAGGCGCTACCTGACGCTACCTGTCGTTTACAAGGCACTACCTGACGCTACCTGTCGTTTACAAGGCGCTACCTGACGCTACCTGTCGTTTACAAGGCGCTACCTGACGTTACCTGTCGTTTACAAGGCGCTACCTGATGCTACATGTCATTTACAAGGCACTACCTGACACTACCTGTCATTTACAAGGCGCTACCTGACGCTACCTGTAGTTTACAAGGCGCTACCTGACGCTACCTGTCGTTTACAAGGCACTACCTGACGCTACCTGTCGTTTACAAGGCGCTACCTGACGCTACCTGTCATTTACAAGGCGCTACCTGACGCTACCTGTCGTTTACAAGGCGCTACCTGATGCTACATGTCGTTTACAAGGCACTACCTGACGCTACCTGTCATTTACAAGGCGCTACCTGACGCTACCTGTAGTTTACAAGGCGCTACCTGACGCTACCTGTCGTTTACAAGGCGCTACCTGATGCTACATGTCGTTTACAAGGCACTACCTGACGCTACCTGTCATTTACAAGGCGCTACCTGACGCTACCTGTAGTTTACAAGGCGCTACCTGACGCTACCTGTCGTTTACAAGGCACTACCTGACGCTACCTGTCGTTTACAAGGCACTACCTGACGCTACCTGTCGTTTACAAGGCGCTACCTGACGCTACCTGTCATTTACAAGGCGCTACCTGACGCTACCTGTCGTTTACAAGGCGCTACCTGACGCTACCTGTCGTTTACAAGGCGCTACCTGACGCTACCTGTCGTTTACAAGGCGCTACCTGACGCTACCTGTCATTTACAAGGCGCTACCTAAAGCTACCTGTCGTTTACAAGGCGCTACCTGACGCTACCTGTCGTTTACAAGGCGCTACCTGACGCTACCTGTCGTTTACAAGGCGCTACCTGATGCTACCTGTTCTTTACAAGACGCTACCTGATGCTACCTGTCGTTTACAAGGCTCTACCTGACGCTACTTGTCGTTTACAAGGCGCTACCTGACGCTACCTGTCGTTTACAAGGCACTACCTGACGCTACCTGTCATTTACAAGGCGCTACCTGACGCTACCTGTCGTTTACAAGGCGCTACCTGACGCTACCTGTCGTTTACAAGGCGATATCTGACGTTACCTATCGTTTACAAGGCGCTACCTGACGCTACCTGCCGTTTACAAGGCACTACCTGACGCTACCTGTCGTTTGCAAGGCGCTACCTGACGCTACCTGTCGTTTACAAGGCGCTACCTGACGCTACCTGTTGTTTACAAGGCACTACCTGACGCTACCTGTCGTTTGCAAGGCGCTACCTGACGCTACCTGTCGTTTACAAGGCGCTACCTGACGCTACCTGTTGTTTACAAGGCGCTACCTGACGCTACCTGTTGTTTACAAGGCGCTACCTGACGCTACCTGTCGTTTACAAGGCGCTACCTGACGCTACCTGTTGTTTACAAGGCACTACCTGACGCTACCTGTTGTTTACAAGGCGATATCTGACGTTACCTGTAGTTTGCAAGGCGCTACCTGACGCTACCTGTCGTTTACAAGGCGCTGCCTGACGCTACCTGTCGTTTACAAGGCGCTACCTGATGCTACCTGACGTTTACAAGGCGCTACCTGACGCTACCTGTTGTTTACAAGGTGCTACCTGACGCTACCTGTCGTTTACAAGGCACTACCTGACGCTACCTGACGTTTACAAGGCGCTACCTGACGCTACCTGTCGTTTACAAGGCGCTACCTGACGCTACCTGTCGTTTACAAGGCGCTACCTGACGCTACCTGTTGTTTACAAGGCGCTACCTGGCGCTACCTGTCATTTACAAGGCGCTACCTGACGCCATCCCTTACTGAATAAAGCCCATAGATTAGTAACACTCTTCTGCAATGTACCAGACAGGAGACCATCATTTGGAGACATGACTTTTTCATCCACATTCCACAAACAGGAACCATAGCTTACACTGATCTGCACAGCAATAATACATTTGGGACATTTAAGTTCTCCATCCTTAGGACAGATTTCCATATGTGACTCTAAAAATACATTTCACGTTGTATCAACCTTCACGTTGGGTTCTGAAGAGGTTTTACAAGCAGCTCAACAAATTGCTCTGGGACTCCGTCAGCTTAGATTTAGAGCTAGCTGTCATCCCAAGCCGCCATTTCCTAGCGTCTCAAAGATGCCAAGCTGTGGCCCACGGAAGGAACAAGAGATTATTTAGGTTCTTCCTGAAAGTTTCATAACCGCATGTCTCTCTGAGGCCATAAATGGCCATCGCCAGCGACCTGCAAACCATTCAACCTAATTTAGCCAGCCGTCTGTTCTTAGTGTTTTTGAAGATCCAAGACCTCGACTCAATCATCCTCATCCTCTCTTTCCCGCAACTCCAACTGTCTGCAGATCAAAGGCTATGATCTGTCTCTGCTGTCAGGGTGAGTGACACGCCGGTTATGTCTAGCCCCCAATGATGAAACTTTAATGCAAAAATAATGACTCCTCAAAGATCGTAAAATCAAAGTAATAGTTTAAAACAGCTTAATTCTGTCCTTTAGGGAAAAGTCCTGCTCGGATCTGTCATAACTTAGAGCTGTCAGGATGGCTTCACAGTGCTGTCCTGTGCTGGAGGTTGCCATTGCCTATATAATGGTAAACAGCGCTTCTTTAGGGCTTCCTATGTTACTAACCTACCGTTCGAGTACTTACCCTGGTGAAGTGGCTATACGCCACGCAACGCGTTGGTAGGCTGGTGCTGCTGAGGGACTCACGGATCTTAAGATTTACGGTGATGTAGATGTTCATTATTTGTTTCTTACCCTTCATTGAGCTTGGCTCACTTTTTGCACTTGTCACTCTTATAATTGGTATTTTCCTTCATATAATAGTCGGATAGTTTTTTACTGTCAGCATTTGCACTTTAGCACATGCACTTTTTGGATATTATGTTTGGATTTTGTATATTTTTGTATATTAGATAACAATATATGTCTACACATTAACTAAGAGGCTGATTCATCACCAGGTATCGGCAGATGAGCGTCTGTATAGCAGTGCTTAGAGTGACCGCTAGTATTTGCTGTGATCGGCTATCGGGCGCTGTAACAGAGCGCCTCAGTCGCTGTAGTAACCTGGTTGGCATTGATGAGTGAGATGTATGTTCGGCGTTCTAACAGCAGTACAGCGTTGCAGGGAGAGAAAGGAAGCGCCAGCTCAGTGCGACTCACACCATATTCAACAAAAAAACTACACACACAGCGTCGGCGCTCTGGATCTGGGCGCTGTAGCCCAGAGCGCCATACGCTGTGTGATTAATGTCTGTTTCTGAACACATATCCACCAGTAACAAAGCGAAAACACATGGAATGACATTGTTGTAACATTGTGACATTAATACTATGCCAGACCTGTAATGACAATTCTGCATAAAAATGTTTTCAAAAATGACTCTTTCTAGGCCGGGAGAGGTCACACAAAAACACTGTTTAAAAGGAAGAAAAGGAACGTCCATTGAAATGTATGGGAGAGCGACAGGTATTACCTGGTGCTCTGGAAGCTAGAGCGCTGGCGCTATACGCTGAGCCTTCTGTAATGATGAATCGTACGCTACATGGCGCTGTTAGAGTTGCTAACACGGAACTGGTAGCACTGTGTGCCATATAATCTATGACTGCCTCAATATGTTCTGGCCTGACCACTCTGCCAGCAGTATTGGGGCCTAAAAAATGTGCTCCAAACCCGAGCGCCTGCTTGGACCAGAGGCAAGGATGAAAGACACGCTCTCCCTGGAGCACCAACAAAAGAACGAGCACCAGCAGCAGAAGCACCACGGCCCTGTCCCTTATTTTCTGCTTTCTGCCTTTTTAGACGCCTGCAGCTACAGCAGCCCGAAATGGACAAATAAAACAAAGCAATTGTAGGAAAATGCACTTTAAGTGCCCAGAACTGTAAAGAGCAATAACCCACAGGAGTGTTGAAGTATTGCAGAGCACTAACATGTGCCTTCAACTATAAGTATTGCAGAGCACTAACAGGTGCCTTCAACTATAAGTATTGCAGAGCACTAACAGGTGCCTTCAACTATGAGTATTGCAGAGCACTAACAGGTGCCTTCAACTATAAGTATTGCAGAGCACTAACAGGTGCCTTGAACTATAAGTATTGTAGAGCACTAACATGTGCCTTGAACTATAAGTATTGCAGAGCACTAACAGGTGCCTTCAACTATAAGTATTGCAGAGCACTAACATGTGCCTTGAACTATAAGCATTGCAGAGCACTAATATGTACCTTGAACTATAAGTATTGTAGAGCACTAACATGTGCCTTGAACTATAAGTATTGCGGAGCACTAACATGTGTCTTGAACTGTAAGTATTGCAGAGCACTAACATGTGCCTTGAACTATAAGTATTGCAAAGCACTAACAGGTGCCTTGAACTATAGGTATTGCAGAGCACTAACAGGAGCCTTGAACTATAAGTATTGCAGAGCACTAACATGTGCCTTGAACTATAAGTATTGCAGAGCACTAACATGTGCCATGAACTATAAGTATTGCAGAGCACTAACAGGTGCCTTGAACTATAGTGGTATTAGTGCAGTAGTAGTGACTAGTGAGTCCAACCCTTTGCTAATGGGATGCAAGATGGCGCTGCCCATCAGGAGGTCACCTGGAATCCGAGGGACCCAGAAGATGGATCCCCCAGCGAGGTAAGTAAAAATTGCCGAAATGTGAATCCTCCCCCGATGTTCCTCTAGAGAGTAAGCTCTATTACCTCTAGTGTTAAAAGTAGAACTTAATGTATCTATTATTAATGCATACCTAAACTAATGTTAAACAGATTCATACATACCACATTCACAAACCTAGCAGCACCCCCTAAAACTGGTTCTACATAATTGCAGAAGTCCCCGAAAGAGGGTCTGAACCATGACTGAGAAGGACGACGGAGAAGGATGAAAGATAACTGAGCTGAAATGGGTTTTGGGCCCTAATTTAAGAAGGGTCCGGTAGCGCCTGGTTAATGAGAGGTAGCGACAGGTAGCGACTGGTGAACGCCGGACACGGCACGCAATTACACATTTATCAAGCAGAATCTGTTTAGCGACTGGGATAGCGCCATGTAGCGTCTGATTCATCATTTTCACAGCCTCAGCGTATGACCTCTCGCTACCTGTCGCTCTCCCATACATTTCAATGGACGAACCTTTTCTTCTCTTTAAACTGAGTATTTTTTTTTTTTTTTTCAAAAAATCTCGAATAATTCTGTGACCTCTTCTGGCATTGAATAAGCAGTTTTTTCACAATTTTTTCATTTTTTATATATTTCCTCAGAAATGACATTACAGGTCTGCCATTAAAGTGTTCATGTTACAATGTTGTTACAATGTAATTCCATATGTTTTCGCTTTGTTACTAGTGGTGAAAAACAGACTTTAAAAACACAGCCTCCTGCGCTCTGGGCTTCAGAGAAGCATTTTTCAGCGCCAGAGATTTGTGAGGCTGTTTTTTTGCTGAATATGGTGTGAGTCGGTCGCTATGAGCAGTCGCTAACATGCGCTCCCATACAGCGCTGTACTGGTCAAATAGCGACTCCTCACAATGTATTTAACATTACCGCACAGCGACTGAGTCGCTATGAACTAGCGACCCACGGCCGAGCACAGCGACTACTAGCGGGCGCTCTGAAAATGCCTGCTACAGACGCTCATCTGTCGCTACCTGGCGTTAGTGATGAATCAGCCTGCCCGTCTACCTGAATTAATTCTTTACAATACAATTTGTTTTTCAATCCTAACAAGGACCCATCATACACCAGCCCCCATTAGAACAGAAAAACATCTAGACCAAAAAAATGCTCTGATTTTTTTTCCCCAGGTTCACCTTCCATATTCTAGACATTCCTACCTGGCATCTCTCTTTTTATTCAAAGGACCAAAAATCTAAAGAACCGGAGCAGCCGCCGGGAGGAGAGACACGTGACGTGTACTTTTCAAAGCGCAGGAAAATTATTATCTCCTTTCAATAACATTCAGATGCATTTAAGCAAAAGAAAAAAATAAAATAGGTGTCGGAATATTTTTTCGATATGAAAGAAAGTAAAAAGACTTTTGCAACCTTTTATAATTGACTCTAGAAAATTATATTTATTATTTTTCTTTCTATCGCCTTCTAAAATGGCTTTGAAGCAATATTTTGAATATTATTTTAGGCAGATAAACCTTCTTTTGTGCATTTATGAGCATTTAAAAGTGAAAAAAAACAGCAAATAATACAGATAATGTGCTTTCTGCTTCTCATATAAAAGAAACATACTTTTAAAAAACAAGAAAAACAAACAAGATACAAACAAGACGATGTCCCGAATCGTATACATTATACGGGCAGGATGATTCACTACTAACGGCAGGTATCGGCAGATGATAGTCTGTATAGCGGCGCTTAGAGCGTCCGCTAGTAGACGCTGGAAGCGGGTATCAGTAGCTGTAATAGAGAGCTTCAGTCGCTCTAGTAACCTGTCCGGGATTGATGAATGTGATGTATGTTGGGCGTTCTAACAAACAGTGTTGCAGGGAGCGAAAGCTAGCGTCCGCTCACTGCGACTGACTCTCAGCGACTCACACCATATTCAACAAAAAAACACACACAGGCCCTTATTTAACAGGGAATAGCGACAGGTAGCGACTGGTGAGCGGCCGGTAATGACGGGCCCCGCCACGAGAACGCCGGCTCCCCACCACAATCACATATTTATCAAGGCAATCCTTAGCGACTGAGATAGCGCCATATAGCGACTCATTCATCATTATTCCAGCCTCAGCCCACAGCGCCAGCGTCCGACCTTGAACAGCGACAGGTATGACCTCTCGCTACCTGGCGCTCTCCAATGCATTTCAATGGAACAATTTTTAAATATTCATAATTAATTATTATTTTTATTTTTATTTTTTTAAAATGTGAAAAATTCAGTGACCACTTCTGCCATCTTAGATAATTTTTTTAAGGTAAAAAAAAAAATAAAAAAAAAAAAAATGTACAGAATTGATATTACAGGTCTGATATTAATGTATTCATATTACAAAATTATTTTAAAAACTTGTTTTTTTTGGTTTCCAAAAATATGGTGGTTTGGGGGTTAAAAAACTACTTTTAACACATCGCCGCCAGCGCTCTGGGGTTTAAACATGCATTTTACAGCGCAAGAATTTTTTGAGCGTGATTTGTTAATGAATATGGTGGGAGCCGGTCGCTAGGGCCAGTCGCTATCATGCGCTCCCATACAGCGCGGAACCTGTCAAATAGCGACTCCTCACCCAATATTCAACATTACGGCAAACCGACTGAGTCGCTATCAACTACCGAACAACGGCCACGCGCAGCGACTACTAGCGGGCGCTCTGAAAATGCCGCTACAGTCGCTCAACTGTCGCTACCTGCCGCTGTTAATGAATCGGCCTCACAGTGTCGCCGCTCTGGATCTGGGCGCTGTAGCATAGAGCACCAGACGCTATATATTGTGACATTAACACTTTAGTGTCAGACCTGTAATGACAATTCTGCATAAAAATATAAAAAATCAAAAAAATGTTAAAAAATGACTCTTTTTAGGCCAGGAGACGTCACACAATGATTTGAGAGAAAAAATAAATAAAAACAAAAAACCCTGTTTAAACAGAAGAAAAGGAAAGGCCATTGAAATGTATGGACAAGCGACAGGTAGCGACAGGTAATACCTGGCTCTAGAAGCTAGAGCTCCAGCGCTATAAGCTGAGCCGCCTGTAATGATGAATCAGACGCTACATGGCGCTGTTAGAGTCGCTCAGCAGATTCGCTTTCATAAATGTGGTATTGTGTACAGCGCCCAGCGTTCACCAGACGCTGCCTGCCGCTACGAGACGCTACCTGCCGCTGGCCCTTAATAATTAAACCCCATAGATTTATATTATGGGCCTTGTGAGGAATATTGGTATTAATTTTATATCAATGGCCTGCTCATGTCCAGCCAGGAACAATAGCCCTTTCTTAAAGTGGACCAAAACCCACGGAGATCAGCTTAGGAATCTTTAAGATTCCTGGGCCGATTGATTCCCTCCCCCTGGGACACCCCGATTGGGGATGCCACACTGTCTGAAACCCTACAGGTCGCCCATTAACTCACCTTCTTTTCCAGTCAAACAGAGCATGCGCGAGCCGCGGCTGCATCCCGCTATCCCTCTAGCAAGGAGCGTGCCCGCGCTAGGCATTTGTGAATGGCCGGCACGAGCACACTCCCTGTTAGAGGGTACCGGGGGATGCGGCCGCCAGCGCGCTCGGAATCGCTCACCTTAGACGAAGGCGGGGAGGCAGATTCATTAATAGCGCCAGGTAGCGACAGTTGAGCAACTGTAGCGGCATTTTCAGAGCGCCCGCTAGTAGTCGCTGCGCTTGGCCGTTGTTCAGTAGTTGATAGCGACTCCGTCGGTTTGCCGTAATGTTGAATATTGGGTGAGGAGTCGCTGTTTGACAAGTTCCGCGCTGTATGAGAGCGCATGATAGCATGATAGCGCATGATAGCCCTAGCGATCGGCTCCCACCATATTCATTAAAAATTCACGCTCAAAAAATTCTCGCGCTGTGAAATGCTTGTTTAAACCCCAGAGCGCTGGCGGCGATGGGTTAAAAGTAGTTTTTTAACCCCCAAAACACCATATTTTTGGAAACCAAAAAAAGCCAATTTTTAAAATCATTTAGTAATATGAATACATTAATATCAAACCTGTAATATCAATTCTGTACAATTTTTTTTTTTTTTTTACCTTAAAAAAATTATCTAAAATGGCAGAAGTGGTCACAGAATTTTTCACATTTAAAAAAAATAAATAATAATATAATAATAATTAATTATGATTATTTAAAGATTGTTCCATTGAAATACATTGGAGAGCGCCAGGTAGCGAGAGGTCATACCTGTCGCTGTTCAAGGTCGGACGCTGGCGCTGTGGTCTGAGGCTGGAATAATGATGAATGAGTCGCTATATGGCGCTATCTCAGTCGCTAAGCAGGATTGGCTTGATAAATGTGTGATTGTGGTGGGGAGCCGGCGTTCTCGTGGCGGGGCCCGTCATTACCGGCCGCTCACCAGTCGCTACCTGTCGCTATTCCTTCATAAATAAGGGCCTTAGAACAGCTGCCGTGAGCAGATCTGAGTGTGCTGATTGGACGAGCGGCCGTGCATGCCCCGGAAGGGGTGAGTTTGTTTCGGTGACCTGGGGGGGGTTTCTAACAGCGGGGTACTCCCGTTCTGGCTGCCCCGGGGCAAAGGACCAAAACCCAGGATAGTCAAAAATTTGGAACAACACAGCTGATTTCACTTGTTGAGGTGTTGTTCCTCTCAGTGGGGGCATCTCGAATTGGGGTACCCCACTGTGTGTATCCCCCAAGGAGCGCGCTCGCTTTCACACAACTCCATTCGGCGCCGCTGCCGGTTAAACCGTCTGGAGTGGCGCCCAAGGCGTCCCCTGCTCACCTCCTGGCCCTCGCGTGCCCGTGCCGCCCATTCAGAATGGATGGGTGCAGGCGCACACAGCGCTAGAATCAAAGGAAAAGAATGGTGGATCCGCACTTCCTTAAAATCTTGAACTTTTATTGTATACGAATTAAAAACATCTCCATCCAAAATGGTGCAAATTAGTAGCAGCAGCAAAGAATAAAATCAAGTTCAGACCCAAGGCCAGTAAAGGGTGTGCAGTCCTGTGACGCGTTTCGGGTCTTTAGAGGCCCTTAGTCATAGGACTGCACACCCTTTACTGGCCTTGGGTCTGTACTTGATTTTATTCTTTGCTGCTGCTACTAATTTGCACCATTTTGGATGGAGATGTTTTTAATTCGTATACAATAAAAGTTCAAGATTTTAAGGAAGTGCGGATCCACCATTCTTTTCCTTTGCTACTATTTGTGGGGTTTGGGGACTGCCCCGGATCGAGCACCCTACTCAATGACCAGAGTGCGCCCATCTTTATTATCGTCTATGCACACACAGCTAGAGGCAAGCCGGGATGTGGCGCAGAGGCGCGGCGATGGCTCTGGGATAAGATGAGTGGGGGGGGGGGTCCCAATTCAGTATGCCCCAAGAATTGGAACTCAGATGGCAATGGAGTCTTTTAGAACAAAACTGGGTTTTGTTCTCCTTTAAAAGCATTGAAGAAAAAGATTTAATATAGCTATGCTCAGTGGCAGACCAAAAATCAGCCCGGGAATATACTGGCCCCGACCAGCCCATGAGCTTACATGTTGATGAACGCCTCGTTCATCAACATGTAAGCTCATGGGTATAGTATTCCAGGGGCAGATCACGGGCAGGGGTGGAAAAGTGGTTCAGGCCAACTCATGACCAGACCACAAGCTGCTGACCCTGTCCCCAGTGTCCTTCTGAGTTGGTCAATGAGTACGTTCACATACCTTCCAACTTTTCAGGGTGGGAAAGAGGGACAATTGTTAAATTAGGCCACGCCCCCTCATTGAGGGATGGATAGGAGATAGATAATAACAGTTACAATAATATAAACACTTTGAATAGGCAAATTAATAATTTATTGCTGCAGATCTGCATTTTACACCTCAAAGAGGAACAAATGGGAACGACGAGGGACAGGGGGACACTTGGAAGGTAAGCGTTCATCAGCTGAGGCTATAGCACTACAAGGGCAGATCATGGGCAGGAGGAAATGGCCACTGTTAAAGAGATTGTACTGAACCTTTAGTTTTGTAGGGGCAAATTCTGTCCCCACAGCTAAGATGCTGGGGTTATTATAGCACCCTGGGGGGTAAAACGTAAGTTAGGGTGTCTTGGATTGGAAGACCAGGTGTGGGGCAGACTCGGAATAAGCCTCCAATCTGCTGGACCTGCAGGAGGAAGAAGACAGCAAGTAAATATTTATATTTTTTCCTTTTTAAAAATGTAATTGAAGATATAACAGATCGTAGACATCCTTATATAAACCAATTTTGCACATAAACACAATTTAAATTCTATATTTTAATTATAAAGTATAAAAGCTTATGTCATAAAACCTAGACACAGTACATCTTATCAATTTCATTAACTTCTCACACATTAACTAAAGTAAAAAAAAACACAAGCATAAATTATAACAAAGAAATCAGCATATAGCACAACCTTATAATAATAAAAGATTAGTATCAAAATCGGAAGGTAAGGGCCTTATTCATGAAGGGATAGCGTCAGGTAGTGCCTTGTAAATGACAGGTAGCGACAGGCAGCGGCAGGTGAACGCCAGACACGGCAGCAATTACACATTTATCAAGCGGATTCTGTTGAGCGACTGGAACAACGCCATGTAGCTTCCGATTCATCATTATCCCAGCCTCAGCGTACAGCGCCGGCGTTCAGCCTTGCAAAGCGCCACGTATTACCTGTTGCTACCTGCCGCTCTCCCATACATTTCTATGGACGAACCTTAAATCCCTTTCCTGATCCCAATTTTTTTTTTTTTTTTTTATAAAATCTCAAAACTTTCTGACATGTATCCTGGCCTAGAAAAAGACATTTTTGAAAACTTTTTTGATTTTTTATATTTTTATGCAGAATTGTCCTTACATGTCTGGTATTAAAGTGTTCATGTTACAATGTTATAACAATGTCATTCCATGTGTTTTCGCATTGTTACTAGTGGATACATGTTCAAAAACAGACTTTAATCACACAGCGTCTGGCACTCAATGTGGTGTGAGTCGATCGCACTGAACTGGCGCTACCGTTCGCTCCCATACAGCGTAGCACTGCGGCTCACATAACATATTCATCAATGCTGGCCAGCGACTGAGGCGCTCTGAAACAAAGAGGCCGATTTATTAATAGCGCCAGGTTGCGACAGTAGCGTGATTTTCACAGCGCCGGCTAGTATTCGCTGTGCTTGGCCGTTGTTCGGCTGTTGACAGCGACTCAGTCGGTGTGTGGTAATGTTGAATACGGGGTTAGGAGTCGCTGTTTGACAGGTTCCGCGCTGTATGGGAGCGCATGACAACGAATGGCCATAGCGAACAGCTCCCAGCATATTCATTAACAAATCACGTTCAAAAAATTCTCGCGCTGTGAAATGCTTGTTTAAACCCCAGAGCGCTGGCGGCGATGTGTTAAAAGTAGTTTTTTAACCCCCAAACAACCTTATTTTTGGAAAAAAATAATAAACAAGTTTTTATAAACATTTTGTAATATGAATACATTAATATCAGACCTGTAATATCAATTCTGCACAATTTTTTATTTTTTTTTTACCTTAAAAAAAAGATATAACATTGCAGAAGTGGTCACAGAATTTCTGACATTTAAAAAAAAAAAAAAAAAAAAAAACATTAATATCAATTAATTATGAATATTTAAAGATTGCTCCATTGAAATGCATTGGAGAGCGCCAGGTAGCGAGAGGTCATACCTGGCGCTGTGATGGGATTAGCAGCGGCGCTGTTCGCTGAAGTCTGCAACATGATGAATCCCGCGCTAGCCGACGCTCTCGCCGGCGCTAGCCTCATTTAGCGTGATAAATGCGTGATTGTGTTCGCAGCCTGGCGTTCTGGAGTCGGTAGCCGCCGATAGCTGGCGCTACCTGGCGCTAGTGAGACACTACCTGGTGCTATCCCTTGATAAATAAGGGCCAAAGATCCATGGCGGGGCACAGCGACTACTAGCGGTCGCTCTGAAATCCACTATACAGACATTAATTTTGAGCGGCAGAGATGTTTCAGGCTGTTTTTTTGATGAATGTGGTGTAAGTCGGTTGCACTGAGCTGGTTCTACCGTTCGCTCCCATACAGAGTAGTACTGCGGCTCAACATATTCATCAATGCCAGTCAGCGGCTGAGGCGCTCTGAAACAAAGATCCGTGGCCGAGCACAGCGACTACTAGCAGTCGCTCTGAAATCCGCTCTACAGACGCTCATCTGTCGCTACCTGGCGCTAGTAATGAATCAGCCTGCCTGTTTAAAATGCTGAAAAACTGTCTGGCAGCAGATGACAACAACTCCATGTTGGCTGGCACTGAATGGGTTAATGAAGTAAATAATTTGAGTGAAGATATAATGAAATCCTAGTGCTTCGGGGCAATATCCTGTATGTTTGTTCCCAATGTTATATCCACAAGGTGACCCTCAGAACACAGAACGCTTGCTTGTCTGCTCCTTGGCAGGTCCTCCTATGATCTGGAACAGGAGAAAAGCTTGCCTTAATTCCAAGCTTTTCTGTGAACACCAGAAGCTTGGAATTAACTTCAATGAATTACAGTTAATACAAAAATCTAAGCTTAAAGATGAACTCTGAGCGAACCTCCAGATACACAGCTGAAACACATACAGCGGTACACAGCGCACAAGTGCGAAAATTGTGGTGAAGCTGAAATGCTTTAAAAAAAACAACAACTCCATGAACAGTTCTCATTCATCAAGAAACTTCCTAGAAAGTGCCGCGACCAGAAAAAAAAACATAAATGGAATTATTATTTGATGTGAGCATGCTTTGTAAACTTGCAAGCGCTTTCTAAACGCAAGCGGTTGTTCCAAAGCGTCGTGGAGGACGTGCCGCGGCTCCGCTGACTTGAGGTTTCTTCCCGAGTCCCGGTCTCTGAAGGGAGAGCGTTTAGACAGCATGGGCGACATGACGTGTCGGACTGGGACAGAGAGGATCTTCCGGTGAGCCCCAGGCACTGACCAGGGATCATCATAGGGGCAGTATAATACATCCGGCGCCAGCACAGGGCAAACCTGGGCAATTGCCAGGGCCCTGGCATCTTCTGGGGCCCACTCAGGTTCACGCTTGGCCATGGAATTATTTTACAATGGACCCGAACCGCCGAATGTTGGGTGTTGTGTGCAGACCTGTTCATCGCTGGCCTCAGCAACAGGGAATGATCAGCAGCATTGGAGAATTGGTTGTATGGAATGTAATTGATGGAAGCTCAGAAGGTGGTGAGAACCAGTTAACAACTGACAGCAATGATGGAGTCATTAGTGGCAGCGGAGCCACTAATGGAGGGCGATTGGTGGCAGTAGAGAATGCAACAAGGACTAGAGGATAATTGGTGGCTATAGGGAAGGCAACAAGGACTAGAGGATGATTGGTGGCTATTATAGGAAGGCATTAAGAACTAGAGGATGATTGGTGGCTATAGGGAAGGCAATAAGGACTGGAGGATGATTGGTGGCTATAGGGAAGGCAATAAGGACTAGAGGATGATTGGTGGCTATAGCGAAGGCATTAAGAACTAGAGGATGATTGGTGGCTATAGGGAAGGCAATAGGGACTAGAGGATGATTGGTGGCTATAGGGAAGGCATTAAGAACTAGAGGATGATTGGTGGCTATAGGGAAGGCAATAAGGAATAGAGGATGATTGGTGGCTATATGGAAGGCAATAAGGACTAGAGGATGATTGGTGGCTATAGGAAGGCATTAAGAACTAGAGGATGATTGGTGGCTATAGGGAAGGCAATAAGGAATAGAGGATGATTGGTGGCTATAGGGAAGGCAATAAGGACTAGAGGACGATTGGTGGCTATAGCGAAGGCAATAAGGACTGGAGGGTGATTGGTGGCTATAGGGAAGGCAATAAGGACTAGATGATGATTGGTGGCTATAGGAAGGCATTAAGAACTAGAGGATGATTGGTGGCTATAGGGAAGGCAATAAGGACTAGAGGATGATTGGTGGCTATAGGGAAGGCAATAAGGACTAGAGGACGATTGGTGGCTATAGCGAAGGTAATAAGGACTAGAGGACGATTGGTGGCTATAGGGAAGGCAATAAGGAATAGAGGACGATTGAACTCTGCAAAATTTGGAGTGGACGCGCCAAAAGGCACACCTCCCTCCCAAAAGGAAGCACCACAAATACTATAAATCCTACAATTTGACTTTTTGTACCAATAAAGTATCAAATTGTAGGATTTATAGTATTTGTGGTGCTTCCTTTGGGGAGGGAGGTGTGCCTTTTGGTGTGTCCACTCCAAATTTTGCAGAGTTCAATTAGTTTAGGTGAGCACACGGTCATATATTATATCTTCATTTGAGCGATGCACCCCTGTTAGTGTAGTGGAATAGAGGACGATTGGTGGCTATAGGGAAGGCATTAAGGACTGGAGGATGATTGGTGGCTATAGGGAAGGCAATAAGGACTGGAGGATGATTGGTGGCTATGGGACAGGCAATAAGGACTGGAGGATGATTGGTGGCTATGGGGAAGGCAATAAGGATTGGAGGGGGATCAGCAGCAGAAGATGACCCATTTGTGGCAGCGATGCTGAAAGGTAACATCATGTGACACTCTACTTCGGGGCCCACTAAGACACTCCTGCCCAAGGGCCCCTACAAAACTAAAGCCGGCCCTACATCCAAGGCTACATGGAGTTTGTTTTTTTCTTCGGCAAGTAATATTTGTTATTTGCCAATAAAAATCAGATTTTAAATTCTTTCTATATCTATAGCAATTAGAGAGAGAGCTGGAGATAAGGGACGGCCTTGCCTGGTTCCTATCTTAAACCAGACCAACCCGTTTTCTCTTTAACGCTGACAGTGATTGGCCACCGGTCAGTCACATGGGCCATGGTCACCAGAATGCCCCATCCACGACCCCCCCCCCCCCCCCCGTGCACACCAGCAACTAATCGCTGGGCTCTGTTCCCGAGGTGAAGATAAAGATATCAGGCAGGTTATGTGCGGGGTGATTCCAGCTTCTGTTCTTAAACCGGACCAAGACCAATATTGTGTAAGATGTGTGGTGTAGAGCGCTGAAAAAGGGGGGAATGGGGTGGAGATGGTATGCCGCAACCTAGTTGTAAGGGACCACTCCTTACACCTGTTTTGAAAGAAAAAAAATGAGATTGTCTTGTGTTCACCCTAATGCTCAATCTTTCTTTAGGTGTGCTTCCAGAAAATTATATATATCACAGGTAAGTGGCCCAAATTAATTGAATATAACTTGGGTATTTTACTCACCTCTGAGGGTTCATATATGCTGAGTGATATGAGTTTACTATACATTAATTAAAAAACACAGCTATTTACTTGGTGAGTAATCCATTAGTGTATGTATAAAAGCATAAGTAATGTTAATGGAACATTAATATATAATTTGGACACTCACTGCCGCGGCCCGGGGGTACTTAACCTGCCCAGGGCCACTGAAGACTTCTGACTTATTTTCCAATCGATGAACTGTTGCACATTGGTTCTTCTCTTAAGTGACTTCAGGCTGCGTTTGTAAAAATGACGGAGGTCCTCATTCAAAGGTTTAAGAAATGTATTGATGAAAATGCAGGGAAGGGGTTGGGGTCTGCCAGCAGTCACTGAGATGGGGGAAAGAATGGGGGACTCCTCACTTTGCAGGGATTCTGAGGAGGAGCAGGCGGGTGGAGTGGACAGGTCGCGGCGAATGTGCAACAGTTCATCGATTGGAAGTCAAAAGTCTTCAGTGGCCCTGGGCAGGTTAAGTACCCCCGGGCAGCGGCAGTGAGTGTCCAAATTATATATTAATGTTCCATTAACATTACTTATGCTTTTATACATACACTAATGGATTACTCACCAAAATAAATAGCTGTGTTTTTTAATTAATGTATAGTAAACCCATGTCACTCAGCTTATATTAACCCTCAGAGGTGTGTAAAATACCCAAGTTATATTCAATTAATTTGGGCCACTTACCTGTGATATATATAATTTTCTGGAAGTGCACCTAAAGAAAGATTGTCTCTGAGGGCACCATTAGGGTGAACACAAGACAATCTAATTTTTTCTCTTTCAAGACCAATATTGCTCCACCAGTGGCAACAGTGGTGTAACGACCAGGGTCACAGGGGTCGCGGCTGCCCCGGTGACAATGATCACATGGGGGTGGTAGATCCGGCGATGTAAGCAGTCGCCAAAGTGTGGTGCAAGAGCTGAATTCTGCCTCTGCTCTGCCTCAGCCACCCTCCCCATGTTTCCCTCCCCCTGGCTTTGAGCAAGCGCCATGTGATTGCTTGCCAGTGGGGTAGAGTCACCTAACACGCTTTCTGGAAGAGGTGCACTTTGCATCCTCCCACTGCTCGTGGCATGGTGAGCTGAGGGTTACAGGTTTAAAGAGGCCCAGTGGAGGTTCAGGGGGAGAATCATCTGCTCCTCAGGCCCCTCCATTCAGCCACCATCAGGGCCCCTGACCACCTTTGCAACCAACCTCACGGCCTCTGATCACCCCTGCAGGTGCCATTAGGGCCCCTGACCACCATGCAGACACAACTGAGGACCCTGCAGCCAGCATCAGAGTCCCTGACCACCCTGCAGCCACCATCAGGGCCCCTGGCCACCCCCGCAGCCACCACCAGGGCCCCTGACCACCCTCATAGATGCCATCAGGGCCCCTGGCCACCCCCGCAGCCACCACCAGGGCCCCTGACCACCCTCATAGATGCCATCAGGGCCCCTGGCCACCCCCGCAGCCACCTCCAGGGCCGCTGACCACCCTCATAGATGCCATCAGGGCCCCTGACCACCCTCAAAGATGCCATCGGGGCCCCTGGCTACCTCTGCAGCCGCCATCAGGGACCCTGGAAAATCTGCAGCCACCATCACGCCGCCTGACCACCCTACAGCCGCCATCAGGACCCTTGGACAACGATGGGGGAAAACCTTTTTTTATAACAATGTGCTGCGGAGGGCATCAAGGAAGAGGGTTGTGTGTGTGTTGGGGGGGCCCAGTCCAGAGTTTACACAGTAACTCTCACTGTCTCTTATAGCTAGGGATTCCCCTCATTCCATGGGACCGTTCATTAACATGAATGGGACTAGGTGACCATCCTGTTACACCTGCACATGGGAGGACTCAGACTCAGGACCCAGTAAGTTTTACATAATTTACATAATCAGAGTAGGACAGTCGCAGGGGACAAAAGTTGAGTATGTTGTTTTTTTTATTTTCTTCACCAGGACAGACCCTATATCATCTATAATCAATAAATAAGGCATGCAATAAAAAACAATTTAATTATATAAAAAATAATCCAGGTCCCTTCCCATAGTAAGTCCATATGTTTAAATCTTAACTTACTACTCCGCCGATAATAAAAACAAAAAATAAATAGCGGATTACAAACACGGTTACGGGCTTTCGCATTCATTAAAATGTATTAGTGCGACAATAAATCTCCGGCTGATGTCGGACAGAACCCCCTTTGCTCTTAATTTTAAAAGCCATGTTTGAAAGATCTAAAGGCCGAAACCCTCGTGAAAGTTTTTTTCTTTACCTTAACAAGACCCATCCTTGTTCCCCGCGTTGTAAAAAAGGTGTTTACGGCTTCTGATGTTGCGTTTGAAAGAGGAGGATGTGTATGAAAAGCGATGATTATGCAACTCTGCCGGATTTAACCTAAAACTTCTTTGTGAGCAGTTTAAAATAAATATTTGTAGTTTTTTTGTTGTTTCAAGTTTTTTCTTTTAGTATTTTTTTATGTTCTCCCGTTGATTAGCTCCATGCCAAGGTCCATACAGTTGTGGGCTAGTGTCACGTTGATGGAAACCGTTTGATTTTGGAAGTAATGGCTATGCGGCAAAACCAGAGCACGGGGCTAATACTATTACAAAGAAAATAATAACTCCACGGCCCCGGTTTAGTTTAACCTCTAAACAGTAATTATAGTTCTAAGTGTAATTGGAACCACATTAAGGAAACAAAAGGTAAGTGAGTCACATAAATACAGTTTATTTAGTTGTTAATTTCGAGTATAATTGTAGGCATTTGTATATTGACAAAAATTACAGTGTAAGATTTATCATAATCCCGCTTTTATTTATTTAACAAAATAATTATAGACTGACAACAAATTAGGTTGTAACTAGGGATGGGTGAACACGCTGAAGTTCAAGTTCGACAAGTTCGGCCAAACATGCTACTAAAGTCTGGTTCGGGTCCCCGCACTTGACCCAAACACGAGCCCCATTGAAGTCAATGGGGACCCGTGGGGACACAAAAAAATGCTGTAAAATGGGGATAGCAAGAGCTAGAGGGCTGCAAATTGGGGGGAACACCAGGGTGATTGCTCTACACAAAATGGGCTGGGAAACTTCTCAAAATAATACCAGAAAACACAAAAAAATTGAAGGAATACATAAACAAATTTAAAAAAAAATCTAAATATTATTTTTTTTATGGGTGTCAGAGGACAAATCATGGGGTAACCCCAGGGAGATTGTCCTGCACAAAATGGGGTAGGGAAAGAACTCAAAATAATAACAGAAAACTAGAAACAAAAGAAATACATACTAAAGTAAATTAAAGATATAAATAAGATATGAATTGTTCACAGGTGTCAGACTTAGGCCAATTTGGGGGTAGCACAGGGGCGATTGCCCTGCACAAAATGGGCTAGGGAAGTATTCAAAATACTAAGGGGGAGAGAAAAATATCTGCTAATTGTCTATTACAGGTCACTTCCAGGGACAGGTGGCTGATACACTGAGGGGGACAGGCCACTGTCAGTAACTTAAAATATTAAGAAATTAGCAAATAAGGGACAGGGACTTGGCCGTGGTGCTGCTGGTGGTGGTTATGGAACTGGTGCTGGAGGGAGAGGACGTGTTACATATGTGCTTGCTACACCTTCTTCAGGTGCCAGGCTTTGCACCGTATTCTTATAGTCCCCAATACCGCTGCCAGAATGGTAAGGCCAGACCAGATTGAGGCATTGATATATTAGACCAGGGGTCTAATGAAAAGAGAAAAGAGGTTACGAATGAAAATCCTTGTAACAGCCACACACCTTCTAATCATAAAAATTAACAAAAAGAGAACATTGTGGAAAGGAATATTTTTCCCAAGGTCTCCACCCCCTGCAGGCTTACCAGACCAAAAACTGTGGCTGGTTGTCCCTTCAGAACTCCAACCCTTGGGGGCCACATCTCAAAAATGAAGTAACACCCCACAGGACCCTGGCGCTTATCCTTAGTACTGACACCCTGGTGGTTGGAGCAAGTGCAATTAAAGAGTACTAACACACCAGTGGTTTGAACCAGTGCACACCATCGCACATTTGAAATTTGTGCTCAGGTTCGGGGACCCGAGCGCACAAAGCTTGGTACGAATCCGAACTTTGCGGTTCTGGTTCGCCCAGCCTTAGTTGTAACCTGTATTGTGTCTGACATGTTTAAAAAATTAAAGGACTCCAGGCCTGGTAAGTGGTACGTAGGTACCTGGATGATTTATGGTCTGAAGCTTCTTTTGTCGAACGCAATGGGTGATTTCTTTAGCTTGTTTCAACCTTTCCATCCCAACATTTTTCAGTGGTTCACTGAAGATGAGAAGCACGTGCTACAAGAAAAGTGAACTGAAGTGAAAATAATTATGAAAAAGTCGAAGAAATATATAAAGCGGCAAAAACATCCTGTAAAATCAAGTGTGCTCTTCTCAGTGATTGGATCCCATTTGAAGATCTACTTACATTTTCAGAGCTCTCGACACAGGGTTCATCCAGCTTCATTTTTCATTAAATTAATCAAATGAAGAGTCACCTCGTCAAGAGCAAATTGGCAGCTTAACCTCTTCTGCTGCTGGTTTGACACAAACCTATCACAGGGCATCTCAAAATATAGCATGAAAAATGCTAGTTAAGCTGTAAATTTTCTATATGGATTTAAAAAAGAGCCATAACTGGACGATCATAAATCAACTTATACTCACCACACATCATCACCTGGTCTCATCTTTTGGATGTTTTTGTGCAGATATAATGAGAATATAGGAAAGAATGGTCTCTCGCCATCATTCTACCACAATTTCCAGCCCCAGGTCACTGCCTGGGAATTGGATTCTGATTAATACATTTGGGACAGTATTCTATACAGGAATGGGTGCATCAGTTTGCAGGATGCCGCAGTCCAAAGCTAAGTAGAAGTAGAACCAACACTCCCTAAAAAGATCAAAAGTCTAATAATATAATCAAAAATAAACAAACTATAAAAAATATATACAATTTAAACAACAGTATTCAACTTGTTTATAAACAACATAGAAGATGGAAATAAATGCACCGTCTCTATTTTTGCAGATGACACAAAGATAAGTGCAGTCTATTGAAGATGTTCACAAGCTTCAGGATGACTTGGACACTTTGAGTGTCTGGGCTCCACTTGGAAAATGACGTTCAATGTGGAGAAATGTAAAGTCATGCACTTGGGGTCTAATAACCTGAAGGCCATATATGCCCTCGGGGGAAGTAAAACTGGGAGAAACAATTGTTGAGGAGGATCTGGAGGTACTGGTAGACCACAGGCTAAATAACAGTATGCAATGGCAAGCAGGCCACCAAGATATTATCATGCTTTGAAAGAAGCATAGAATCACAGGATAGGTGAGTAATTTTGTCTCTTTATCTCTTTAACCCTTTAAATGCCAGCCACGTAAAATTTACGTGGTTGCCTCTCCGTCACTTAAGTGCCAGCCACGTAAAATTTACGTGCCTGGCATTTACCCCTGGTAGCGGGCAAAAAAAAAAAAATACTCACCTGACCCCTCGTTGGATCCGGCCGGGTCTCCTCTTTAATTTGGTGCCATCCGATCCCCCGTGGGGGCTCGGATGACTCCAGGAGAGCCCCCGGAATAGGCCCCCCCCCCCCCCGCTTCTGCAGCAGCAGCTGCTAACTGTAAAAAAAAAAAATAAAAAATAAAAATGACATTCACTTACCTGCGTGAGCGCTAGCTCCCGCTGTCCCTCCTCTTCACCTGGGGGGCCTCCGATCCCTCCCCAGGACTTACAGATCTTCAGGAGAGAGCCCAGAAGGCTCTCTCCCCTTTCATCCTCGATGGCGGCCGCCATCTTGCCGCTAAGCCCCGCCCCCTTGGGCTAATGACGTCATCCTGGCCCCGATCTCCGGCTTCAGCCTTCTCAGCTGTCAGATGCCGGTGATCGGTGCCGGGGAAGGAGGTGGAGGATCTCCTGCCTCCCCCTTCTCTGGATGCCGATCACCGGCATCTGTCATCAGAGCAGCGAGGGACAAGAGCTTGCAATCGGAGGTAGGTACAGTAAAAAAAAATTTCTTTTTTTTTTTAATAAAATACTTTTTATTAACGTGTGTTGTTTTTTTTTTAACAGTTAACCCTTTGTGAGCTGGTAAGGGGTCCATGAGACCCCTTATACCAGCTCACAAGGCTCTGGGTCTGGCAAGTCACCTGCGGCTAGCGGGTGACTTGCCATTAACCCCCAGCCCCCCATTACCTGCCTCCCCAATGGCCAGGGGGGGCAGAAGGGCCCGGGCCACTTAGTGGCTATGTGAGCTAGTAGCCTGCAGGGCCAGGGGCCACCAACGCTGGCCCCTGCGCCGTGTTCTACAAGCCCCCATAGCTGGCCCGGGACGGTAATGCTGGGTAGGGGGGACCCTACGTCATTTTTTAGGGGGATTTTTAAGGTTTTTTAACCCTTAAAATTCCCCAAAAAATGCCCCCCCCCCCCCCGGGAGGGGGGACCCTATGTCATTCTTTTTTTAATTAACCCTTTTGTGTTCTGTCATCCAGCAGCTATAAAAGGCTTCTAGCAAGTGAGCAGAAGCCATTGATCGCCGAGGGACAGAGTGCTCCAGTATGGATGGGAGGTAAGTATTTAAAAGAAAAAAAAAAAAAATTATCTTTGTGTGTCTGTGTTTTTTTTACATTTAACCTCTTGTGAACTGGTAAGGGGTCCATGAGACCCCTATACCAGTTCTCAAGGCTGGGGGATGGCAAGTCACCTGCGCTAGCCGGTGACTTGCCATTAACCTCCGGCACCCCCATTAACTGCCTCCCCAAAGGCCAGGGGGGGGGCAGAAGAGCCCGTGGCCACGGGCTATGCGGGCTTGTAGCCACAAAAGCTGGCCCCTGCGCCCTATTCCTACAAGCCCTGCATAGCTGGTCCCGGGCTGGTTACTTTGGGTAAGGGGGGCCCCGTGTCATTTTTTTCTTTGATCTTTAAGGGTTTTTAACCCTTAAAAATCCCCCCCAAAAAATGCCCCCCCCCCCCCTCCATGGGAGGGGGGACCCTATGTCATTTTTTTTTCTCGATTTAACCCTTTGTAGTGTGGATGGTAGTTGTATTTTATTTGTAAATGTTAAAAATTACTTGTTTCAGTTAGGGGGGTCTCCTGGGCAGGAACAGGGGGCTACCGATAAATATGTGGTACCGTTCTAATCGGTAGAAATGGGGCTTTCACATGCAATATGGTTTTCCCTAATAAAATACATTTTTTATTTAAAATAAAGGAGGCAATTTTCTAAAAAAAACTCTGCTGCAATATATATATATATATATATATATATATATATATAATTTTCCTGAAAATTCCAGCAAAAATGTCGCAAAACATGGCGCAAAATGGGGAAAAATGACCTGTCAACAGAGGGTGACAAAATCTCAAGTAGGCTGGGAATTAAAAGGGTTAATAGTACCTCTGCATGTTGGGTATTGTTCTGTTCGGGGGACCTTGTGCTTTCAGACTTAGCTTGTTTTTTCTTGTTTGCATATTTATATTTTAGGAAAAGGTGTTTTTTATTCAGCTTTTTTATACATTTATTAGGGAAACCCTGCGCAACCAAAGAATTCTTTGAGGGATCAATTCCAGAAAGATGAGCCCACTACAACAAGCTGGGTACGCTTAGAAAGCTTAACATGTGTACTTTCAGGGAATATATGGTTTATGGGGGATATTCCAAATGTAAAGGGTTGTTTTGGTTGAAAAATCGCAAGGTGCGCACTTTGTCTGCAGAGCTGAAATTTTCAAGAAAAATTACCGTTATGCTCATGCTTTACTTTGGCGTGTTTGGCAACTCTTCCCTTGACAGTAGCAATGCATGTTGGGTATCGTTCTGTTCGGGGGATGTTGCTTTTTCAGATTATACTTGTTTTTTCTTGTTTGTATATAGTTTTTTTAGGAAAATGGGGCTTTGATTCAGCTTTTTTATCCTTTTTTTAGGGAAACTCTTTGCAACCAAAGAATACATTGAGGGATTACTTCTAGAAAACTGTGACCACATCAACAAGCCTGGTACAAATAGAAAGCCTGAGGTGTGTACTTCCAGAGAATATATAGTTTGTTGGGGGTATTTCAAATGTAAAGGGTTGTTTTTCTGGAAAAACTGCAAGGTGCGCTTAGCGCATATCACAGTTGTATTTTTTCTGAAAATCCCCTAAAGCGCTGTTTCAGTTTGGGGGAGTCTCCTGGGCAGGAAAGGGTGTCTACCTATACATATGTGGTATCGCTGTAACCGGGAGAAATTGGGGTTTCACACGCAATAAGATTTTATTGACAAACTTACATTTTTTATTACAAAAAACACTACGAATTGTAAAAAAAATTTTTTTATTTTTTTGCACATATTTCGCCAAAATATATTGAGAATACACCTAAAAATTACAAACAAGACATTTCATGTTAAAGCACAGACTCTGCTGAAAAAAACAATATATCATTTTCCTGGGAAATCCCTTAAAAAATCACATTTGAACATGGGGAGCGCAAAATAGTGCAAAATGGTCTGGCAACAGAGTGTGACAAAAACTCCAGGTAGGCTGGCACTTAAAGGGTTAAAAGGCACTGGTGCGCCCTCACCTGGAATATGCCGTCCAGTTCTGAGCACCCGTTTATAGAAAGGACGCTCTGACTATGGAAAGGGTGCAGAGGAGCCACCAAACTAATAAGAGGAATAAAGGATCTTAAATATGAGGAAAGATTACGATAATAGAATCTGTTTAGTCTTGAGAGGAGACAACTGAGGGGGGGGGACATGATTAACTTGTATAAATATATAAATGGCCAATACAAAAAATATGGGAGAGCACTATTTCAGGTAAAATCCTCTCTAAAGACAAGGGGACATTCCCTTTGGCTGGGAAAAAAGAAATTCAGTCTCTGGAGGCAACAATGGTTTTTTACCATAAGAACTATAAATCTATGGAATAGCCTCCCACAGAAGCTTGTTACAGCATCAACCGATGACAGCTTCAAAATACGATTAAATGCTTATTTAGAAGAAAATAACATTAACAGGGACTATTAGCTGTTATCAGCAACAAAAAAAAAAATACATTAAAAAATAACCTCCCCTACCCCAATACCCTTGGTTGAACTTCATGGACCAAATTGACTATGTAACTATGTAACAGATAATGGCGGTAAAGCTGAAGACGGAAAGACTGATTACAAAAGAGTGTGAAACGAATCCCAAAATGTTCTATATCTTTATAAACATAAAAAGATACAAATCTAAAATGTTGGCCCCCGAAAAGCAATGAGGGGGGCAACTATAGAGAGGAATGCAGAGAAAGCCAATTTACTAAACCTTTTTATTGCTTCCATATTCGCAGAGGAAATAACCCATTAATCCATTAAATGTCTTCTGTCTAACCAAGGAAGAGCAGCAACACCTTAAACAGATTAAAACAGACAAGTCTCCAGGTCCAGATGGCAAGCAACCTGACGTTTAAAACAGACAAATCTCCAGGTCCAGATGGCAAGCAACCTGACGTTTTAAAGGAATTAGTTACAGAAATAGATAATAATAGATTGCATGATGATGGGGACTGTTTCACAGAACTGTCGCATAGCAAATCTGGTGCCATTATTCAAGAAGGGGTCTAATGGGAAACCTAAAAACTACAGATTGGTAAGTTTAACATCTGTGGTGGGCAAGTTGTAGTTGTAGATTTCCTAAGAGATGCTATCCTGGAGTAATAAGTCAAAGCCTTATTACTCTATATCAGCACAGATTTGGTCCAGAATCAGTCCTGCCAGACAAATCCGGACAGCTTTTATGAGAAAGTAACTTTAAGACTGGATCAGGGGGAGCCATTGTATGTCATTTATCTTGACAGAATTTGTTACTGCGCCCTTTAAAAGACTGGTACAAAAGATGAGAATGCTTGGACATCACGCAGCTTTCTACTTATGTCTTGAGAAAGGGGTCTTACATGTCCCCAAAACGTCGACCTTGACTATTTGATTGTTGTGAATATAATTTCTGCACCTTTGGATTATATTATAAGACTCCTTGAGAGTGCTGGATCTTCTTCTACTCTATTTTAAATAATACCTGTCAAGATATACTATCCATTACTATTGGTGGGGTGAGCAACTCAGGGGGTGCTAGTTAAAAATGTGGGTTTTGGTCCCCTTTAATAAATGCATGAAATACCTTCTTCACGAAGACATATTTGAGCACTGAAATATTGGAAGGAATAAGGTACATGTCCCGCTGCCCTGTCAGAAGCAACTCACAAGCCCTTGACAAGGTGGGTGGCACAATCCCCTCCTATCCTTTTAACTGCTATAACACTTGCTGAAATAGTTTAGTGTCACAGCACGCAGGCTCTTACCTCGCCATTGCTCCCACACCCACTCTTGTTCTTCGCAGCACCCACAGATGGTGTCACCTTTGGGGACGCTCAACATTGGGGATGCCGCCCCCCTCCCCTGCATGGCATAAAGCCATTGTATTGCGGGTCAACATAGGGAGTGGCAGCACCTGCAAACTGGGAGTTTCCCTGTGGAGTGCACAGCAAAGCCTATTAGGCCTTACCTTACAGATACAGGGATATCGGGGATGCAGCTGCAGAGATCTTGGGTGGCCATCGGGGGGTTTCACACAGTGGGGCATCCCAAATCTGGCTCCCAATTTGAAGCATCTGGCTACTTTACTTGCTTCCCAGAGACCCAAAAGCACATCCTGAATGTTTCCCCAATAGACTTTACTGGGTTTCAGATTCGGGTGATGTAGAGCCTGAATAATGGAAACTATGCGGCATAACAGAATAGAGGGTTCAGCTACAGTAGCAGCGAGGGCCGGGAAAAGGTAAAGATCTTGAGGGCCATCTGGGGGTTTCACACAATGGGGCATCCGGAATCAGGGTCGTAATTTGGGGCATCTGGCTGCTTTACTTGCTTCCCAGAGACCCAAAAGAACACCCTGAATTTTTCCCCCATAGACTATGGAGTTTATTCATCAAGCCATAGCGACAGGTAACGACTGGCAGCGACAGGCAGCGCCAGGTAGAGAAAGGTGACCGCTGGGTGCTGTACGCAATACCACATCAAAGCGCATCCGGTGAGTGACTCTAACAGCGACACGTAGCGACTGATTCATCATCACAGACGGCTCAGCGTATAGCGCCGGTGCTCTGGCTTTCAGAGCGCCTGGTATTACCTGTCTCTACCTGTCGCTCTCCCATACATTTCAATGGACGTTACTTTTCTTCTGTTTAAACAAGGTTTTATTTTATTTATTTATTTATTTTTTATGATCAAATGTTTGTGTGACCTCTCCTGGCCTAGAAAAAGGCATTTTTGAAAATGTTTTTGATTTTTAATATTTTAATGCAGAATTGTCGTTAGAGGACTGGTATTAAAGTGTTCATGTCACAATGTTACAACAATGTCATTCCATGTGTTTTCGCTTTGTTACTGGTGGATATGTGTTCAAAAACAGACTTCTGGCGTTCTGGGCTACAACAACCCAATTTTGAGCGCCGGCACTGTGTGAGGCTGTTTTTTTTCATGAATATGGTGTAAGTCGCTCACACTGAGCTGGCGCTACTGTTCGCTCCCATACAGTGCAGTTATAGCAACTCACACATGAAATTCATCAATGCCGGCCAGCAACTGAAGCGCTATGAAATAGCGAACCATGGCAAAGCATAGCGACTGCTAGCGGCCGCTCTGAAAGCCTCGCTACAGACGCTCATCTGCCGGTACCTAGCGCTAGTAAGGAATCAACCCCTTTATTTGGGATTCAGATTCGGGTGATGCAGAACCCGAATAATGGAAACTATGCGGCACAACAGAATAGAGGCAGATTCAGCATCCAATCAGGACCACTCTGCTGCAGCTGCAGTAGCAGCAAGGGCCAGGAAAAGGTAAAGACTTTGCGGGCCATCGGGGGGCCCGGAATTGGGATCGCAATTTGGGGCATCTGGCTACTTTATTTGCTTCCTAGAGACCCAAAAGCACATCCTGAATTTTCCCCCATAGACTGGACCAATCAGCTCTCAGTTATGTTCTCCACTAAAACAGATGCACGTTGCAAAGCCACCTGCATACCTTCCAACTTTTTAGGGTGGGAAAGAGGGACCATTCTGAAATTAAGCCACACCCCCTCATTGATTTATAGATAGGACATAGAATGTAATAGTTACAACAATAGAAACACTTTGAATAGGCAAATGAATCATTTATTGATGCAGATCTGCATGTTACACCTCAAAGAGGGACAATATGTAAATGAAGCCACGCCCCTCATTGAGGGATGGGTGTAGCCACACCCCATTATTTGTTGATGAATAGGAGATAGGATGTAACAGTTACAACAATAGAAACACTTTGAACAAGCAAATGAATCATTTATTGCTGCAGATCTGCATGTTACACCTCAAAGAGGGACAATATGTAAATGAAGCCACATCCCTCGTTGAGGGATGGGTGAAGCCACGCCCCTCATTCAGGGATGGGTGAAGCCACGCCCCCTTATTGAGGGATTGATAAAGCCACACCCCCTCATTTATTGATGAATAGGAAATAGGATGTAACAGTTATAACAATAGAAACACTTTGAATAGGCAAATGAATCATTTATTGCTGCGGATCTGCATGTTACACCTCAAAGAGAGACAATATGTAAATTAAGCCACACACCCCTCATTGAGGGATGGGTGAAGCCACGCCCCTCATTGAGGGATGGGTGAAGCCACGCCCCTGGATTGAGGGATGGAATAAGCCACGCCCCCTCATTTATTGATGGATAGGAGAGAGGATGTAACAGTTACAACTGTTATAGTAACAAGTGTTATAGAAACACTTTGAATAGGTGAATGAATCCTTTATTGCTGCAGATCTGCATGTTACACCTCAAAGAGGGACAATATATAAATGAAGCCACATCCCTCATTGAGGGATGGATGAAGTCACGCCCCCTCATTAAGGGATGGATAGGAGATAGTGTGTAACAGTTACAACATAAACACTTTGAATAGGCAAATGAATCCTTTATTGCTGCAGATCTGCATGTTACACCTCAAAGAGGGACAAATGGGAACAACGAGGGACAGAGGGGACATGGACTCAAAAGAGGGACAGTCCCTCCAAATCACCCGCCTCCGTGTGAGCCATACCTGAAGAATTGGGGCCGCCATCCTCATGGCTTAGAGGACGGGGAGATCCTCAGGAGTGAGGGCGCAGCTGTCCGCGCGGGCCGTCAGTCATCCCCGAGTTTATTTTCAGAGAAAACACAGAATAAATGAGTCATGGAAGCCCCAGGGCCAAGCACAATATTTATCTCTATCTCGTTCAATGGCGGCCAGTGCTGCGGCAGAAGACGTGCCTTCACCGCCATGATGTCATGCTCGGGAGTTTCCTGCGCGCCTTCACCTCCGCTGGCTAGTGATGATGTCACTTGTCATCTTTCATTATTACACAGCCAGAGATTTCCTGACCCAAAAAAACAAAATCATTTTCTCTTTTTTTTTTTTTTTACAGTGTATCGTGCGCGAGATGTCTGCGCCTCGTTCACACCTCTGCCTTCAGGAATCTGTGGGGGCGGGTTCCAAAAAAAAGCGCCCTACAGGCCAAAAGAGAAAGGAAGCCTAATACAAAATGACACTAAGGGCCTTATTCATGATGGGATAGCGTCAGGTAGCGCCTTGTAACGACAGGTAGGGCCTTGTAACGACAGGTAGGGATAGGTGAACGCCGGACACGGCAGCAATTCCACATTTATCAAGCAGATTCTGTTGAGCGACTGGGATAACGCCATGTAGCGTCCGATTCATCATTATCCCAGCCTCAGTGAACAGCGCCGGCGTTCAGCCTTGCAGAGCGCCAGGTATGACCTCTCGCTACCTGTCGCTCTCCCATACATTTCAATGGACGTTCTTTTACTTCTCTTTAAACAGGGGGTTTTATTATTAATTTATTTTTTATTCTCAAATAATGTTGTGACCTCTCCTGGCTTAGAAAAAGCCATTTTTGAAAATATGTTTTAGTTTTTATATATTTATGCAGAATTTACATTACAGGTCTGGCATTAAAGTGTTCATGTTACAATGTAATAACAATGTAATTCCATATGTTTTCGTTTTGTTACTAGTGGAGGTTCGGCGCGCGGCGGGGGAACGGGTGCTGTGTGAGTACTTAAGGAGGAGGATGGGGGTTAGGCATGTGCCCCATTTGTCCTGGAGAAGTGACGCGCTGTCGTCACGCAACGCGTAGACAGCATACGTGCAGGAGTGTGGGGGGGGATGAGTTGATGGCCACTTTGGATATGTGAGTTATTTTTTCTTTGTTATTGATATCTGTTTTTTTGGCTCCTGGCTGTCCTCTTATGTTTATATCAGCACATCATGCACTTAGCACTTTAAGATAATATTGGCACAAATATTAGGTATTGAGAGTATTGAGATTATTAAATAACTAGCACTATTAATCATTGTTCCAGCTGGACCACAATTCACAGATTTTTTTATTAATTGTAAATGAATTAACTATTGTAGTAATAGTCATCATTTTTTGGGGGGCTTTTGTTGTGTCCTCCCCCCCCCTCCCTCCTTCCTGCCCTTTTCTTCCTCCTAGGTCTTGTGTTTGTGTCTTTTAATGAGGTTTTTAAAGTGTCTGTCTCTATATGTACATAAAGAACTTTTTGGATGAATAAAATAATTAATCTTATATTATTGTAGTGGTGCCGTCTTTTGAGGATAAATTGTTTGGGAATAGTGGGATTCCCTTTTCTTGTTTGTTACTACTGGATACATGTTAAAAAACAGCCTTTAATCACAGGGCAGCCTTTAATCACAGCGAAGCATTTTTGAGCGCCGATGCTGTGTGTGGCTGTTTCTTTGATGAATATGGTGTGAGTCGGTTGCACTGACCAGTCGCTACCATTCGCTCCTATACAGCTCTGTACTGGTCTTATAGCGACTCCCCACAACGTATTCATCAATGCTGCACAGCGACTGAGGCGCTCTGACCTAGCGAACCATGGCCGAGCACAGCGACTACTAGCGGGCGCTCTAAAATGCCTGCTACAGACGCTCATCTGTCGCTACCTGGCGTTAGTGATGAATCAGCCTGCCCACCAAAAGTCTGCAAGAGGACCAAAACCCACTCTGGAGTCTATAGGCATACTTGCTCCCCCCTGGGGTACACTAATCGTGGGTGCCCCGTGGTGTCAAACCCCCTGGGTAGCCTGAAAACTCACCTTCGCTTCTGGTCCAACGTCGCATGCGCGAGAATCGTCCGCATCTCCGCTAACCCTCTAGCAGGGAGCGTGCCTGGGGCAGGCATTTGTGAATGGTCGGCGCGGGCACGCTCCCTGTTAGAGAGTAGTGGAGGATGCTGCTTCCAGCGTGCACTGATCCACTCATATTAGACAAGCTCCCGGATGAAGGGGCTTGAGCAGATCTAAGCACGCTGATTGGATGAGCGGCCACGGACGCATCGTATGACTGGGAAGAGGTGAGTTAGTTCGGGGGACCTGGGGACTACTGCTTGTCATTGGCATTTGTTGGGGGACATCCTGGGGATCCACACTTAGGTGATGTGCTTTATTGCTATTTAGATTGTTGTTGCGCTTTCTTCATCTTGCCACATTACTGTATTGGATGTAATAAGGTTACTATTTGCACTTTATATACTTTTGCACAAAACTTTGCACTTTTTTTGAATTTTTTGCACTTTATTGAATTAATTTATTTTTATAAACTTTTTGAATTGGATGTAATTGGGATTATGGATCTATTTGGGATACCCCATAAAATGTGCTGTCTAGTGATATATGTTTTTTAATTGTATGTCATTATGTGATTTTTAATGAGTATCATTTAATAAATAATATAAAAACATAGTCGCAAGCCAGTATGTGGAGAGACCCATGTTAGGCCTAATATAGGGGGGCTAAAGAGACCAAGAAACCCTCTACTTAGGTAAAGGAAAAGAGGAGCTTTCCTAGAATGGAAAGTATTTGCACAGTACCCAATACAAGGACACATAGCATTACCCATCAATCCTTGCAGTAGGCAGAGCTATGCAAATCATCTCTTTGAGGCCGATTCATTAATAGCGCCAGGTAGCGACAGATGAGCGACAGTAGCGGCATTTTCAGAGCACCCGCTAGTAGTTGCTGTGCTTGGCCGTTGTTCTGTAGTTGATAGCGACTCAGTCGGTTTGCCGTAATGTTGAATATTGGGTGAGGAGTCGCTATTTGACAAGTTCCGCGCTGTATGGGAGCGCCTGACAGCGAATGGCCATAGTGAACGGCTCCCAGCATATTCATTAACAAATCACGCTCAAAAAATTCTCGCGCAGTGAAATGCTTGTTTAAACCCCAGAGCGCTGGCGGCGATGGGTTAAAAGTAGTTTTTTAACCCCCAAACAACCATATTTTTTGAAAAAAAAAAAACATGTTTTTCAAAACATTTTGTAATATGAATACATTAATATCAGATCTGTAATATCAATTCTGCACAAATTTCTTTTTATTTTTTTTTTACCTTAAAAAAAATATCTAACATGGCAGAAGTGGTCACAGAATTTTTGACATTTAAAAAAAAAATAAAAACATTAATAGCAATTAATTATTAATATTTAAAGATTGCTCCATTGAAATGCATTGGAGAGCGCCAGGTAGCGAGAGGTCATACCTGTCGCTGTTCAAGGTCGCTCGCTGGCGCTGTGGGGTGAGGCTGGAATAATGATGAATGATTCGCTATCTGGCGCTCTGTCAGTCGCTAAGCAGGATCGGCTTGATAAATGTGTGATTGCGGAGGGGAGCCGGCGTACTCGTGGCGGTGACCGTCATTACCGTTCGCTCACCATTCGCTACCTGGCGCTATCCCTTGTTAAATAAGGGCCTTTATGTCTCTGTGCTATCCAATGCCCTTAGAACCGCTAAGGGTGCAATGCCAAGGATTAGCTTTATATTTTACACAGCCAAACACATCCAACTAGGGGATACATGTTCCGAGCTTTAGGCTCTCATCAGCACTAGGCCGGATGTGTCTGGCTGTATGGGGAGTGAGACTTGGTGACCAAAACATAGTCGCAAGCCAGTATGTGGAGAGTCCCATGTTAGGCCTAATATAGGGGGGGCTAAAGAGACCAAAAACCCTCTACTTAGTTAAGGGAAAAGAGAAGCTTTCCTAGAACGAAAAGTATTTGCACAGTATTTAAAGAAAATGGGCAACAATGTCCTAATTGCCCCTTATGGTGACCCTCCCTTTCGTGGGTATATGGTCAGGCTATTATCAAGCTCTGCTAGATCCGGGGTCAGGCTCCACCCGGTATTTTATATCAAGCCTTTGGCCATAACCACTCTTCTATTGCTTAAAGTACAACATTTATTTTGTTCATGACATTAATTAAAACGGACTATAAAAGTTTTGTTACACAAGTATGTACAATTCTTTCATGTATACATTTCTTTCCTCTATCGAATACATTCACACGAGTGCATTACTTGCCCCCCCATCTTGACGAGTCGATTGTTTCGTTTTGTACCCTATTGTTGAGTCCATTGATTCTTTCTACGCCCCTTTCGGACAAACATGTTTCGCCTGCTGCTCCGACTTTCTCAATGTCCTTATGGGTATATAGCGGAGCAAACATTAGTCCTCGTTAGTAAAATGTTAATCTTTACATGATCTATTCATTCGAGTAATATAAATTATGATTTATCATTGATTTACCTTTAAGGAATGGATCCAATACATTATTTGCTGTTTGATATATTGTGCATACAAATATTGTTTTTCCGAGGGGAACATAGAAAGGCGCCACTATCTATTTACTCTATTTGCACAGTACCCAATACAAGGACAGATAGCATTTAGCCCCCCTATATTAGGCCTAACATGGGACTCTCCACATACTGGCTTGCGACTATGTTTTGGTGCTCACCAAGTCTCACTCCCCATACAGCCAGACACATCCGGCCTAGTGCTGATGAGAGCCTAAAGCTCGGAACATGTGTCCACTAGTTGGATGTGTCTGGCTATATAAAATTTAAAGCTAGTCCTTGGCATTGCACCCTTAGCGGTTCTAAGGCCCTTGGATGGCACAGAGACATAAAGAGATGATTTGCATAGCTCCACCTACTGCAAGGGTAGATGGGTAATGCTATGTGTCCTTGGACTGGGTACTGTGCAAATACCGTTCTAGGAAAGCTCCTCTTTTCCTTTAATAAATAATATATGAATTCTTGATGTATTGTTGAATGTATTGTACTGTGGAGGGGGTGCTGTGATTTGGTGCTATTTGGGTGATTACTGGATTCACCACTAAATAATATTCCACCTGGGGGGGCATCCCGATCAATGATAGTTAAAATCCTGGGTTTTGGCCCACTTTAAATTAATATTATTTGTTTAAACAGTTTAATTAAAGAGGGACATCGGAGGCCCTGGAGTCTAATGGCCATCCGAGTTCCACTCCTCGGGGTATCCTGAATTGCGATGCTCTGCCATGTAAAACCCCCCAGAAGCCCCTGTTTCACTCACCTTGTCCAGGAGCCCTAGTCGCATGTTTGTGCACGGCCGCATCCCGGGCTCACCTCTAGCCGTGCACGCACCTGCGCCCAGCCTTTCTGAATGGCCGGAGCGGGCACGCGATGCCAAGGAGGTACCTAGACATTGTCACTCCTCAGCCACTTTATCACTCTTCAGTGACTGCCACTCACCAACCACTGTCACATCTCAGTCACTGTCATTTCTCATCTGTCATGTCTTCAGTCACAACTCTCGGGTATTGTCATTGCTCAGTCACATACTGTTATTGTCACACCTCAACAATTGTGACTTTTTGTGCCATTGTCATTGCCCGGTTCATTGCGCTGTGATGAAGTAGGAACTCATCCCTCCCTAAATTAAGCCACGCCCCCTCATTGATTGATGGATGAAGCCACGCCCCCTCACTGAAGGATGGATGAAGCCACACACCCTTACTGAAGGATGGATAGGAGATACATTGTAACAGTTACAGCAATAGAAACACTTTGAATAGACAAATGAATCATTTATTGCTGCAGATCTGCATGTTACACCTCAAAGAGAGACAATATGTAAATGAAGCCACGTTCACTCATTGAGGAATGGATGAAGCCCCACCCCCTCATTAAGGGATGGATGAAGCCACGCCTCCTCATTGCGGGATGGCTGAAGCCACGCCCCTTCATTGAGGAATGGATGAAGCCACGCCCCTCATCGAGGGGTGGATAGGAGATACATTGTAACAGTTACAGCAATAGAAACATTTTGAATAGACAAATTAATCATTTATTGCTGCAGATCTGCATGTTACACCTCAAAGAGGGACAATATGTAAATGAAGCCACGTTCACTCATTGAGGAATGGATGAAGCCCCACCCCCTCATTAAGGGATGGGTGAAGCCACGCCCCCTCATTGAGGGATGGATAGGAGATACATTGTAACAGTTACAGCAATAGAAACATTTTGAATAGACAAATAAATCATTTGTTGATGCAGATCTGCATGTTACACCTCATCGAGGGACAAATGAAAGCAACAAGGGACAGGAGGGACATGGACTCCAAACCAGGGACACTTGGAAGTTATTGAATACTCAGTGGCAATGATAGCTAGAAGGAAATTCTTATGCTCAGTGTCAATAACAGGAAGAAAACGCTGCTCTGGACGCTGTCACATCAGTGCGCTGCGCTTGTAAAACTATGGCAGGTGGCATTTTGCCTGCAGCACAAGCGAAAGGCAGCGCATAGAAGTCTATGGAAACGTGTGTTGCGCTTTAGAAACATAGAAACATAGAAACATAGAAGGTTGACGGCAGAAGGAGACCATACGGTCCATCTAGTCTGCCCTTATGTGTATACTGTATGTTCTCTTTATCTTATGTGTATACTGTATGTTCTCTTTATCTTATGTGTATACTGTATGTTCTCTTTATCTTATGTGTATACTGTATGTTCTCTTTATCTTATGTGTATACTGTATGTTCTCTTTATCTTATGTGTATACTGTATGTTCTCTTTATCTTATGTGTATACTGTATGTTCTCTTTATCTTATGTGTATACTGTATGTTCTCTGTATCTTATGTATATACTGTATGTTCTCTTTATCATAGGATAGATGGAGGCTTATTCCAGGCATGTTTAAATTCAGTGACTGTTGATGTTTCAACTACCTCTGCTGGAAGTTTGTTCCAAGCACCTACTACTCTTTCTGTAAAATAATATTTTCTAACATTGCTCCTGATCTTCCCCCCGACTAGCTTCAGGTTGTGCCCCCTTGTTCTATCGTTAAGTTTCTTCTTAAAAACACTTCCCTCCTGAACCTTATTCAATCCTTTCACATATTTAAAGGTCTCAATCATGTCCCCTCTCTCCCTTCTTTCCTCCAGACTGTACAAATTAAGTTCTTTAAGTCTCTCCTGATAAGTTTTAAGTGTAAGTCCTTCCACCATTTTCGTTGCCCGCCTTTGGACACGTTCTATTTGAATAATGTCTTTTTGCAGGTAAGGTCTCCAGAACTGCACACAGTATTCTAGCTGTGGCCTTACCAGGGCTCTATACAGCGGCATCACAACCTCCCTCTTCCTACTGGTGATGCCTCGAGCTATGCAGCCGAGCATCCTGCTTGCTTTTCCCACTGCCTGGCTACACTGTCCACTCATCTTGCAGCTATCAGTAATCAGTACCCCTAAATCTCTCTCCTCCGAGGTCCTGGCTAACACAGTACTGCCCATACGGTACTCAGAGCAGGGATTCCTTCTACCCAAGTGCATGATTTTACATTTAGAGACATTAAACTCTAGTTTCCACAGTTTTGACCATCTATCCAGTAAAGCTAAATCATTTTCCATGTTGCAGACACCTCCAGGAATATCCACCCTATTACTAACCTTTGTATCATCAGCAAACAGACAAACTTTTCCTACCAAGCCTTCTCCTATGTCACTTACAAATATATTAAAAAGAATGGGGCCCAGGACAGAGCCCTGCGGCACACCACTTGTAACTCGCCTTTGTTCAGATTGCACGCCATTTACAACAACGCTCTGATACCGATCCCTCAGCCAACTGGAAATCCACTGAACTATCCAGGGATTGAGTCCTACCTTCAATAACTTATCTATGAGCTCCTTATGTGGTACAGTGTCAAAGGCTTTGCTAAAATCCAGATAGGCGATATCCACAGCACCACCTTCATCTAACACTTTAGTGACATTGTCAAAGAAATCAATAAGATTGGTCTGACATGATCTGCCCTCAGTAAGGCCGTGCTGTTTTGGGTCCAATAGGTCATTAATTTTTAGATGGGAAATTATCTGTTTTTTTAAGAGTGTTTCCATTAATTTGACCACTATAGATGTTAAACTAACTGGCCTGTAATTACTGGCTTCTTCTCTACTCCCCTTTTTATGGATTGGTACGACATTGGCCATTCTCCAATCATCTGGAACCTCACCAGTTGAAAGGGAATGGTTAAGTAAATCAGTTAGAGGGGCTGCAATCACAAATCTAAGTTCCCTTAGAACTCTGGGGTGGATTCCATCTGGACCCAGCGCCTTACTTACCTTTAGATGTGCCAGCTCGGATAGGACATCAGCCTCCAGAAACTCCGGAGCTGTGCCCTCCCAGCTGGATGCTGTGCTATGGCCATGCCTGCTACTATCTGAAAATACCGAACAAAAGTAGCTATTCAGATGGTCAGCCACAGCCTTATCTCCGTCAATATATTTATTTTCCCTATTTCTAATTTTTGAGACTGCATTGTTTTTCTTCTTTCTGTCACCAATATATCGGAAAAAGGTTTTATCTCCCCTCTTCATAGATTTGGCCATTTCTTCCTCTTTTTGCCCTTTAGCAGTCCTTATAATTAGTTTTGCTTCCCTCTGTTTAATTTTATACGCCTCTCTGTCAGCTACACTTCCACTTACTTTATACTTCTTATAGGCAGACTTCTTATCTTTTATGATAGTGCTGACTTCCCTAGTAAACCATAATGGTTTCTTCTTCCTTTTATTCTTGCTAGTTTGTTTCACATATTGCTTAGTTGCCTTTAAGATGGCCATTTTTAATAGTGACCACTGGGCACTCACTTCTGCTACTCTGTTCCACTCACCTAATTTTCTTTCTACATACTCCGCCATTTCCTTGAAGTTTGTCTTCCTAAAGTCAAGCACTTTGGTTCTGGTGTGTGATTGCACAATGTCTGTTTTTATTCTGAACCATAAGCATTGATGGTCACTGGAACCCAGATTTTCTTCAACCCTGACCTCGGACACCAGATCCCCATTGGTCAGAACTAAGTCCAGAATGTTATCTCCTCTAGTTGGCAATGTCACAAGTTGTTTTAGAGACACTCCATTAAGTGCCTCTAATATAGTCCTGCTCTTGCATGCCGATGCACTTGGGATATTCCAGTCCACATCAGGCATGTTGAAGTCACCTGTAATTACAACGTCCCCCTTCTCTGCCATTCCACTGATTTCATCTATTAACAGGTTATCTAGATCCTCAGATTGTCCAGGGGGCCTATATATCACACCAATTCTGACCACAGCTCCCTCCTTAGTCTGCATGGTAACCCAGAGAGTTTCTAGTTCATTATGTGTATGCTGAATTATTGTTGATTGAAGGGTAGTCTTGACATAAATGGCTACTCCACCGCCCTTTCTATCCAATCTGTCTTTTCTGTACAATGTGTAACCGGGTATGGCTATCTCCCAGTCATTGTGATCCTTGAACCAAGTCTCTGTTATTGCAACAAGATCCAATTCATCTCTGGATATGATAGCCATTAATTCACAGAGCTTTACCTGCGGTGCGTTGTGGTGACGCAAAAGAGTCATAGTCACGGTCCATCGCCGCTGGTCCCCTGCCACCATTACAGTACCCCGTTCTTTGGTCTGGTGCCTGCTGCAGTCACCTTCTTAAGATACTTCCACCAGGTCCTTACTAGAGCAGAGGGCTGACAGACCACAACCAGGGCCGGACTGGACATAGGGAGACCCGGGACAATACCCGGTGGGTCGCACTGCTTTGGGGTCAGTTGGGCTGCTGCTTTTAACACCCACATTCAATCCGTGCCCCCTTCTCTCTCTCAGCCCCACTGTACCCACAAGCCAATTTATTATTTTGTATTGTATTGTATAGAAGTCCCCAATCCAAGGAAGCTCATGCTAGAGCCCCAGCATCATGGTTGGGGGGGGGGGGCTCAGCAGGGATGTCTCGGGCTGTCCAGGGGCTGGTAAAATCCAGGGCTGATTTTTGGCCCCAGTCCACCACTGAGCACAAGCACCAGACTGGAGAAAGATGCCGGGTCTCCAAGATTCCTTCCTCCACCGCGGCCTCCTGCCGAATCCAGGCACTGACAGTTTTTTGGAGGAACCTGGAGTATCTACCTCCAACGCGGCCTCCTGGTGTCACTGGCTGCTCCAGGTCCCTGCAACCAGAGGAGTCGCTGGGTTTTCTGTCACCCAGAGCAAAGATTCCAAATGGCACCCCCCACCTGTGCTCAGGCCCCCCTTTGGAGCCTCCCTGACCTGCTGCACCCGGGTAATGTGCCCCCCCACACATGGCACATGTGCGGGCTCTCATTTAATCAGCGCTGTTATGTTGTGCTTATTAATGATCAGCACACAGAGCTCATCCGCATCCCCAGTTCCCTTTAGATTGGGGCACGCTCCTTTCCCCTATCTAAATGGCTCCCTAGCCCAGAGATGTTCGAGATGTGGCTGGCTTGTTTACATCACTGTGGGTGCTGCCGGAAAAAGTGCTTTTTTGCAGCGACCTGGGGGAGATTCACACAGCGGGGCATCCCAATTTCGGGGAAAGGCCTGTAGCCGGCCCTAGAGTCTTTTAAACTCCGGGGCCAACGTCTTAGGGTTTCTTTTCCCTATTAATGTTATTTTCTTCTAAAAAATAAAATCATCATATCCTTTTCTCAAGCTGACAGCTGTTGATTCTGTAACACGCATTTGTGGGGGCTATTCCTCGGATTTATTGTTCTTATGGTAAAAAAGGGTGCTTGTAAAGCCCAGAACAAGCCCAGGGCCCCGATATCCTGAACAAGCCCAGGGACCCGATATCCTGAACAAGCCCAGGGACCCGATATCCTGAACAAGCCCAGGACCCCGATATCCTGAACAAGCCCAGGACCCCGATATCCTGAACAAGCCCAGGACCCCGATATCCTGAACATGTTCTAAAGGGATGTTAGGGTAAGTCTATAATAGAATACCTCCCAAGTGTTTGGAGGGACTGTCCTTCTTTTGAGTACATGCCCCCCTGTCCCTTGTTGTTCTCATTTGTCCCTCATTTGTCCCAGGATTTTGGCTATCCTGGGTTTTGGTCTTTGCCCCCCCCCCCCACCCCGATCGGGCGTGAAACCCCCCAGGTCACCCGAATCCACTCGCCATTCCTCGGTCCTACGGCGCATGTGCAGACTCTGGTCCAATCAGCACGTTTGGATCCGCTCCCAACCCTTCATCCAAGAGCTTGTCTGGAGGCCCTATCCCCCGCTACCCTTTACCAGGGAGCGTGCCCGTGCCGGCCATTCACAAATGCCTGGCGTGCGAATGCTCCCTGCAAAATGGATAGTGGGGATGCGGCCACTGCTCGCACATGCGCCGTTTGACCGTGAAAGAGGGTGAGTTTTCGGGCGGCCTGGGGGGTTTCACACAGCGGGGCATCCAGAATCTGGATGCCCCGGGGAGAGATAGTTTGCCTGCCCTGGTGTCTCATAGACTCCAGGGTGGGTTTTGGTCCACGTTAAGAGAGCTCATCCAATGTAAGCGCTGCAATGCTTACATTCAGTCTGACTCCAGCAGTAGCAGAACATACTGTACAGCAGATACATCAGTGAGACATCTCTGTAGATGTGCCGGGGACAGGGCCGGACTAAGTGTGCTGGAGGCCCCGGATACAGGATAAAATAATTGTCCAGCCAAGTAACTGATTGGTGGTTGTCTGGCACCCGCCTACTTACTGGAAGGTCAGATGGAGTCCCTTGTGCGGGTGCTGCTGCTTTGCCATTCTGGGTGGGGGGTAGTGTAGTCGCCCGGCTGGTTCCCTGCATTGAGCTGCCAGCGGCTGTGCTTGGTGGCTTATGTGCAGTGACAGCTCTGCACCCATCACTGTAGCGTTGCTGGCGGCGGCTTTGCTGCTCTAGACTCTCCGTCCTGCCCTGCGGTGGCTTTGGCTGCCCAGGCGTGGGGGGTCCCCACTGCCACCGATAGCTTTGTTGCCGTCAGACCAAAGACTAGAAAGCCTCCTGGACCAGACCATAACCCAAAGGATGGTGGAGGCCCCCTTTACAGGGCAAGTGGTGGAGGCCCCGGAGCGCACGCCCTCCTCATAATCTGGCCCTGGTCGGAGATACTGGAAGGATAACGTGTGATAACAAGCAGAATAACAGCTCGCATGACAGTTTATTCATCACCAGCGCTATAATTATAACGTGCAGTCTGAAAGGTATCTTCCTCTCTTGCAGGTATGTTCTGGGAAATGATTAACCCTTTGGCTGCCATTCTGCAGTTTGGGTGATCCATACCTCCCAAGTGTCCCTATTTGAAGGTCGTGTCCCTCTGTCCCTGGTTGTTCTCATTTGTCCCTCTTTGAGATGTAACATGCAGATCTGCAGCAATAAATGATTCATTTGCCTATGTAAAGTGTTTCTATTGTTGTAACTGTTACAATGTATCTCCTATCCATCAATCAATGAGGGGGTGTGGCTTAATTTACATAATTTACATATTGTCCCATTCGGAAAAGTTGGGAGGTATGGGCGATCTGCTGGTGCGTGGATTACTCCTCACCTGACCTCTGACCTCCAGCCTTCTTGATCCTCTGCCTCCTGCGTTTCGCCGCTGGCCTTGCTCTGCTAATAATTTTAAACTGTGAGTTGGCTTCAAAGCTGACAATCTCCAGATTCCTGGCTGCAGCAGACGTGTCCCCGGGCTTCATGGCTCACCACTGGCTGCAGAGGTGATGTTTTCATCACGGGCCAGAAACAAGCGTGCAGCACATGAAACACATTTCACTCCTTGGGAAAGCCATTGAGATATATGAAAGTAGATGTGAGCTTAAAGTGGACCAACACCCAGGATTTTGACTATCCTGGGTTTTGGTCCACTTCGGCGGGGCACCCCGATCGGGGGTGCCCCGCTGTGTGAAACCCCCCAGAAAGCCCCAAAATCTTACCTGTCCCCGCTCCCACGTGACTGGACGATCCAATCCCCGCCAACGTCCAGGCGGGGATCAGGAACGTCCAAGCGGCTGCCGCCGCCGCCTCCCTCGCGTCACTTTCGGTGCGCGCGCGCCCGCGCCGGCCATTCGCAGACGGCCGGCGCGGGCGCGTGCACGCCTACAGGGGCGCGAGGGAGGCGGCGGCCGGCCGCCGCCGAAGATCAGGTAAGCGATTTGGGGTGTTTGGGGGGGTTTCACCCCGCGGGACATCCCGATCTCGGATGTCCCGCGGGGTGGGAGGTGATCGGCCCGGGAATCTTATAGATTTCCGGGCCGATCACCTCTCGGTGTTGGTCCACTTTAAACCGGACCTTCAGCACCATTTAATGAAAAGCCCAAACCCTTAACAAAAACTATCCCCAACATTTAAAATTAATATATTTTACGTTTTTTGTCACTTACTTATTATTCTTTCCCCCCACCGAGCTGCAACTCTGTTCAGGACTCTAGAATACGGGTGCTGCCATCTTGCCTTAGAAGCATCACATACTGAGGAGAGCGGGATAAAGTACTGGGGGAGTTATAACTGTGCTTTGCACAGACAGAGCAGAGCTGAGGTCAGGGAAAGGACAGCAATCCCAGAATGCAGAGCAGCACAGTCAGAAGACGCTCCCTGTTTGCAGGCTGCCTGATGTTACATGAGCCGCCATCTTGGATGTTTAAAGGCTCATAACATGCAGTAGATGCAGGTAGGATGATTATTAATGTGAGCAATCTGTATGTACAGGATGTGGGAAACAAATAAGATAGACTCTTATTCAGAGTAAAGGTCCGGATTAATGTGAGCAATCTGTATGTACAGGGTGTGGGAAACATATAAGATAGACTCTTATTCAGGGTGAGGGTCCGGATTAATATGAGCAATCTGTATGTACAGGGGGGAAACATATAAGATAGGCTCTTATTCAGAGTGAAGGTCTGGATTAATGTGGGCAATCTGTATGTACAGGGTGGGGGAAACATATAAGATAGGCTCTTATTCAGGGTGAAGGTCCGCTTTAAATTGTTCCCTATCTTTGGTTGTTATGGCTCCTTATAATTTGGTTCCTTATGCTTCACCCAAATAGTTTTTCATCCTTGGCCAAAGTTGTTTCTTATTCTTTGGTCCAAATTGTTCTTTATACTTCCTTTATTCCTTGGTGAAAATGTTTCCTTATCCATCACCCAAATAGTTTCTTATCTTTGGGTGATGGATATTATTATTATTATGGTAACACCCCAGTACAGCAGTGCTCACCTCTTCTCTGCTCCATCAGTGAAATGCCTCCGTTCACAAACAGAAGGTTGGCATGTTACAATGCGCTTGTTCGCTTGATTTGGATTGGCCGTCCGCTGTCATGTGGACGCTGGAACACGAAAGAAGTGAGTTTCTCAATACCGACAGCCAGTGCCCAGGCTTAGCGGGCAGCACAGCGCAGACCTATACTGCCACTGTAGGGAGTAAAATCTATGCTGACTACTTCCTCTATAAAGGAGCGCTACCACAGAATTGTGTAATATTAAAAATCCATATAAACACGTCGGCTAATGAGAGCAGGGGTCACTTATACAACCAAACTGAATAAAATTCATGCCAAGCTTGTGGTTTATTCCTTCATCCAGTGGTGACAGGTTTAGTCTATCAGAGGTGACAGAGCCTGTCACCCCGGATGTCCCCCGGGTGACCCCACCCCCTGCCATCCAGCATATTTATATGGATTTTTATCATTGGGCCATTTATTCACGATAGTGCCCCGAAAAGCATGTCCACTTTGACTCCTTTTGAGATATTTCAAAGTGGATGAAAGATTATAGCAAAAAAGATTGAAAGATTATCAGGATAAATGGTTTCTTATCTTTGACTGAAATGGATCCTTACGCTTGGCCCAAATAGTTCCTCATCCTTGGCTAAATGAATTTCTTGGTCAAATGGTTCCTATATTTCTTGGAGAAAATTGTTTCTTAGTAGTGTTTCGGGGAGGCTGATTCATCACTAACGCCAGGTAGCGACAGATGAGCGTCTGTAGCGGGCATTTTCAGAGCGCCCGCTAGTAGTCGCAGTGCTCGGCCGTGGGTCGCTACTTTATAGCGACTCAGTCGCCGTTCAGTAATGTTGAATACATTGTGAGGAGTCGCCTCCACCAGTACAGCGCTGTATGGGAGCGCATGTTAGCGACTGCTCATAGCGACCGACTCACACCATATTCGGGAAAAAAAACAGCCTCACAAATCTCTGGCGCTGAAAAATACTTGTTTGAAGCCCAGAGCGCAGGAGGCGGTGTGTTTAAAGTCTGTTTTCAAGCATCTATCCACTAGTAACAAAGCGAAAACATATGGAATTACATTGTAATAACATTGTAACATGAACACTTTAATGGCAGACCTGTAATGTCATTTCTGAAGAAATATTTAAAAAATGTAAGAAATTTGAAAAAACAGCTTTTTCAATATCAGAAGAGGACACAGAATTATTTGTGATTTTTGGGAAAAATAAAAAAAAACCCGTTAAAAGAGAAGAAAAGGTTCGTCCATTGAAATGTATGGCAGAGTGACAGGTAGCGAGAGGTCATACCTGGCGCTGTGCAAGGCTGAATGCCGGCGCTGTTCGCTGAGGCTGTGAAAATGATGAATCAGACGCTACATGGCGCTATCCCAGTCACTAAACCGATTCTGCTTGATAAATGTGTAATTGCGTGCCATGTCCAGCGTTGACCAGTCGCTATCTGTCGCTACCTCACATTAACCAGGCGCTACCTGACGCTATCCTTTCTTAAATAACCCCCTAAATTGTTTCTTATTCCTTGGCGCAAAACACTTTTTTTCCTTGTCCAAAATGGCCCCTTATTTATTGATGCAAATTGTTCCTTATCCTGGGTCCAAACAGTCCCTTATCCTTGGCCAAAATGGTTCCTCAACCCGAATGGTTTCCTCTCCTTAGCCTAAAAGGATTCCTTATACTTGGCACAAATACTGTAGCTTCTTACCCTCGTTACAAATGGTTCTATATCTACTTGGCCAGAAATGCTTCCTTATCTTTGGCACAAATAGTTACTTATCATAGTTCCTTATCCATGGCCAAAATAGTCCCTCCCTCTTTGGCCCAAATGATTCCTTAGCCTCAGCTATTTTCCTATTCCTCTGCCCAAATGGTTCCTTAATCTTTGCCCAAATGGTTTATTATCCTTGGCAGAAATAATTTCTAACCCTTGGTTTAAATGGTTTTTCAGCCTTGGCAGAAAGTAGGTTATTATTCATTCGCACAAATGGTTCCTTATCCATTGCCCAAATTGTTCCATATCCTTGACCCAAATGGTTTCTTACCCTTGGCACAATTAGTTACTTATCCTTGACCAATATATTATCTCATCCATGGCCAAAATAGTTATTTATCCTTGGTCCAAATATGTTCTTATCTTTGGATGAAATGGTTCCTTATCCTTGGCCCAAATGGTTCCTTAAACTTGGCCAAAGCAGTTGCTCGGCCCATATTGTTTACTCTCCTTAGCCCAAATGGTTTTATGTCCTTATGCACAAATAGGGTGTTATCCTTGGTTCAAATAGTTCTATATCATTGGTCAAAATGGTTTCTTATCTTTGGTCTAAATGTTTCATAATCCTTGTCCAAATGTTCCCTTATCCTTGGCCAAAATGGTTCCCAATCTCTGACACAAATGGTTAATTACCCTTGGTCCAAATGGTTCCTCAACCTTAGCCACAATAGTTCTTCCTTTCTTAGGCCAAATAGTTCTTTGTCTCAAATGTTCCCCTATCATTGGCACAAATTGTCCCGTATCCTAGGTCCAAATAGTTCCTTACTCTTGGGCAAAATGTTCTTCATTCTTGGGCCAAATGGTTCCTTTCGTTGGCACAAATAGTTCTTTTTCCCTGATACAGATGGTTCCTTATCCCTGGCCAAATAAGCCCTTATCCTTGAGCTAAATTGTTCCCCATACCTGGCACAAATAGTTCCTTATATTTAGTCCATATGGTTTTATATGCTTGCCTCAAATAGTTCCTTATCCTTGGCCCAAATGGCTCCTTATCCTTGACCGAAATGGTTCCTTATCCTTTCACTGAAATAGCTCCTTATTCCTTGGCCCAAATGGTTGTTGATTGTGGAAAAAATGGTTCCTTATCCTTGGCCCAAAACATTTCTAATGTGTGGCCCAAATCATGTTTTTTTTTTATCCTTGACCCAAATGGTTCCTTTACCTTTGCTCAAATGTTTCCTTAAAGGAGCACGATCGCGATAGATAGATTAAACCTGTCACCTTTGCATTTTATTTCTACCGTGAGAGAATAAACCACAAGCTTGGGGGGAGTTTTATTCAGTTCAGGTGTATAAGTGACCCCTCCTCTCATTAGCCAACGTGTTTATTTGGATTTTTAATGTTACACAAATACGCAATAGTGCTCCTTTAACCTTGGCCCAAATGGTTCCCAATACATATCCCAAACCGTTCCTTATCCTTGGCCCAAATGGTTCCATTTCCTTACTGCAGGGGCATCCCAAACCGCAGTGACTATAAAAAGGCAGTCATTTTTATCGTTAGGTCTGCTTTAAGGTCTCAGCACAGCATGCCTTCCATACCTTGTGTGTGCTCTTCAAAAGCACGCTAATTTTCAGCGTTTTCACTCACGACTCGCCCTCCCCAACCTTTTCACACCTCTGAGTGCGTCTGGCGACAAGCGACCTGGAGACTACAAAGCCTGGCGTGTGGAGGAATGCCGGCATCTGCGCGGATTTCTAACATGTCAGGGAATTAGGCTGCAGGAAGGCGTCTCTTGCGCGACGCTTTTTTACTGCGTTACAGTTTGATCTCGGGATGCCTTATAGGAAGACAGCACGTAGGTGTTTGGGCTTGCTTAGGTATGCGGCAGCTCATCCTTTCATGATACACTATATCAGGCCAAACAAAGCCTTTCATGTCAAATACCATAAATATCTCTGGCCTCTCTCACACATCAAACAGGGGGTAAACAGGACGGGGCGCTGGCGAGTGGCACGCGCTGAAATGGGGTGACCTGTGCATACTGCTTCTCAGCTTAGGTCAGCCTGGCTGGGACAGGTCTCCCAGCAGATTCTGGTCTATGAGGGGGCAAAAGGTGATTCAGGGATACACAGTATAAGGAAACAGGGTGAGATTCTATAAACTTTGCTAAAAGTGGACCAAAACCCAGGATTTTGACTATCCGGGGTATTGGTCCTTGCCCCCTGGGCACCCCGATCCGGTGTGCCCCACTGTGTGAAACCCCCCCAGGTTGCCTGAACAAACTAATCTCTTCCCGGTCTTTTGCGGCCGGTCATCCAATCAGCTTGTCCAACCGTGCTGGTGGGCGCATCCCCGGCTACCCTCTAACAGGGCTATTCACAAATGCCTGGCATGGGCACGAGCCCTGGTAGAGGGATAGTTGTGATGCGGCTGCTGCTCGCACATGCGCCGTTGGACCGAGAACAAAGGTGAGTTTTCGGACGACCTGGCTGGTTTCACACAGTCTCTCATAGACTCCAGGGTGGGTTTTGGTCCTCTTTAAAGTGGACCAAATTCCACGCTGATCGGCCTGGGAATTTATAAGATTCCTTGGCCAATCGATTCCCTCCCCCTGGGGCATCCAAAATTAGCATTCCCCGCTGTGTGAAAACCCCCCCATACACTTACCTTGTTTCCTGGTCCAACGCCGCATGCGCGAGCTGCAGCCGCATCCCCGCTATCCCTCTACCAGGGTGCGTGCCCGTGCCAGGTATTTGTGAATGGCTGTCGCGGGCACGCTCCCTGTTAGAGGGTAGCGGGGGATGCGGCCTTAGGCCAAGCTTGGACGATGTGACGTCAGCGGCTCCGAGCCTGCTAATTGGACCAGCGCCCACGCATGCGCCATAGGACCAGGCAGAGGTGAGTTGTTTTCGTTGTTCACCCCCCCACCCCCATCAGGGTGCCCCAGGGGGCAAGCACCAAAACCCAGGATAGTCAAAATTCTGGGTTTTGGTGCACTTTAAGACAATATTTTAAACAAAAAAAGCCATATTCACGCTTCATTTCAAAATAAATGAGATAAAATAAGGAGTGAGATACAACATTACAGGAGTTCACATTGTTGAAAATAATATGTTTGCTGTTTAAGGGACAGTCCTGACTTCCTGGTCCTCAGCATCCACTGTCGGATTAAAATCATGCCGTCTCCTCTGATGCCAGGCAGCCATGCCACCAGCAGCAGGTTGTGAGGCCGGCACAAGAACATGCTTTCAGGACCGGGGCCAACAGCACTTATGCTAGAGGTTGTTTTGATCAGGACTCTTTGGGATGAACCTGCGTACTGGGAGGTAAGAACCTGGAAGGGGATTTTAAAAGCCCCAAGACCCCCCTTGAGTCTATAAGACACTTGGGAGGGTTGCTCTACCTCTTTATGGGGCACCCCGAATCACCCGTTCCACTCCCTGCTCTGTCGGGCCCGGGCCATATACACGCACCACAGTTGCATCCCCGGCATACCTTTAGCTATGGCCCTGCCTGTGTGTACTAGGCCTTTCTGAGTGGCCATGCCCCTGTGCCCACGTGGGAATCAGAAAGAGGTACGTTTCGGGCGATCTGTGAGGATACACACAGCGCAGCATCCCAAATGGGACACACAAGAAAATAATTTTGGGGTGTTGTTCCTCTAACATCTAGCAGTGCCTCCAAAAAAAAGCCATCCCTGGACGAAGCTTTAGTATTGTAGGGGCAGATACGGTGGCATATGGGCAGCGCCGGCGTCAGCACCCGGCAAGGTGGGGCAGCTGCCGGGGGGCCCACTGACAGGGCCGGCCTTTGGGTTGTGCAACGGCCCTTGACAGGCGGCAGACTGGGAGGGCACCGCCACAGCTGGTGCTCACATCTCCACAACACGGCATCTCCATATAGATTCCAGGGGAGGAAGTGCTGGGTTTTGTTCTGCTTTTAAGTTGCCCACCCCAGCTGATTTCCTATCCCTGAAGCATCCCAATCTGTGATACCCTACTGTGTGACACCCCCTGGGATCGCTGGCATACCCACTATGGAAGCAATTCCACCCCTGTGTTTTGGTCCACTTTACAGGGGCTTCTCAATTTGAGATGCCCCTGTATATGAAAGATCTCCCCTGGTTTGGCCGTTAACTCAAACTGGCGACCCCACAGCGCATTCACCAGTTCCAGGAAAGTAATGAACAAAACAGGGAGGGTCACACACAAGGGAATCCAAAATCAGGACAATATAGGTTTATTTAAACTCCAAGGTCAGGTTTAAATGGGTTTTGTGCGCCTCAAAGTAGACCAAAACTAGAGTTTTGGTCCAAATAGCATGATCCTTAGGGGGCATCCAGATTTGGGACGTGCCTTGGTGATGTGATGCGACTCTTCACCACTTAGGGGCCCCCTGAGACCATGCCGCCCAAGGGGCCACATAAACCTGGTGCCGGCCCTGCATATGCGTATGGATCCCACATGATGCTGTGGCTATACCATTGCAAGGACAGAACATGGGCTGGATTGTCTTGGCCTGGAGGGTGTTACAATGGGTCCAGGTATAGGAAGAAAGTTTTGGGGGGCCTTGGGAAGCAGGGAGATGGTGAAGAAGCATTGTATAGACTCTGGTTGAAGTTGGCTTCCTGCTGGAGGCTTCACCCAACCCAAGTGCCCAGTATTGCCCACGGGGAATTCTCCCTGTGCTCCCTATGGTTTCCAGTTGTTACCTGTTTTACAAGGGTTTATGGCTTTACTACATGTCAAAGTGTGGCTCCTGATCTTTTCTCAGTGGCACTTTTGGTAAGAAAGGTTTGGACCCCCTGTCCTACACTTTGTCCATCCCTTCAGACACTGGCACCGGGTGCCCCAGGGTTCAAAGAATCCTCTGTAACTGCCACTGGCCCGACGGGCATCCCTTACACACTCACTATATCATACCTCTCAAGTGTCCCTGATTGGGAGGGACTGTCCCTCATTTGAGTCCATGTCCCCCTGTCCCTCGTTGTTCTTATTTGTCCCTTTGAGGTGTAACATGCAGATCTGCAGCAATAAATTATTCATTTGCCTATTCAAAGTGTTTCTATTGTTATAACTGTTACACCCTATGTCTTATCCATCCCTCAGTGAGGGGGCTTGGCTTCATCCATCCCTCAATGAGGGGGCGTGGCTTCATCCATCCCTCAATGAGGGCGCGTTGCTTTATCCATCCCTCAATGAGGGGGCGTGGCTTCATCCATCCCTCAATGAGGGGGCGTGCCTTCATCCATCCCTCAATGAGGGCGCGTTGCTTTATCCATCCCTCAATGAGGGGGTGTGGCTTCATCCATTCCTCAATGAGGGGGTGTTGCTTTAGCCATCCCTCAATGAGGGGGCGTGGCTTCATCCATCCCTCAATGAGGGGGCGTGGCTTCACCCATCCCTCAATGAGGGGGCGTAGCTTCATTCATCACGTAATGAGGGGGCGTGGCTTTAGCCATCCCTCAATGAGGGGGCTTAGCTTCATTCATCCCGTAATGAGGGGGCTTAGCTTCATTCATCCCGTAATGAGGGGGCGTGCCTTCATCCATCCCTCAATGAGGGGGGGTGTGGCTTCATCCATCCCTCAATGAGGGTGTGTGGCTTCATCCATCCCTCAATGAGGGGGCGTTGCTTTATCCAGCCCTCAATGAGGGGGCGTGGCTTCATCCATCCCTCAACGAGGGGCGTGGCTTCATTAAACAAATGTCCCTCTTTCCCACCCTGAAAAATTGGTAGGTATGCTATATATATATATTTGTTTTACTTATGATTTCTATTTATTCATAGGACAGCAGAGTTATCATTTAATAGTCAGCGGGCGACGCTGTGCCCTGTCATATGACAGTCAGGTGCCGGGCAGCCGGGCGGCGCATGATCTGCGGGTTCAGGGTTCACTGATAACACAGCCTCCGTTGGTTTGGAAACAACTTACCTGCTGCCAGAATAAATATTCCCTCCTCCACATTTGCCATATTCTACTATGCGATCCTAATTTCTAAATCTGCTAATTCAGCCGGGGAAACGAAAAAGAGCTGAAATAAGACATAAAGCATATAGCAGAAAATAATACACAGTCTATATGGGGACAGCTGCCCCAGCGCTGAGCTGGAAACTGAAGAAGCCTCTCTCGCTTCACTTGGGAGAGAAAGCTTCCTGATCAGTTCATTCCTGACTGGCAACAGTGAGAAAAGAGCGAGGAAAAAAGAAAGGATGGAGGGAGGGAAAGGGAGAGAGGAAAGAAGGAGGGAAAGGAAACGATGAAGGATGGAGGGAAATGCAAAGAGAAAAAAAGGAGGGAAAGGAAGAGAGGAGGGAGGGAGGGAGGGAAAGGGAGAGAGGAAAGAAGGAGCGAAAGGAAAGAGAGGAAATAAGAAATGAAGTAAGGCAGAAAAATGAAGAGAGCAAGGAAGGAAGGAGGTAAAGAAAGAGAGGAAGGAGAGAAAAGAAAACAGGAAGGAAGGATGAAAAGAAAGATAGGAAGGAAGGAGAGAAAGGAAGAGCATAAGGAAGTAATAATGGGAAGTAAGAATGGAGGGAAAGAAAAAGAGAGAGGAAGAAGGGTGGGAAAGGAAGACAGGATGGAAGGAGGAAAAGAGAAAGGAAGGACAGACGGACGGAAGAAAGGAAGGAAGGGGGAAAGGGAAGAGAGGAAGGAAGAAAGGAGAGACAGAAGGTAGTGAAAGGAAGTGTGGAAGGAGTGAGAGGAAGAAAGATTGGAAAAGAAGGAAGAAAAAAAAAAGATGGAAGAATGAAAGAAAGAGGGAGCAGAAAGATTGAAGAAAAGTCCACAATCAGGCAGAACTACTCCCACTCTGCTCTCATATTCCACGTGACCACTGGAGGCAGAGCTTAGTAGCCTGGCTTCCATTGCCACAAAACGGGGGGGGGGGGGGGGCCACAGCAGCCTGCTATAGCCCCCCCCTTCAAGGTAGCTGTAGGCCACCGTTACATAGCCACTGGTGGCAGGCTGCTATGGGGCCCCCTGTGCAGTAGCCACAGGGGCCCCATAGCAGCCCGGCCCCATGGCTGCCGCACGGGGGGCCCATAGCAGTCTGATCCCAAGAAAGGAGGGGCTGTATTACATAACTACAGGGGCCAGGCTGCTATGGGGCCCCTTGTGCAGCAGCCACGGGCCCCCTGTGCAGCAGTCATGGGGTCAGTCTGCTGCACAGGGGGCCCATAGCAATACGAACCACAGGGCCCAGCAAGACCGAGCACACACAGGAGCAGCGACACCAACAAGAAAGTTAAGCATTTTAAAATGGTAAAACGCAGGTTCCATGGAACTCGCCGCACGAGGGGGCCCTGCCACTGACCCTGGGGCCCAGGCAGGTGACCAGGTATGCCGCCTTCTGGTGCCGGCCTGCACTGTGGGATCGATGGTGAGGTGAGTAAATGAGACCAACCAGGGGATAGCACTCAGCAGGGCATCCCTAATCAGGATACCTACGGGAGGAGAAACAAAACCCGGGATAGTGAAAATCCTTCCTGCTGGCTTTCTCCCCGTTTTGCGATGCCGCATTGTGCGAACCCACCACCGGGCACCGCAAAACCCACCTTCTACCCAACCCCCTCACTGATGTAAATATCAGCGACTGCATCTCCAGCATCTCGGGCCGTGGCGCGCTCCCGCATCCAGCCATTCAAATAAGCCAGAGGGCGCTTGTGCTGCTGTGTGTAAACACAACCATTTGCCGAGCATTAAATAAGCACGACAAACAGCTCTGATTGGACGAGAGCCTGCACATGCGCCGTAGGACCGGGGAAAGGTGAGTTTTCCTAGGGGATTTCACCTAGCAGGGCATCCCAAATCAGGATATCCCAGGGAGCCGACACAAAACCCGGGAAAATGAAAATCCTTTTCCCCCTCTTTAAAGCAGACCAAAACACAGGATTTTTACTTTCCTGGGTTTTATTTCTTGCCTCTGGGGCATCCCGTACTGGGATGTCGCACTGTGTGAAGCCCCCAGATCGCCCAGAATAACTAACCTTTTCCTGGTGCTACGGCGCATGCGCGGGCTCTCAGAGGTGTTGCCCCATGTAATGTTCGGCAAACTCCTCTGATTACATGCAGGGCTTCGGCAATCAGGAGTATAGCGGCTCCTGTTCCAGACTATCTGAATGGCTGGGGGGGGGGGGGGGGTCGTACTCACAGCCCAAAGATACGGAGATGTGGCCACGAAGGAGCTCGGAGGCAGGTGAGAGTTGCGCTGCTCTGGGGGGGTTTGACACAGCGGGGGATGCCAGTTTGGGATGCCTGGGGGAGGAAGGCCAGTGGCTAAAATCTAATCTAAAAGATTCCAGGGCCATTTCTCAAGGGTTTTGTTCCACTTTAAATGTTGAGCTTAGCATCGGTGGGAGGGAGGGTTATGTGTGTCTCAGATCAGAACTCTCACTGGCAACTTTGGGGGTTATTTAAGAAACAATAACGTCAGGTAGTGCTTCGTAGCGTCTGGTGAACGCCGGGCGCAGTATGTGAAAACCACATTTATGAAAGTGAAGCTGGTGAGCGACTCTAACAGCGCCATGTAGCGTCACATATATTATTACAGGCAGGTCAGTGTATAGTGCCTCTAACAGCGCCATGTAGCGTCACATGTATTATTACAGGCAGGTCAGTGTATAGTGCCTCTAACAGCGCCATGTAGCGTCACATGTATTATTACAGGCAGGTCAGTGTATAGCGCCTCTAACAGCGCCATGTAGCGTCACATGTATTATTACAGGCAGGTCAGTGTATAGTGCCTCTAACAGCGCCATGTAGCGTCACATGTATTATTACAGGCAGGTCAGTGTATAGTGCCTCTAACAGCGCCATGTAGCGTCACATGTATTATTACAGGCAGGTCAGTGTATAGTGCCTCTAACAGCGCCATGTAGCGTCACATGTATTATTACAGGCAGGTCAGTGTATAGCGCCTCTAACAGCGCCATGTAGCGTCACATGTATTATTACAGGCGGCTCAGTGTATAGCGCCGGCGCTCTAGGTTCAGCAGCGCCATGTAGTACCTGTCGCTCATTAGCCTCGATTCAGAGACACATTCGTCTGCACTTCCGTAGCTGTCTGTGAAAGTTTTTGTGGGTGTTTGTAATTTTTTTGCTTTTTTTCGTTCATTTTTCATTCGTACGAACGTTCGGGAAAATGCATGTATGCTTTTTCGATGAACGGAAGCAAATCGGAACATTTACGTTAGTTCGGATCATTTTCCAAACAAAATCTGATATTTTCCGTTCGTTCAGATAACTTACGTTGTTGGGATGGGCTTACGTCTGATTCAGAGAGCTGATTTCCGACGGATCACCACCCTATAAATTCGTTTCATTTCTGATCCACTTACGGGACCTTTGAGGACTCGGATTGCTATTGTTGAACATGTTTTGCGGCTATGTGGAGGAGTCTGCGCGCCTTTAGCACCAAGGCATTGCATGTATCAGCATGGCCGAGGCCATAAATTGTATAGCAATGCATACCTGAATCAATACATTTCATGTATGCCTTATAGAAGCATTTTAATGCTGACCTTAATTAGTCCTTAGCATGTAAACCTTTATTTTCCCACTCATCCATATAATTGCTATATTTTTTTAGACTTATGTCCTTTGTGAATTATATTTGGATTGTTGAACTTGAATCTTAATTTGTTGTAGGAGTTATTGTTTTAGTTGGTTACCTTTGCTTTGTGTAATTATTTTATATTTGGTTGCAGGAACCGCAAGATGTGCCACTCGCACAACATACAAGCAGTGTTTGGTCCAGCTATGCGATTCCTCAGTGTTCTTGCAGGGCATCCAGGGTCGTCCCATGACGCTTATTTATTGCAGAGCTCCGGCTTATTTCGTCAGTTTGAGTCAGGAGAATTATCTGGTGGATGGCTCCTGGGTAAGTTTGCTCACAATCCATCAATCCATTTTCACTGTATGGCAATGAATATAGTTGATGACTCATGACTTAACCTATGGCTGTTTTTAGCCCTTGATGACATGTTAAACAATATTGTAGCTTAGAATGTGTATTTTATGTTATTATTTTTAAATTCTTTCAGGGGATTCTGGATATCCAGTCCTGCCCTTGCTCCTAATGCCCGTTCTTTGCCTACAGAATGCGGGCCAGGGGTTCTCTAATCGGGCACTATGCAAAACCGGGCCCGTGGTGGCGAGGGCCCTCTGGCTTTTGAAGTCCAGATTTAGGTGTTTGGACCATACGGGGGGGGGGGGGGGGGGACAGTTCAGTATGACCCCAACAAGGTTATACGAATATTTTAATTTACGTTTTTTAACAGGGACCACACGTGCCAGAGTGGCACAACTGAGTGTCAGGGTCCTTCAGTTGGTGGGTGAGATGCAGGAGCTGCACAACTCGTTGGGGACCACAGATAAAGAATAATGTTCTGCCATTGCTATGTATTTTGTTTTTTATAGTTGTAAAAATTAGAAATGTTCAAAATTGGAATGATGATGGAATCCAAAAAAAAAATGTTACAGTGTCATTTCATTTACAAAATACATTAACACAAAACTAATGGGCCCAGAAATATTTAAAGATGAATATTCACATGACCGAGAAGTGGTTTGGGTGAGCTTTAAGGGTCCAAAAGGGAAGATGGAGGATAGTGCTAAGTGATTTAGCTAAACATTGTAGTAGAAGTGAGGGTGGCAAATATGTAGGCGAGCACTTTAATGAGTTAAGTTTGTAGTGCGCAGGCGCAAGATCGTAAGGATTCCGTCTGGACGATTATTTATTGAAAAAGGGAAACAGAATCTATCGAGAAATGTAAAGGATTCGTTGGAGGATACGATGGGAAAAGGGCAAAAACGAAAGCCTACGTTGTAACATGAGAAAATGAAACGGAAAAGTCTGGATGGAAAATGACATCCTCGTATTCGTACTCTGCCGTACGAACGGACGGAAACTTTACACAAGGTTTTCAATGCATTCATAGAATCGCTCGTACGCTCATACGAGAACGGAAACATTTCACAAAGAAACAGATCGGCACAAAAACTGAAGTTTTTTTTTTTGTCTCTCTGAATCGAGCCTAATGTGTTTTCGCTCTGGTGCTGGTGGATATGTGATGAGAAACGACTTTTATCACATAGCTTCTGGCGCTTGACGTTAGAACACCCAGTTTTAGAGCGCCAACGCTGTGTGTGTTTAGCTTTTTCTTGAATATGGGCTTCAGTGCTGAGTGCCGGACACACTTAACTGGCGCTACCTATCGCTCGCTGCAGCGTTGTCCTGTTGTTAGATGTAGCGTAGAGTCTTGGGCACTTTGACCTCGGGACAGCACCTGGCTTTCTCCAGGGGAGAGCGCCCCCTACAGACATCACATTTATCACTGCTAGACAGGATAGTACAGTGCAACTTGTCCGCTCGCTACGCTAGGTTTCAGCGCCAGACACCCACTTGCAGTGTCCACTTGCGGACGCTCTAAGCGCCGCTACACAGACGCTCACACGGCGATACGTGGTGCTAGTGTTAAATCAGCCTCTTTGTCTAGGTCCGCTTTTATTGGATTCTTTAATAAGGACTAGGTAACCTACCTTCCCAGCATGCCGCGCTTTGATACTCTCCATGCTGCATTATAATAATTGTGCTTGTTTTCTATGTCTCTCCCCTGGGTGGACACAAAAATAAAATAAAGTAACAGTATCTTCTGAGTCTTTATTCCGATTGATTCAGAAGAGGCGGCGGTGGTGGCGGTGGCGGTGGTGGTGGTAGCAGCGGTGGTGGTGGCGGTGGTGGTGGTAGCAGCGGTGGTGGTTGTGGTGGTGCTGGTGGCGGTGGTGGTGGCGGTGGTTGTGGTGGTGCTGGTGGCGGTGGTGGTGGCGGTGGTTGTGGTGGTGCTGGTGGCGGTGGTGGTGGCGGTGGTTGTGGTGGTGCTGGTGGTGGTGCTGGTGGCGGTGGTGGTGGCGGTGGTTGTGGTGGTGCTGGTGGCGGTGGTGGTGGTGGCGGTGGTGGTGGTAGCAGCGGTGGTGGTGGCGGTGGTTGTGGTGGTGCTGGTGGCGGTGGTGGTGGCGGTGGTTGTGGTGGTGCTGGTGGCGGTGGTGGTGGCGGTGGTTGTGGTGGTGCTGGTGGCGGTGGTGGTGGCGGTGGTTGTGGTGGTGCTGGTGGCGGTGGTGGTGGCGGTGGTTGTGGTGGTGCTGGTGGCGGTGGTGGTGGCGGTGGTTGTGGTGGTGCTGGTGGCGGTGGTGGTGGCGGTGGTTGTGGTGGTGCTGGTGGCGGTGGTGGTGGCGGTGGTTGTGGTGGTGCTGGTGGCGGTGGTGGTGGCGGTGGTTGTGGTGGTGCTGGTGGCGGTGGTGGTGGCGGTGGCGGTGGTGGTGGTGGCGGTGGTGGTAGCGGTGGTGGTAGCGGTGGTAGTGGTGGTGGTGGATCCGCGTCCTGCCAAACACTGATAGGAAGAGACGACAGGTGCACCGAGGAGGAAAGAGAGAAAAGGTGACAAGAGAGATTATAAGGAGAAAAGAAGATAGAAATCAGGGAGAGAGAGGAAGACAAGAAGGAAGGAAGGTGGGAAAGGAAAACAAGAAGGAAGGAAAGAGGGAAAGGAAGACAAGAATAAAGGAAGGAAGGTGGGAAAGGAAGACAAGAAGGAAGGAAGACAAGAATAAAGGAAGGTGGGAAAGAAAAACAAGAAGGAAGGAAGGTGGGAAAGGAAGACAAGAATAAAGGAAAGAGGGAAAGGAAGACAAGAATAAAGGAAGGTGGGAAAGGAAAACAAGAAGGAAGGAAGGTGGGAAAGGAAGACAAGAAGGAAGGAAAGAGGGAAAGGAAGACAAGAATAAAGGAAGGTGGGAAAGGAAGACAAGAATAAAGGAAGGTGGGAAAGGAAAACAAGAAGGAAGGAAGGTGGGAAAGGAAGACAAGAAGGAAGGAAACAGGGAAAGGAAGACAAGAATAAAGGAAGGTGGGAAAGGAAGACAAGAATAAAGGAAGGTGGGAAAGGAAAACAAGAAGGAAGGAAGGTGGGAAAGGAAGACAAGAATAAAGGAAGGTGGGAAAGGAAGACAAGAATAAAGGAAGGAAGGTGGGAAATGAAGACAAGAAGGAAGGAAGGTGGGAAAGGAAGACAAGAAGGAAGGAAGACAAGAATAAAGGAAGGTGGGAAAGAAAAACAAGAAGGAAGGACGGTGGGAAAGGAAGACAAGAATAAAGGAAGGTGGGAAAGAAAAACAAGAAGGAAGGAAGGTGGGAAAGGAAGACAAGAATAAAGGAAAGAGGGAAAGGAAGACAAGAATAAAGGAAGGTGGGAAAGGAAAACAAGAAGGAAGGAAGGTGGGAAAGGAAGACAAGAAGGAAGGAAGGTGGGAAAGGAAGACAAGAAGGAAGGAAAGAGGGAAAGGAAGACAAGAATAAAGGAAGGTGGGAAAGGAAGACAAGAATAAAGGAAGGTGGGAAAGGAAAACAAGAAGGAAGGAAGGTGGGAAAGGAAGACAAGAAGGAAGGAAAGAGGGAAAGGAAGACAAGAATAAAGGAAGGTGGGAAAGGAAAACAAGAAGGAAGGAAGGTGGGAAAGGAAGACAAGAATAACGGAAGGTGGGAAAGGAAGACAAGAATAAAGGAAGGAAGGTGGGAAAAGAAGACAAGAAGGAAGGAAGGTGTGGGAAAGGAAGACAAGAATAAAGGAAGGTGGGAAAGGAAAACAAGAAGGAAGGAAGGTGGGAAAGGAAGACAAGAATAACGGAAGGTGGGAAAGGAAGACAAGAATAAAGGAAGGAAGGTGGGAAAAGAAGACAAGAAGGAAGGAAGGTGGGAAAGGAAGACAAGAAGGAAGGAAGACAAGAATAAAGGAAGGTGGGAAAGAAAAACAAGAAGGAAGGAAGGTGGGAAAGGAAGACAAGAATAAAGGAAGGTGGGAAAGAAAAACAAGAAGGAAGGAAGGTGGGAAAGGAAGACAAGAAGGAAGGAAAGAGGGAAAGGAAGACAAGAATAAAGGAAGGTGGGAAAGGAAAACAAGAAGGAAGGAAGGTGGGAAAGGAAGACAAGAATAAAGGAAGGTGGGAAAGGAAGACAAGAATAAAGGAAGGAAGGTGGGAAATGAAGACAAGAAGGAAGGAAGGTGGGAAAGGAAGACAAGAAGGAAGGAAGACAAGAATAAAGGAAGGTGGGAAAGAAAAACAAGAAGGAAGGACGGTGGGAAAGGAAGACAAGAATAAAGGAAGGTGGGAAAGAAAAACAAGAAGGAAGGAAGGTGGGAAAGGAAGACAAGAATAAAGGAAAGAGGGAAAGGAAGACAAGAATAAAGGAAGGTGGGAAAGGAAAACAAGAAGGAAGGAAGGTGGGAAAGGAAGACAAGAAGGAAGGAAGGTGGGAAAGGAAGACAAGAAGGAAGGAAAGAGGGAAAGGAAGACAAGAATAAAGGAAGGTGGGAAAGGAAGACAAGAATAAAGGAAGGTGGGAAAGGAAAACAAGAAGGAAGGAAGGTGGGAAAGGAAGACAAGAAGGAAGGAAAGAGGGAAAGGAAGACAAGAATAAAGGAAAGAGGGAAAGGGAGACAAGAATAAAGGAAGGTGGGAAAGGAAGACAAGAATAAAGGAAGGTGGGAAAGGAAAACAAGAAGGAAGGAAGGTGGGAAAGGAAGACAAGAAGGAAGGAAAGAGGGAAAGGAAGACAAGAATAAAGGAAGGTGGGAAAGGAAAACAAGAAGGAAGGAAGGTGGGAAAGGAAGACAAGAATAACGGAAGGTGGGAAAGGAAGACAAGAATAAAGGAAGGAAGGTGGGAAAAGAAGACAAGAAGGAAGGAAGGTGTGGGAAAGGAAGACAAGAATAAAGGAAGGTGGGAAAGGAAAACAAGAAGGAAGGAAGGTGGGAAAGGAAGACAAGAATAACGGAAGGTGGGAAAGGAAGACAAGAATAAAGGAAGGAAGGTGGGAAAAGAAGACAAGAAGGAAGGAAGGTGGGAAAGGAAGACAAGAAGGAAGGAAGACAAGAATAAAGGAAGGTGGGAAAGAAAAACAAGAAGGAAGGAAGGTGGGAAAGGAAGACAAGAATAAAGGAAGGTGGGAAAGAAAAACAAGAAGGAAGGAAGGTGGGAAAGGAAGACAAGAAGGAAGGAAAGAGGGAAAGGAAGACAAGAATAAAGGAAGGTGGGAAAGGAAAACAAGAAGGAAGGAAGGTGGGAAAGGAAGACAAGAATAAAGGAAGGTGGGAAAGGAAGACAAGAATAAAGGAAGGAAGGTGGGAAATGAAGACAAGAAGGAAGGAAGGTGGGAAAGGAAGACAAGAAGGAAGGAAGACAAGAATAAAGGAAGGAAGGTGGGAAATGAAGACAAGAAGGAAGGAAGGTGGGAAAGAAAAACAAGAAGGAAGGACGGTGGGAAAGGAAGACAAGAATAAAGGAAGGTGGGAAAGAAAAACAAGAAGGAAGGAAGGTGGGAAAGGAAGACAAGAATAAAGGAAAGAGGGAAAGGAAGACAAGAATAAAGGAAGGTGGGAAAGGAAAACAAGAAGGAAGGAAGGTGGGAAAGGAAGACAAGAAGGAAGGAAGGTGGGAAAGGAAGACAAGAAGGAAGGAAAGAGGGAAAGGAAGACAAGAATAAAGGAAGGTGGGAAAGGAAGACAAGAATAAAGGAAGGTGGGAAAGGAAAACAAGAAGGAAGGAAGGTGGGAAAGGAAGACAAGAAGGAAGGAAAGAGGGAAAGGAAGACAAGAATAAAGGAAAGAGGGAAAGGAAGACAAGAATAAAGGAAGGTGGGAAAGGAAGACAAGAATAAAGGAAGGTGGGAAAGGAAAACAAGAAGGAAGGAAGGTGGGAAAGGAAGACAAGAAGGAAGGAAAGAGGGAAAGGAAGACAAGAATAAAGGAAGGTGGGAAAGGAAAACAAGAAGGAAGGAAGGTGGGAAAGGAAGACAAGAATAACGGAAGGTGGGAAAGGAAGACAAGAATAAAGGAAGGAAGGTGGGAAAAGAAGACAAGAAGGAAGGAAGGTGTGGGAAAGGAAGACAAGAATAAAGGAAGGTGGGAAAGGAAAACAAGAAGGAAGGAAGGTGGGAAAGGAAGACAAGAATAACGGAAGGTGGGAAAGGAAGACAAGAATAAAGGAAGGAAGGTGGGAAAAGAAGACAAGAAGGAAGGAAGGTGGGAAAGGAAGACAAGAAGGAAGGAAGACAAGAATAAAGGAAGGTGGGAAAGAAAAACAAGAAGGAAGGAAGGTGGGAAAGGAAGACAAGAATAAAGGAAGGTGGGAAAGAAAAACAAGAAGGAAGGAAGGTGGGAAAGGAAGACAAGAATAAAGGAAAGAGGGAAAGGAAGACAAGAATAAAGGAAGGTGGGAAAGGAAAACAAGAAGGAAGGAAGGTGGGAAAGGAAGACAAGAAGGAAGGAAAGAGGGAAAGGAAGACAAGAATAAAGGAAGGTGGGAAAGGAAGACAAGAATAAAGGAAGGTGGGAAAGGAAAACAAGAAGGAAGGAAGGTGGGAAAGGAAGACAAGAATAAAGGAAGGTGGGAAAGGAAGACAAGAAGGAAGGAAGGTGGGAAAAGAAGACAAGAAGGAAGGAAGGTGGGAAAGGAAGACAAGAAGGAAGGAAGACAAGAATAAAGGAAGGTGGGAAAGAAAAACAAGAAGGAAGGAAGGTGGGAAAGGAAGACAAGAATAAAGGAAAGAGGGAAAGGAAGACAAGAATAAAGGAAGGTGGGAAAGGAAAACAAGAAGGAAGGAAGGTGGGAAAGGAAAACAAGAAGGAAGGAAGGTGGGAAAGGAAGACAAGAAGGAAGGAAAGAGGGAAAGGAAGACAAGAAGGAAGGAAGGTGGGAAAGGAAGACAAGAATAAAGGAAGGTGGGAAAGGAAAACAAGAAGGAAGGAAGGTGGGAAAGGAAGACAAGAAGGAAGGAAAGAGGGAAAGGAAGACAAGAATAAAGGAAGGTGGGAAAGGAAGACAAGAATAAAGGAAGGTGGGAAAGGAAGACAAGAAGGAAGGAAGGTGGGAAAGGCATAAAGGAAATACATATGGAGAAACAGAGAGAAAGAAAAAGAGGAAGGAGAGAATAGAAGAAAGGAAGAGAGGAAGTGAGGCTGGCAGGAAAGGAAGATGGGAAAGGAAGACAAGAAGGAAGGAAGATGGGAAAGGAAGACAAGAAGAAAGGAAGGTGGGGAAGGAAGAATAGGACACAGGAAAGATTATAAGGAGAAAAAAAAAAGATAGAAATCAGGAAGGGAAAGGAAGAGAGGAAAGAAGGAAGGAAAGGAAGACAAAAAGAAAGGAAGGTGGGAAACGAAGACAAGAAGGAGGGAAGGTGGGGAAGGAAGAAAAGGGCACCAGAGAGATTATGAGGAGAAATGAAGATAGAAATCAGGGAGGGAAAGGGAGAGAGGAAAGAAGGAGGGAACGGAAGACAAGAAGAAAGAAAAGGTAGGACATGACAGAAAGGAAATATAGATGGAGAAACAGAGAGAATGAAAAAGGTAGAAAAAGAGGAAAGAGAGAAAGAGAAGCAGCCGCACATGCGCGGTAGGACCGGGAGGAGGTGAGTTTGTTAGGGCGGTCTGGGGCTTTCCAGAGGAAATCCTCACCCTTCGACTAGATAGAAGTATCACATGATCACTATTATTTATGTGGTAAAACACAATTATGGGGTTTATTCATCAAGGGATAGCGGCAGGTAGCGCCTCATAGCGGCAGGCAGCGTCTGGTGAATGCCGGGCACTGTACGCAAAACCACATTTATGAAGGCGATTTCGGTGAGCGATTCCAACAGCGCCATGTAGCGTCCGATTCATCATCACAGACGGCTCAGTGTATAGCGCCGGCGCTCTAGCTTCCAGAGCGCCAGGTATTACCTGTCGCTACCTGTCGCTCTCCCATACATTTCAATGGACGTTCCTCTCCTTGTGTTTAAACAGGGTTTTTGTTTTAACTTTAATTTTTTTTTTTCTCTAAAATCATTGTGTGACCTTCTCCTGGCCTAGAAAGAGTCATTTTAGAAAACTTTTTTGATTTTTTTGATTTTCATGCAGAATTGTCATTACAGGTCTGGTATTAAACTATTAATGTCACAATGTTACAACAATGTCATTCCATGTGTTTTCGCTTTGTTACTGGTGGATATGTGTTCAAAAACAGACTTTAATCACACAGCATCTGACGCTCTATGCTACAGCACCCACATCCAGAGTGCCTACGCTGTGCTTTTTGTTGAATATGGTGTGAGTGGCTGAGAGTCAGTCGCAATGAACTGGCACTACCTTTCGCTCCCTGCAGCGCTGTACTGGTGTTAGAACGCCCAACATACATCTCATTCATCAATGCCGGCCAGGTTACTACAGCGACTGACGCGCTCTGTTACAGCGCCTGATAGCCAAACACAGCTTATACTAGCGGTCGCTCTTCGTGCCTCTGTACAGACGCTCATCTGGCGATACCTGGCGCTAGTAATGAATCAGCCCGCCCATTGTTGCACAATAAAATGTTGATGTTTATAAATAACTCGCTAAATAAGAAGCATCCTCTTGTGGGCCAATCCAACACCTTCTCCACTGACCTCCAGCTGGATAAAATAAAGGTGTTTTAGGCCCTTATTCATGAAGGGATAGCGTCAGGTAGCGACTGGTGAACGCAGGACACGGCAGCAATTACACATTTATGAAGCAGAATCTGTGTAGCGACTGGGATAACGCCATGTAGCGTCTGATTCATCATTTTCACAGCCTCTGCGAACAGCACCAGGCATGACCTCTCGCTACCTGTCGCTCTCCCATACATTTCAATGGACGATCCTTTTCTTCTCTTTAAACGGGTTTTTTTCAAAAAAATCACAAATAATTCTGTGACCTCTTCTGGCATTGATAAAGCTGTTTTTTTCATTATTTTTTCATTGTTTATATATTTCCTCAGAAATGACATCACAGCTCTGCCATTAAAGTGTTCATGTTACAATGTTGCTACAATGTAATTCCATATGTTGTCGCTTTGTTACTAGTGGATAGATGCTGAAAAACAGACTTTAAACACACAGCCTCCTGCACTCTGGGCTTCAGAAGCATTTTTCAGCGCCTGAGTTTTGTGAGGCTGTTTTTTTGCTGAATATGGTGTGAGTCGGTCGCTATGAGCAGTCGCTAACATGCGCTCCCATACAGCGCTGTACTGGTCAAATAGCGACTCCTCACAATGTATTCAACATTACTGAACAGCGACGGGGAGGCCGATTCATTAATAGCGCCAGGTAGCGACAGATGAGCGACAGTAGCGGCATTTTCAGAGCGCCCGCTAGTAGTCGCTGTGCTTGGCCATTGTTCTGTAGTTGACAGCGACTCAGTCGGTTTGCCGTAATGTTGAATATTGGGTGAGGAGTCGCTATTTGACAGGTTCCGCGCTGTATGGGAGCGCATGACAGCAAATGGCCATAGCGACCGGCTCCCACCATATTGATTAACAAATCACGCTCAAAAAATTCTCGCGCTGTAAAATGTATGTTTAAACCCCAGAGCGCTGGCGGCGATGGGTTAAAAGTAGTTTTTTAACCCCCAAACAACCATATTTTTGGTAAAAAAAAAAAACAAGTTTTTCAAAACATTTAGTAATATGAATACATTAATATCAGACCTGTAATATCAATTCTGCACAAATGTTTTTTTTTTTTTTTTTTTTACCTTAAAAAATATATCTAACATTGCAGAAGTGGTCACAGAATTTTTGACATTTAAAAAAAAAAAAAAAAAAACATTAATAACAATTAATTATTAATATTTAAAGATTGCTCCATTGAAATGCATTGGAGAGCGCCAGGTAGCGAGAGGTCATACCTGTCGCTGTTCAAGGTCAGACGCTGGCGCTGTGGGGTGAGGCTGGAATAATGATGAATGATTCGCTATCTGGCGCTCTGTCAGTCGCTAAGCAGGATCGGCTTGATAAATGTGTGATTGCGGAGGGGAGCCGGCGTTCTCGTGGCGGTGACCGTCATTACCGTTCGCTCACCATTCGCTACCTGGCGCTATCCCTTGTTAAATAAGGGCCTAAGTCGCTAAGAACTAGCGACCCACGGCTGAGCACTGCGACTACTAGCGGGCGCTCTGAAAATGCCTGCTACAGACGCTCATCTGTCGCTACCTGGCGTTAGTGATGAATCAGCCTTCTGTAATAGCGACTCATAGCCAATCACAGCATCTACTAGTGGTTGCTCTTAGCGCCTCTGTACAGAAGCTCATCTGTCGCTACCTGGCGTTAGTGATGAATCAGCCTTCTGTAATAGCGACTCATAGCCAATCACAGCATCTACTAGTGGTTGCTCTTAGCGCCTCTGTACAGAAGCTCATCTGTCGCTACCTGGCGTTAGTGATGAATCAGCCTTCTGTAATAGCGACTCATAGCCAATCACAGCATCTACTAGTGGTTGCTCTTAGCGCCTCTGTACAGAAGCTCATCTGTCGCTACCTGGCGTTAGTGATGAATCAGCCTTCTGTAATAGCGACTCATAGCCAATCACAGCATCTACTAGTGGTTGCTCTTAGCGCCTCTGTACAGAAGCTCATCTGTCGCTACCTGGCGTTAGTGATGAATCAGCCTCCCCGTGTGTAAATATCCCCATCACCACATTTGTGCTGCAAATAAACTAAAAGATCAGCCCATCAGCCATTGTCGTATTGCTGAGGCCCAATAAAGTTCTCGGGCACTTCATAACAATTAACATAGGATGAAGGAGTCTGTTAAAGAGCCATAAACATGTCGTACAGTGAGGTAATTGCTGTCCTTTACAGCCGCGCCGATAAGCGAGCCCAGCCGCTCGCTTCGCTATTTACTCAATTCCTCCCGACAAATCGTTTGTTTCCTTCCGTCTGGGATTTGCAGCGAGAGCCAAAACAAATGATCCACAAATCAAACACTCGGCGGCACTTACCTGGCGGCTCGTTGTGTGACAGCTTTTATTCTATTGCGTTTCCAATGTGACAGAAGAATCGAATACAAACAAGCGCAAAACAATTGTTGTGTTCTGAAAATAAAACATCGCTGTAGATTAGGGCTTTCTTATTTACTATTATGTCTTGGGAAAATGATTTTTTTTCTAAAGCCTGAATCCAGACGGGATTTTTTTTTTTAACAATCCCTTTACTCACCTTTCCTGGTGGATTCTGCAAGCGGGTGTCTGGCGCTATAACGTAGAGGTTGATTCACTACTAACGCCAGGTATTGCCAGATGAGCGTCTGTATAGCGGCACTTAGGCCCTTATTTAACAAGGGATAGCGACAGGTAGCGACTGGTGAGTGACCAGTAATGACGGGCCCCGCCACGAGAACGCCGGCTCCCCACCACAATCACACATTTATCAAGCCGATCCTGCTTAGCGACTGAGATAGCGCCATATAGCCACTCATTCATCATTATTCCAGCCTCAGCCCACAGCGCCAGCGTCCGACCTTGAACAGCGACAGGTATGACCTCTCGCTACCTGGCGCTCTCCAATGCATTTCAATGGAACAATCTTTAAATATTCATAATTAATCGTTAATAATGTTTTTGGTTTTTTTTGTTTTTTTTTAATGTGAAAAATTCTGTGACCACTTCTGCCATGTTAGATAATTTTTTTAAGGTAAAACAAAAAAAAAAAAAATTGTGCAGAATTGATATTACAGGTCTGATATTATTGAATTCATATTACTAAATTCATAAAAAAAATTTTATTTTTTTGGTTTCCAAAAATATGGTGGTTTGGGGGTTAAAAAACTACTTTTAGCACATCGCCTCCAGCGCTCTGGGGTTTAAACATGCATTTCACAGCGCGAGAATATTTTGAGCGTGATTTTTTGATGAATATGGTGGGAGCCGGTCGCTCTGACCAGTCGCTATCAACAACCGAACAACGGCCAAGCACAGTGACTACTAGCGGGCGCTGTGAAAATGCTGCTACAGTCGCTCAACTGTCGCTACCTGCCGCTGTTAATGAATCGGCCTCCCAGAGAGTCCGCTAGTAGACGCTGTAAGCGGGTATCGGGCGCTTTAACAGAGCTGTAGTAACCTGGCCGGCACTGATGAATGTGATGTATGTTGGGCGCTCTAACACCAGTATGGCGCTGTAACTAAAAAAAAAAAAAAAAAAAGGGAAAACAATACCCGCACAGCGATATCAAATATAATGATAATCGTTTAAATCTGGATGCTGGCTGAAAAGGGGAAGCCCCACCTATACTCAGAGGCCGATTCATTAATAGCGTCAGGTAGCGACAGATGAGCGACAGTAGCGGTATTTTCACAGCGCCCGCTAGTAGTCGCTGTGCTTGGCCGTTGTTCGGTTGTTGACAGCGACTCAGTCGGTGTGCGGTAATGTTGAATACGGGGTTAGGAATCGCTGTTTGACAGGTTCCGCGCTGTATGGGAGCGCATGATAGCGACTGGTCAGAGCGACCGGCTCCCACCATATTCATTAACAAATCACGCTCAAAAAATTCTCGCGCTGTGAAATGCATGTTTAAACCCCAGAGCGCTGGCGGCGATGGGTTAAAAGTAGTTTTTTAACCCCCAAACAACCATATTTTCTGAAACCAAAAAAACAAGTTTTTAAAAACATTTTGTAATATGAATACATTAATATCAGACCTGTAAGATCAATTCTGCACAATTTTTTTTTTTTTTTTTTTACCTTAAAAAAAATATCTAACATTGCAGAAGTGGTCACAGAATTTTTCACATTTAAAAAAAAAAAACATTATTAGCAATTAATTAAGAATATTTAAAGATTGTCCCATTGAAATGCATTGGAGAGCGCCAGGTAGCGAGAGGTCATACCTGTCGCTGTTCAAGGTCGGACGCTGGCGCTGTGGGCTGAGGCTGGAATAATGATGAATGAGTGGCTATCTGGCGCTATCTCAGTCGCTAAGCAGGATCGGCTTGATAAATGTGATTGTGGAGGGGAGCCGGCGTTCTCGTGGCGGGGCCCGTCATTACCGGTCGCTCACCAGTCGCTACCTGGCGCTATCCCTTCATAAATAAGGGCCTAAAAGTGTTTGTTTGCAGCCAGGAGACGTCACACAATGATTGGAGCAAAAAAAAACAAAAAAAAATGTCAAACTTGCTGTTTAAACATAAGCAAATGAACGTCCATTGAAATGTATGGGAGAGTGACAGTGAGTGAAAGGTAATACCTGGCACTCTGGAAGCTAGAGCGCCGGCGCTATACGCTGAGCTGCCTGTGATAATACATGTGACGCTACATGGCGCTGTTAGAGGCGCTCACCAGATTCACTTTCATAAATGTGGTTTCCTATACAGCGCCCGGCGTTCACCAGACACTGCCTGCCGCTACGAGGCGCTACCTGGCGCTATCCCTTCTTAAATAACCCACTTAGAGGCTGATTTAAGATTAGCGCCACGTATTGCCATTTGAGCGCCTATGTAGCGGCGCTTAGAGCAACCGCTAGTAGATGCTGCAAGCGGGTGTCTGGTGCTATAACCTAGCATAGCGAGCGTACAAGTGGCGCTGTACTATCCTGTCCAGCATTGATAAATTTGATGTCTGCAGGGCGCTGTAGAACCCTCTCCCTCAATCAATGCATATGTAGTGCCCGAGGAAAAGACCCAGAGCAACGCCACATATAACAACGCTGCAGCGAGCGATAGGTAGCGCCAGTTAAGTGCGTCTGACACTCTGCGCTGAAGCCTATATTTAAGAAAATTTAAGGCGGCTCTATAAAACTGGGCGCTGTATTGAAGAGCGCCGGGCGCAATATAAAGAAATGTCTGTTTCTGAACACACCAGCACCAGAGTGAAAACACATGGAATGATATTAACACTGTGACACTGACACTGCAATGGCCGACCTGCGCATACAATCCTGCATAAAAATAAAAATTCAAAAAAGTGTTGCCGGGCAGGAGAGGACGCACAATGATTCTGAAAATTGGGAAAAATAATTAAAACGCTATTTATACACAAGCAAAAAAAACACCATTGAAATGTATGGGATAACGCTGCTGAGCGCCAGGTGCTACATGGCGATGCCGTTCACCTGACACTGGCAGGCTGATTCATCACTAACGCCAGGTAGCGACAGATGAGCGCCTGTAGCAGCATTTTCAGAGCGCCCGCTAGTAGTCGCTGTGCTCGGCCGTGGGTCGCTAGTTTATAGCGACTCAGTCGCTGTTCAGTAATGTTGAATACATTGTGAGGAGTCGCTATTTGACCAGTACAGTGCTGTATGGGAGCGCATGGTAGCGACTGCTCATAGTGACCGACTCACACCATATTCAGCAAAAAAACAGCCTCACAAATCTCTGGCGCTGAAAAATGCTTCTCTGAAGCCCAGAGCGCAGGAGGCGGTGTGATTAAAGTCTGTTTTTCAGCATCTATCCACTAGTAACAAAGCGAAAACATATGGAATTACATTGTAGCAACATTGTAACATGAACACTTTAATGGCAGACCTGTAATGTCATTTCTGAAGAAATATATAAAAAATGAAAAAATTATGAAAAAACTGCTTTATTCAATGTCAGAAGAGGTCACAGAATTATTTGTGATTTTTTGGGGAAAAAAAAAAAAAAAAACCCGGTTTAAAGAGAAGAAAAGGTTTGTCCATTGAAATGTATTGGAGAGCGACAGGTAGCGAGAGGTCATACCTGGCGCTGTGCAAGGCTGAACGCCGGCGCTGTTCGCTGAGGCTGTGAAAATGATGAATCAGGCGCTACATGGCGCTATCCCAGTCGCTAAACAGATTCTGCTTGATAAATGTGGAATTGCGTGCCGTGTCCGGCGTTCACCAGTCGCTATCTGTCGCTACCTCTCATTAACCAGGCGCTATCTGACGCTATCCTTTCTTAAATAAGGGCCTAAGTTGTGGTGCTCCTTTTTTAGAGACAGGCGTGCTCATATGCATGCCCGCTCTATTATTGTTGTTTAGGTGGTCCATTTTAGTGAGCACACCCCAGTTATGGTGCTTCAGCATTGGCGGTGCGCCCATTTCCATTGCGTTATAGCTTGTGCAATGTCCACCACAGGGAGCAACATGGAAACAGCAAGCTGGCATTCTGCATCTACACGTTGGAGGCTCGACATGGAGAAAATAACACCTGGGTACATCTGTCCATGGGGACACCATGCGCCACAGGTGACACTGACAGAGAGAAAACAATTCCATATGCACCTAGCGCAACACCTACACGTCAAAATGATAACAACGCTCCCGAAATATACTAACAGGCTGATTCATCACTAACGCCAGGTAGCGACAGATGAGCGTCTGTAGCAGCATTTTCAGAGCGCCCGCTAGTAGTCGCTGTGCTCAGCCGTGGGTCGCTCGTTCATAGCGACTCAGTCGCTGTGCAGCAATGATGAATACGTTGTGAGGAGTCGCTATTTGACCAGTACAGCGCTGTATGGGAGCGCATGTTAGCGACTGGTCAGTGCGACCGACTCACAACATATTCAGAAACAACCTCACAAATCTCTGGCGCTGAAAAATACTTGTTTGAAGCCCAGAGCGCAGGAGGCGGTGTGATTAAAGTCTGTTTTTCAGCATCTATCCACTAGTAACAAAGCGAAAACACATGGAATTACATTGTAACAACATTGTAACATGAACACTTTAAAGTGGACCAACACCCAGGATTTTGACTATCCTGGGTCTTAGTCCACTTCGGTGGGGCACCCCCGATCGGGGTGCCCCGCTGTGTGAAACCCCCCCGATCACCCGAAAAACTCACCTCTCCCCGCTCCCAGCGCCGACGGACAAGCGATTTGACAGCCGCTTGTCCGTGGCTCCTCCGCCGCCGCCTCCCGCGCGTCCCTCTTGACGCGCGCGCCCCCGCGCCGGCCATTCACAGACGATGAGTGTGGATGGAGAGATGAGTGTGGATGGAGGGATGAGTGGGTGACAGGGGCAGGCTGGGGATGAGTGTGGATGGAGGGATGAGTGCGGATGGAGGGATGAGTGTGGATGGAGGGATGAGTGGGTGACAGGGGCAGGCTGGGGATGAGTGTGGATGGAGGGATGAGTGTGGATGGAGGGATGAGTGCGGATGGAGGGATGAGTGTGGATGGAGGGATGAGTGGGTGACAGCAGGGGCAGCTTATGAATGAGGTACAGAGGGGAGACATAACATATTACAGCATAAGGAGGTGAACTTATCCAATAATTTAAGCTGACTGCAGCAGCATTACTTCTATCCCTGGTCTCACCTCACTGACACAGAGGCAGAGGTCAGGTGTGAGGCAGGCAGGAGATCCGGCGAGCGGGGCGTCACCACCATAATGGCGCTATCAGGAGCCTTGCCTGGCCCTCCCTCCTGTCACAGTGCAGCGGGCCCAGGTGCCTCAATGCTGGGCAGCTGCATGATATATGCGATGGACAGGGCCCATGACATAAATCTTAAAGCTTTTCCCCCCTCTCACCTCTGATGTCGGCCTTGATCTGGGACTCTTCGCATTTCCAGCGTCGCTGGGGACCAGAGAGAAGCCCCGCCCACTCTGGAGGGAGCCCGTCCGCTGCGCTGCACAGCCGATCATTCATTGGCTGTGACAGTTTTCAGTAGACCCTCCGTCTGCCCTATCATACAGCTCAGTGTTGCCACCCGGATGTCATGTGCTGCAGCACAGTGCGCCGGGCGACCATGGCAGCTCCTTGTTGCCAGCCAGCTGTGGCTGCAGTGGCCCAACATTACAAACTATGGGGCAGGGGGAGGCGGCCTACCGGGATTTGTCCCGGTACGCCCTATGGCCAGTCCGCCCCTGCTGGCGGCGGACTGCGGGCCCTTTTCCAGGCCCAGGCCTTAGGACGACGTCCGATTGGACCTGCCTGTCAGTCCGCCCCTGCCTGACGCTATGCCTTTTTAAATAAGGCCCTAAGGGGTTTATTCATCAAGGGATAGCGCCAGGTAGCACCTCGTAGCCACAGGTAGCGAACGATTCCGGTGAGCGACTCTAACAGCGCCGTGTAGCGTCTGATTCATCATCACAGACGGCTCAGCGTATAGTGCTGGCGCTCTGGCTTCCAGAGAGCCTGGTATTACCTGTCGCTACCTGGCGCTCTCCCATACATTTCAATGGACGTTCCTTTTCTTCTCTTTAAACAGGGTTTTCATTTTATTTTTATTTTTTTTTTATCAAATCATTGTGTGACCTCGCCTGACCTATTAAGAGTCATTTTTTAAAACTTTTTTGATTTTTTCTAATTTTATGCAGAATTGTCATTACAGGTCTGGCACTAAAGTGTTAATTAGTGATGAGCGAGTAGTATTCGACCGAGCCGGTATTCGATCGAATACTACGCTGTTCGTCATACTCGATTTCGATCGAGTACAGCGGCGATGGCGCACTCACAATTCGTTTCCCCTCCCACCTTCCCTGGCGCGTTTTTTACACCAATCACCATGCAGGGGGGGTGGGACAGGTCCTGGGAGGACGCTGGCATCGCGGAAACGGCGTCTACACGCATTGGCTGGAAAAACCATGTGACCTCGAATATACAAAACTCAGCACTTCCTCTTCGTCAGCATTAGCAGCTTGAACTTAGTGAGGGACAGACGCTCACAGCAGGGAAAGACAGGCTGTCGCTGGCAGGGCCCCAGAAGCTCGGGATATCGCTTTTACCACCATCTATACCAGCTACCAGAAGACAAGAGAGTCATTAAGAGCCCTTATTAGGGCTACTACGCTGAACGGTATATGGCTCATATGTAGGCAGGCAGGGCCCCAGAAGCTCAGAATATAGCTTTTACCACCATATATACCAGCTACCAGAAGACAAGAGAGTCCTTAAGAGCCCTTATTAGGGCTACTATGCTGAACAGTATATAGCTCATTTTCTATGTAGTCAGGCAGGGCCCCAGAAGCTCAGAATATACCTTTTACCACCATATATACCAGCTACCAGAAGACAAGAGAGTCCTTAAGTGCCCTTATTAGGGCTACTATGCTGAACAGTATATAGCTCATTTTCTATGTAGTCAGGCAGGGCCCCAGAAGCTCAGAATATACCTTTTACCACCATATATACCAGCTACCAGAAGACAAGAGAGTCCTTAAGAGCCCTTATTAGGGCTACTATGCTGAACAGTATATAGCTCATTTTCTATGTAGTCAGGCAGGGCCCCAGAAGCTCAGAATATACCTTTTACCACCATATATACCAGCTACCAGAAGACAAGAGAGTCCTTAAGAGCCCTTATTAGGGCTACTACGCTGAACAGTATATAGCTCATATCCTATGTAGGCAGGCAGGGCCCCAGAAGCTCAGAATATACCTTTTACCACCATATATACCAGCTACCAGAAGACAAGAGAGTCATTAAGAGCCCTTATTAGGGCTACTATGCTGAACAGTATATAGCTCTTATGTAGGCAGGCAGGGCCCCAGAAGCTCAGAATATCGCATTTACCACCATATATACCAGCTACCAGAAGACAAAAGAGTCATTGAGAGCCCTTATTAGGGCTGCTATGTTTTAAAAATTGTGTGGAGGCCCAAGAGCTGAGACCTTTTAAAAATTGTGTGGAGGCCCAAGAGCTGAGACCTTTTAAAAATTGTGTGGAGGCCCAAGAGCTGAGACCTTTTAAAAATTGTGTGGAGGCCCAAGAGCTGAGACCTTTTAAAAATTGTGTGGAGGCCCAAGAGCTGAGACCTCTCAAACATTGTGTGGAGGCCCAAGAGCTGAGACCTCTTAAAAATTGTGTGGAGGCCCAAGAGCTGAGACCTTTTAAAAATTGTGTGGAGGCCCAAGAGTTGAGACCTCTTGAAAATTGATTGTATTAAGCCTAAGAGGTGAGCCATAATTTTTTTCATTAATACAGCAATTCTACGGCGGTTAAGGAGGAGGAGGATGAGGAGGAGGAGGAGGAGGAAATGGCACTTCATACAGATGGCACTTCACTCTTGGCTGCTTTCCACTGTTGTACAAGCAAAGTCCGGGTCAATCCACTTGCTGTTCATTTTGATTAGCGTCAGCCTGTCGGCACTGTCGGTTGACAGGCGGCTGCGCTTATCGGTTATAATGCCCCCGGCTGCGCTGAACACACCCTTTCTGATAGCACGCTGGCGGCAGGGCAGGCAAGCACCTCCAAGGCGTACAGGGACAGTTCCAGCCACGTGTCCAACTTGGAGACCCAGTAAGTGTAGGTCGCCGAGGGATCGGGGAGGACAGGGGTGTGGTCTGCCAGGTAGTCCCGCAACATCCGCCGATACTTGTCCCTCCTGCTGATAGCGGGCCCCGCAGTGATGGAAGTTGCACGAGGGGGTGACATGAACGTGTCCCACACCTTGGAGAGTGTTCCCCTGGTGGCTGTGGGCCTGATCGATGTTGTCAGACTCTGGGAGACACTCTCCTCTCTGCCGCCAGCGATGCTGGGTGGGAAAATCTGCATCATGTTCTGCAAGAGTTCCCTCTGGTATTCCAGTAATCGATTCGTCCTCTCCTCTACCGGAATAAAAGAGGAGAAGTTATCTTTATACCGGGGGTCCAGGAGTGCGAAGACCCAGTATAGTTTGTTCTCCAATATCCGGACAACACGTATGTCCCGGGAAAAGCAGCCCAGCATGAAGTCAGCCATGTGTGCCAGACTCTGAGTAGGCATGACCTCACTGCCCCCACCAGAAGGATCATTTTCCATTTCCTCCTCTTCCTCCTCCTCTCCGCCCCATCCGCGCTGAACCAATGGGACGCACACAGCCTGACTGCTACCCTCGCCGCCAGCATCCTCTTCCACAGCCACCTCCACGTTGTCCTCCTCCTCCTCATCCTCCTCCTGCAACTGCCACCGAGCAGCAGACAAAAGTGTGGTCTGACTGTCTACCTGCGTTGCGTCTCCTCCTACCCCCATCTCCTCTGTGTGCAATGCGTTCTCCCTTATTGCGATGAGCGATTCTTTAAGGACGCCTAGGAGCGGGATGGTTACGCTCACTATAGCGTCCTCGCTGCTGACCTTCTTAGTGGACTCCTCAAAGATACGCAATACATCGCATATGTCTGCCATCCATGGCCACTCGTGGTTGGCAAACTGAGGGAGCTGAGTTGGAGGCACGCGTGGATGCATCATCTGGTACTCCATCAATGCTTTCTGCTGCTCACACACCCTGGCCAACATGCAATAGGTGGAATTCCAGCGAGTGGGCAGGTCGCACAACAGCCGATGTTGAGGCAAATGGAGGCGTTGCTGAATTTTTTTTTAAGCTAGCAGCAGCTACAGTTGACTTCCGAAAGTGAGCGCACAAGCGCCGCACTTTGACCAGTAGCTCTGCCAGGTTGGGGTAAGTCTTTAGAAACTTTTGTACTACCAAATTAAAAACGTGGGCCAGGCATGGTACGTGATTGAGTTCTGCAAGCTCCAGAGCCGCCACCAGGTTACGGCCGTTATCGCACACGACCATGCCTGCAGCGGCGACAGCCACATCTCTGTCTGCTGCAATATGGCGTGCCTCACCTCTGCGGCGCTGTGCTTCCTGTCGCCCAAGCTGATGAGCTTAAGCACCGCCTGCTGACGTCTCCCCGTGCCAGTGCTGCAACGCTTCCAGCTAGGGGCTGAGGGCGATGTTAAGGCAGAGGAGGAGGAGGAGGAGGAGGAGGAGGAGGAGGAAGAGGAGGGGGGTCTATCAGAACCTGTGCTGGCAATCTTGGGCGGGGGTGGTATGTAGGCCGTCCCTGTTTGCGACCCCGTCCCCGCTTCCACAACATTCACCCAGTGTGCCGTCAAAGAGATGTCCTTGGCCGCAAGCGCTTGTCCACGAGTCGGTGGTCAAGTGGACCTTTGCGCTGACTGCGTACCTCAGGGTCCGCCTGATGTTACGCGACACGTGCTGGTGCAGGGCGGGGACGCCACACCGGGAAAAATAGTGGCGGCTAGGGACGGAATAGCGAGGTGCGGCAGCCGCCATCAGGTCGCGGAAGGCCTGCGTCTCCACAAGCCAAAACGGCAACATCTCCAGGGCCAGCAGTTTGGAGATGAGGCAGGTTAAGGCTTGGGCTTGGGGGTGACTGGAGGCGTACTTCCGCCTGCGGTTGAACGCCTGCGAGATGGACAGTTGATGGGACGAGGAGATGGAAGGTGCAGACGAAGATGCGGGGGAAGGGGGGGCTGAAGGAGAAGGCCCCAAAGTAGCCGAGGCAGAGGCAGATGTGGAGGTGTCCTGGCTGGAGGTCTGGACCGCAGTGGCAGCACACAACAAAGGGGAAGAGGCAGTGGCAGCAAGACGGGGCGCAGGTTGTATTGCGTTTGCTCTCTCCCACTCAGCCCAGTGCTTGAATTCCAAGTGACGGCGCATGCCTGAGGTGGTCAGATTGCTCTTCTCAGAGCCCCTACTCAGTTTTGAGTGGCAGATTGCGCAAACCGCGCTCAGTTTGTCATCCGCGCAAACATTAAAAAATCTCCACACCACAGAAGTACGAGGCCTCGATGGGGGAGCTTCGCGCGACTGCCTGCTGCCGGGAAGAGCTTCGGCCCTGCTGGCTGTGGCCTGCCTTCTCTGTCTGGACTGTCCTCTGCCTCTGGACTGTCCTCTGCCTCTTGCTGCCTTATTCGGTGATGCGCAGACCGCATCTCCACTGCTTTCCCCGCTGGACATCACCCCTGTCCAAGTGGGGTCGGTCATTTCGTCGTCCACCACCTCCTCTTCCACTTCCTCTCTCTGCTCCTCCTCCTGCCCACTGGACATTCCAACAGCCTCCCTTGATGGCAACTGCGTCTCATCATCATCATCGCTCATGATAGCAGATGCTGGTTCCGGGTCCACATCACTAGCAGATGGCGGATGCTCAAGTGTTTGGGCATCACTACAAACAAATTCCTCTGCTAGCTCCTGGGATTCTGGCAGCACATCTGGAAAAGGACCCGAAAAGAGGTCCTGGGAGGGGTCAAGGGTGGGCTGACTCTGTTGGCCAGGTTGGGAGGAAGGAGGGTCAGAGTGAGACTGTGTGGATGACTGGGTGGTGGACAAGTGACTGGAAGCGTTATCGGCCATCCATTGCACCACCTGTTCACGCTGCTCAGGCTTTAACAGAGGTGTACCCCGCCCCCCGCATAACTGTCCCATAAAGGCAGGGAAGCTGGATGAGCGTAATGCTGGCTGCCCCTCATCAGCACGCATTGTATCCCCACTGGCTTCAACGCGGTTTGTGCCCCCACCAGCATTTCCGCGCCCCCGTCCTCGTCCACGTCCCTTTGCGCTAGCCCTCCGCATTTCAGACGTTTTACTTTTTTGGCCATGCGTTATGCCAAATATAAAAATATTTTTAAGAAGAACACCTGGCTATACAGCCGTATACTGCCAGAAGGTGAAATGGTGCCTATACGCACCGGGTATATAACAAGGTTTTGTTGGTAAAGAGGACACAAAACAGTAGTGCCAAATATAAAAAATATTTTTAAGAAAAACACCTGGCTATACAGCCGTATACTGCCAGAAGGTGAAATGGTGCCTATACGCACCATGTATAAAACAGTGTTTTGTTGGCACAGAGGACACAAAACAGTAGTGCAAAATATAGTTTTGTATATAGGTGCTAATACACCACTGAAGTCTTTCTGTCCCTATTCCAGCATCAGCAGCTACCCCTCACTAAAGCAGCCGTTTTGAGCAGAGTGTATATAGTTTTGTATATAGGTGGTAATACACCACTGAAGTCTTTCTGTCCCTATTCCAGCAGCAGCAGCTACCCCTCACTAAAGCAGCCGTAGCTGCAGCACTAATAAGTGCTCAGCTCTTGGCCCTCCACACAATGTTTGAGAGGTCTCAGCTCTTGGGCCTCCACACAATTTTTAAAAGGTCTCAGCTCTTGGGCCTCCACACAATTTTTAAAAGGTCTCAGCTCTTGGGACTCCACACAATGTTTGAGAGGTCTCAGCTCTTGGGCCTCCACACAATTTTTAAGAGGTCTCAGATCTTGGGCCTCCACACAATTTTTAAAAGGTCTCAGCTCTTGGGCCTCCACACAATGTTTGAGAGGTCTCAGCTCTTGGGCCTCCACACAATTTTTAAAAGGTCTCAGCTCTTGGGCCTCCACACAATTTTTAAAAGGTCTCAGCTCTTGGGCCTCCACACAATTTTTAAAAGGTCTCAGCTCTTGGGCCTCCACACAATTTTTAAAAGGTCTCAGCTCTTGGGCCTCCACACAATGTTTGAGAGGTCTCAGCTCTTGGGCCTCCACACAATTTTTAAAAGGTCTCAGCTCGTGGGACTCCACACAATGTTTGATAGGTCTCAGCTCTTGGGCCTCCACACAATTTTTAAAAGGTCTCAGCTCTTGGGCCTCCACACAATTTTTAAAAGGTCTCAGCTCTTGGGACTCCACACAATGTTTGAGAGGTCTCAGCTCTTGGGCCTCCACACAATTTTTAAAAGGTCTCAGCTCTTGGGCCTCCACACAATTTTTAAAAGGTCTCAGCTCTTGGGACTCCACACAATGTTTGAGAGGTCTCAGCTCTTGGGCCTCCACACAATTTTTAAAAGGTCTCAGCTCTTGGGCCTCCACACAATTTTTAAAAGGTCTCAGCTCTTGGGCCTCCACACAATTTTTAAAAGGTCTCAGCTCTTGGGACTCCACACAATGTTTGAGAGGTCTCAGCTCTTGGGCCTCCACACAATTTTTAAGAGGTCTCAGATCTTGGGCCTCCACACAATTTTTAAAAGGTCTCAGCTCTTGGGACTCCACACAATGTTTGAGAGGTCTCAGCTCTTGGGCCTCCACACAATTTTTAAAAGGTCTCAGCTCGTGGGACTCCACACAATGTTTGAGAGGTCTCAGCTCTTGGGCCTCCACACAATTTTTAAGAGGTCTCAGATCTTGGGCCTCCACACAATTTTTAAGAGGTCTCAGCTCTAAGCTTCCCTTACTGCTGGGGTGACACACTGTAACAAACCTCCTCCTGTAAGCTTCCCTGACTGCTGGGGTGACACACTGTAACAAACCTCCTCCTGTAAGCTTCCCTTACTGCTGGGGTGACACACTGTAACAAACCTCCTCCTTTAAGCTTCCCTTACTGCTGGGGTGACACAATGACACAAGAGGACATGTCTGACCACATCTCACACACACACACACACAATGACAATTAGGGGTGGGGTCTATTTATTTTCCCCCTTGCCTATGCCATCTGTGGTTGTCATTAGGCAACGTGATTTTAAGGGGTGCAGAATTTTGTTCTTCTTTTTTGTACAGTTTGGCTTGGGGTCCATGGCAATGTAGAAGGTTTCCTTGTCTTGTCTCACTTTACGTAGAAGTAATATTGTGTTTGGAGTGTATTGTTGAGAGGCTGTGATAGTGGCGTAATAGTGCGACTTGGGCGCGTTATATGCACCCAGACATGCTTCCCCTGCTGTCCCAGTTGCATTCCAGCAGTGTTGGCATCATTTTCTGATGTTTCAGGGTGGACTTGGTGACCTCCAAGTGGTCGAATTGAGATTTCCAAGTGTCGAGCATTTTTTTCCCATAGACTATAATGGGATTCGATATTTGGTCGAGTAGTCGAGTAACGCGGTCTATTCGAATCGAAATTCGAAATTTCGAATATTTCACTACTCGCTCATCTCTAGTGTTAATGTCACAATGTAATAACAATGTAATTCCATGTGTTTTCGCTTTGTTACTGGCAGATATGTGTTCAAAAACAGACTTTAATCACACAGCGTCTGGTGCTCTGGGCTACAGTGACACAATTTTAAGCGGCGGCGCTGTATGAGGCTGTTTTTTTGATGAATATGGTTTGAGTCGATCACACTGACCAGTCACTACCGTTCGCTCCCATATATAGCTGTACTGCTGTTATAGCCACTCACACATCAAATTCATCAATGCCGGCCAGAGACACTCTGTAACAGCAACCCATAGCCGAGCACAGTGACTACTAGCGGTAATCTATAAGATTCCTGGACCCATCAGCTCCCTGACTGCGGGGCACCCCGATCGGTGGTGCCCCACTGTGTGAAACACCCCCAGATCCCCAAAAATTCTACCTGATCCTCGTTCCAGCGGCGCATGCGCAGGCCGCCGCCGCATCCCGCGCATCCCTCTAGCAGGGCGCGCACCCGCGACGGGCGTTTGTGAATGGCCGGCACGCTCCCTGTAAGAGGGACGCGCGGGAGACGGTGGTGGCGGCCCACGCTCAGCTTGTCCGTCGCTGCCTCGTCCGTCGGCGGTGATTGGACAAGCCAGTCACGTGGGAGCGGGGTCAGGTGAGTTTTGGGGGCTTTCTGGGGGGTTTCACACAGCGGGGCACTCACGATCGGGGTGCCCCGTGGAAGTGGACCAATACCCAGGATAGTCAAAATCCTGGTTGTTAGTCCACTTTAAGTTTTGGTTTTCTGGCATTGCTGTTAAGTTACTCAGGAGTGCCGTTTCAGTCTAACCTTGGCATATTGAGCCAAAATGTGTGCACCCGGGAAGGGGGGGGGGGGTGGCTGTAGATGAGGGGCTCAACAAATACCAGTGAGGTAATGTGTAATAGTAGAGCAATATTGCAGAGTCTGTTTTGGCATATAAGGTCAAGGTGTGAAGAGGTACAGTAGCAGAGCAGAGCAGAGACTATTACATACAGGATCTAAGGCATGTAGATTACTGCATAAGATTTCCTGTGTACACGCCAGGGAGGATGGAAGAGAGCAATAGCACTAGTAGGTTGAAGTCTTTGATTTGGCGTAGAGATGAGAAGTTTGTTACCAAGCAGATGTTATTGAAAAGGAGGCCTAAAGTATGGCCAGCTTTGGTTATTGGAGGCCAGAAAAGGAGGCCAGGGAGAGTATTTTAGTAGCAGCAGAACTTTTTGTTTATTCTAGTCCAGGCCAACTTCTCTGATGCTGCTGATGGTCCTCTGGTCCTTGTCACCGTCACTGCCGCCAACTCATCCTCCAATCCCTACTGCTCACTTCACTGCTGCTGATCATTCTCCGTCCACTGCTTCTACTAACCCTCTGCTGGTCCTCACCTTTTGAGCTGCCACCAGTTGCCCTTTATTAATCGCCACCTTCTCCATTGTCTGTTGGCCCCGCAGACAGTTGTGAGCAGTGACACCCAGCTCATCACTCCAATGGGCGGGGCCCAACAGAGATTCATCTCACAGCTCAATACAAGTTGTGTGCCCATGAAGATGCCAAGGCAAATGGCATTTGGCCAGTACTTGTGCCAACTCTGATGTCAATGGTACCTCGCAGAAAGATACGGGGAGGCTGATTCATTACTAGCACCAGGTACCGGCAGATGAGCGTCTGTAGGAGGCGCTTAGAGCGACCACTAGTAGTCGATGTGATGGGCTATGGGTCGCTGTTACAGAGCGCCTCAGTTGCTGGCCATCATTGATGAATATGTTGTATGTAGTCTTTAGACTGTAAGCTCGCAAGGGCAGGGCTCTCTCCCCTATTGTATCTTGTACTCAGAATATCCACTGTCAACTGCATTTGAAATAGTCTATGTACCGTATGTTTCTACCCTGTCTGTAATTACTACTTTGTAAAGCGCTATGGAAGATGATGGCGCTATATAAATAAACAATAATAATAATAATGTGAGTCGCTCTAACACCAGTACAGCGCTGTATGGGAGCGACTGCTCAATGCGAACGACTCACGCCATATTCAGCCTCACATAGCGCCAGTGCTCAACATCGGGTCGCTGTAGCCCTGAGCGCCAGACGCTGTGTGATTAAAGTCAGTTTTTGAACACATATCCACCAGTAACAATGCGAAAACACATGGAATGACATTGTTATTACATTGTGACATGAACACTTTAATACCAGACCTGTAATGACAATTCCACAAAAAAATATCAAAAATCAAAAATTTTCAAAAATGACTTTTTATAGGCCAAGAGAGGTCACACAAATATTTGATAATAAAAAAATTAATAAATAAAATAAAACCCTGTTTAAAGTGGACCAACACCCAGAATTTTGACTATCCTGGGTTTTGGTCCACTTCGGTGGGGCACCCCGCTGTGTGAAACCCTCCAGAAAGCCCCGAAAACTCAAATCACCCCGCTCCCACGTGACCGCTGCAGCCAATCCCCGCCGCCGGACAAGCAGAGCGCATCCGCCGCCGCCTCCCGCGCGTCCCTCTTACAGGGAGCGCTCCCGCGCCGGGGCATTCGCGTCTGCCGCCGCCGCCTCCCACGCGTCCCTCTAGCAGGGCGCGCTCCCGCGCTGGCCGTTTGTGAATGGCCGGCGCGGGAGCGCGCCCTGCTAGAGGGGCGCGTGGGAGGCGGCGGCGGCAGACGCGAATGCCCCACTGGAATGTGGAAAAGGTAGGATTGTGGGCTTCCTGGAGGGCTCTGATCCCCCCTGGGTGTTGGTCCACTTTAAAGAGAGGAGAAGTAACGTCCATTGAAATGTATGGGAGAGCGACAGGTAATACCAGGCACTGGAAGCCAGAGTGCCGGGGCTATACGCTGAGCTATGATGAATCGGACGCTACATGGTGCTGTTGGAGTCACTCACCAGATTCGCTTTGATAAATGTGGTATTGCGTACAGCGCCCGGCGGTCACCGCTCTCTATCTCGCGCTACCTGTCGCTGCCAGTCGTTACCTGTCGCTATGGCTTGATGCATAAACCCCCTAAGTCGTCCACGATGGTTGTATGAGGCCTTGGGCAGCACGGCGATTTGTATGACTGTACTGTACTACTTTCTCGCCACTTTAAAGCCCACCTTATTCCACCAAAGCAATAGACCGATGCTGAGAAACAGCTGGAGGCCAAGAGATTTCTTCGACACTCTTTAGACGTATCCATTTACATTATGTCTTGGCAGCACAGACAGCATGACCTACGAGCTGACGGAGTATGCCTGTGTCAGACATGTTTACCCGCTTCTTAAGCCTCAGGGCGTTTAATATTTGAAAGAACCTGTTAGCATTAGATTTATCCCTTAATTCCTGCACAGAAATCTATAAAAGGTATGCCTGAAATCTCTTAAGCCCTTGATAACCTGAAGCCACCGGGCTTAATCTTCAAACCTCTGAGCTCTCCAGATCTCCATAAAGAAGGCACCGGGAGCGTTCAGTGTGATGTCAGATCAATGGTGGCCTTTCAGTAATGGCGTGCCCCGACAGCGAATACCAGCAAAAAGATGCCATTGCGTTCTTCACCCCATCCGGGAAGGTTCTACCTGTCCTGTTATGTCTCCCAACAGATGAGTATAAAAAAAACAAAGATGGTTTCCAGGTGACACGCGAGAATAACATGATCGAGGTGACATTTTCACTTCTTGAGTCATGGCTTAACTTTAACATCATTTATCTGTTTGGATTTGCAGGAAATATAACGTTTATTGCCTTTCAATTTATATTTAGTAAATTAGTATTTATATGTATCTGACAGGCTGATTCATTACTAGCGCCAGGTAGCGACAGATGAGCGTCTGTAGCGAGGCATTGAGAGCGACTGCTAGTAGTCATTGCGCTAAGCCATGGAGTCCCACAACTCCCCAGCCTAACCCTGTAATGAATGCGTGGCACCACTATTTAAATATCAAACCATTTAATATTTTATTAAGAAGTACATCTACATTTAATAGTACATATTAAAAACATGTAACATATAAGACAAAGCCTTAGAGGAGGAGGGGGGATAAGATGGCAAAACCTGCTATTTCATGGCCATACAACAATAAATATATATACACTTATAATTATAGGTCCTCTTGACCCCTTGAAATGACTATAGTCCTTTGTTGCCCTGAGGAAGTGACGCGCTGACGTCACGCAACGCGTCAGCGACCGGGGGGGAGGCTACTTGGTCGTTTTGATATGTAAGATCACTCTATCTTTGGATATTATGTTTCCTCTGATACTTTCCCGGCTGGTCCTCATTTGTGTATATATGACACTTTAGTATATTTGTCACTGGTCTACACTTTAGCACTTTTTGTATATAATTGCTTTATTTGGTTAGTTTACTTATATTCTCATAGGTGAGACTTTAGCATTTTAATATTGCCAGCTGGGGTCAAGAGGACCTATAATTATAAGTGTATATATATTTATTGTTGTATGGCCATGAAATAGCAGGTTTTGCCATCTTATCCCCCCTCTTCCTCTAAGGCTTTGTCTTATATGTTACATGTTTTTAATATGTACTATTAAATGTAGATTTACTTCTTAATAAAATATTAAATGGTTTGATATTTAAATAGTGGTGCCACGCATTCATTACAGGGTTAGGCTGGGGAGTTGTGGGACTCCTTGTTTGTTTACATAAGTAGCTTATGCACATGTATCGTGTCCCTATCCCAGTGAGTGCACACTGCATTTTCATTATTCATTCATCTTTGGCCGGTGCGGTTTCCTCCTTTTTCCCTTTTCCCTTCTTTTGGTGTGCTAAGCCATGGTTCGCTGTTTCAGAGCGTCTCAGTCGCTGGCAGGCATTGATGAATATATTGTGTGAGTCACTCTAACACCAGTAGAGCGCTGTATGGGAGCGAACGGTAGCGCCAGCTCAGTGCGACCGACTCACATCATATTCATCAAAATCGGGTAGTTGTAGCCCACAGCGCCAGAAGCTGTGTGATTAAAGTCTGATTAAAGCGAAAACATATGGAATTACATTGTTATTACTTTGTGACATTAAGGCCCTTATTTAACAAGGGATAGCGCCAGGTAGCGAATGGTGAGCAAACGGTAATGAGAAGAAATTAAGAATAAAACCTTTTTTAAAAAAGCAAATGGATAAATATTACAGAATATATTTCCCATCATGCAGAGCTCCTGTAATTACTCAGCCTTCTCTTTGAAAATCACAGTATGTGTGGGGTGGATGCCTTATATCTCTGCCTGTAGTGGTTATATTGAATTATATTGCCAATTGGGTTTATTGTGCTCCATTGGGATTTTCTAATCACTGTGAATAATTTAGGCCCTTATTTATGAAGGAATAGCGACAGGTAGCGACTGGTGAGCGGCCGGTAATGACGGGCCCCGCCACGAGAACGCCGGCTCCCCTCCGCAATCACACATTTATCAAGCCGATCCTGCTTAGCGACTGACAGAGCGCCAGATAACGACTCATTCATCATTATTCCTGCCTCACCCCACAGCGCCAGCGTCCGACCTTGAACAGCGACAGGTATGACCTCTCGCTACCTGGCGCTCTCCAATGCATTTCAATGGAGCAATCTTTACATATTCTTAATTAATTGCTATTAATGTTTTTTTTTTTTTTGTTTTTTTTTAAATGTCAAAAATTCTGTGTGAAGGTAAAAAAAAAAAAAAAAAAAAAATTGTGCAGAATTGATATTACAGGTCTGATATTAATGTATTCATATTACAAAATGTTTTGAAAAACTTGGTTTTCAAAATATGGTTGTTTGGGGGTTAAAAAACTACTTTTAACCCATCGCCGCCAGCGCTCTGGGGTTTAAACAGGCATTTCACTGCGCGAGAATTTTTTGAGCGTGATTTGTTAATGAATATGCTGGGAGCCGTTCGCTATGGCCATTCGCTGTCATGCGCTCCCATACATAGCGACTCCTCACCCAATATTCAACATTAAGTCGCTATCAACTACAGAACAACGGCCAAGCACAGCGACTACTAGCGGGCGCTCTGAAAATGCCGCTACTGTTGCTCATCTGTCGCTACCTGGCGCTATTAATGAATCGGCCTCTTACACTTTAATATCAGACATGAAAGGACAATTCTGCATAAAAATATTATAAATCAAAAAAATTTTCAAAAATGACTTTAAATAGGCCAAGAGAGGTCACACAATTATTTGATCATTTAAAATAAAGAAAAACCCTGTTTAAAGTGAAGAAAAGTATTGTCCATTGAAATGTATGGGAGAACGCCAGGTAGTGACAGGTAAGACGTGGCGCTCTGCAAACCTGAACACCGGCACTGTTCGCTGAGCCTGGGATAATGATGAATCGGACGCTACATGGCGTTGTTCCAGTCGCTCACCAGAATCGGCTTCAAAAATGTGGTATTGCGTGCCGTGACCGGCGTTCACCTGTCGCTACCTGCCGCTTACATGGCACTACCTGTCGCTATCTCTTCATGAATAAAGCCCTAGGTAATTATAAGATATTGCTCTTCAAAATGCCAGGTGTACCACAAGCCGCCAGGAGGTGGAGTGTCAGAGCATTCATTGGCTCTGCTTGTGTTCTCAGTGAACTGGTATTGTTAAAGTGGAACAAAACCCTGGATTTTGCCTATCCCAGGTTATGTTCCATGCCCAGGGGTCATCCTTAATTGGGATGCCCCGCTGTGTTAAACCCTCCAGCTTGGCATTAACAGCTTACCTTTCTCCGGTCCAACAGTCCAATCGGATCCATTTGCCATGCTTATGTCATTCGGCAAATGGCTCTGATATTCTGCAATGGGGAGTGCATGCGGGTGAATCCCCAGCTGCACGCTCTCATCCCAATCTATTTGAATGGCTGGGGGCGGGAGCACGTGCACAGCCCGAAGATGCAGGGGATGTGCCCGCTTGTGGTGCCCATTGAAAACAATCAAAACCGTTTGCCAAATGACATAGGCACGGCAAATGGCTCTGATTGGATGAGAGCCCACCTATGTGCTGTTGGACTGGGGGAATGGCAAGCTATTACTGCCAATCTGGGGGGTATCGCACAGCAATGACCCAAAGAAGGCCAGCGGCCTGCCCTGGAATCTTTTAGATTCGATGGCCGGATGTGCTGGGTTTTGTTCTGCTTTAACGTAATTAAAACAGATCAGCCACATCTGTAATTGACTGACCAAGCTAACTTTACAGAGACAAGAAAACACATTTAAAGGAAAGGTACATATTTATATTCAATATTTTACAAAGGCAAAGTCAAAGTATAGTGTGTAATATATTTTATTCTAGAAAATTAATTTGTTTTTCCCTCTATTTCTGTATATTTCAGTATAAAACTTTTCTTGTATTTTCCTTTAAAATTTGAATTAAAATTGTGCATGTGTCGGCTCCTTCTACGTGTGCGCAGGCCATTTTGTGCGCTGGTCAGCTGACTTGGCAGAGCAGGCTAATTAGGTAACACAGGTGTGTTTGACAGCTGACCATGAGAGAAGTAGTCCTGCTACTCTGCGCCCTTTATAAGGAAGTATCTGACATCAGTATGATGCCAGAAGATTCCTCTATAACTTTATCTGTGCCTCTCTGCTCCTGTGGAAACCTGGCTTTGTGAAGATAGGACCTTTTCGTGTAGGACCTTGCCTTAGATTCTGATATTTGGATTAACCCTTGGACTGCTACTCTGTGTATAACCCTGGTTTATTATCTGGACTCTGCAATCTTTATTATCCTCGGATTGCTTATCTGGTACAAACATTCGATTTGATCCTTAAAATCGGACCAAAACCCAGGATTTCGACTATCCTGGGTTTTGGTCCTTTCCCCCGCCGCTGCGTGAAACCCCCCAGATTGCCGAGCCCAACTCACGGCGCATGCGTGGGTGCTCCCCCACTCAGTGTGCTCGGAGGCCGCATCCCCCGCTACCCTCTAACAGGGAGCGTGCCCGTGCCGGCCATTCACAAATGCCTGAGACTGGCACGTGCCCTGCTAGAGGGATAGCGGGGATGCAATCATGGCTCATGCATGCGCCGTTGGACTGCGAAACAAGGTAAGTGTATGGGGCGACCGGGTTTTCACACAGTGGGGCATCACGATTTTGGATGTCCCGGGGGGGAGGGAATTGATCATTCCCTGCTGATCACAGTGGGTTTTGGTCCACTTTAACCTTCAGCCTTTCATCTGGGCTCTGCATCTGTACCTGTGACCCCTGACCTCAGCTTACCCCTATGGCTATGTCCACCTGGCCAAGTGACCACTGCTTCCTACCTTGTCTTCAACCCCCCGGGACATAGCCTGGGGTTGCTCCTGCTACAAATCTATCCTCCCTTCTGGGGGGGCTCTTGAGAATATACGGGTTGGTCCTTATATAGGTGGGACTTTTGCAGTAGTCTCCGGTGCCTGCCTTAAAGCATCAGGAACTTCGGTTTTCCCACAATCAGTGTTCACTTCTCCACTAACCTTGACACTGTGATGTGTTAGTGAGCCCCCACACCACAAGGTCCCAGCTCCCCACCTGCTGTTTAGACAAGTAACAGCGAGGGGGTTGCTGGTGTCTGTGTATTAGATTGTTGGTCCACTTTGGACATCACTGTGACCTGATTGCGACTGACCCTTTATTCATTTAGAAAACATACCTTGTGCAACCAGCAAATGGGTTGCCAGGACGGATGGGCCATCAGACAGACCAGAGACTGGATAACGATAAGCCTGGGTAGATAAAGTATCCTAACAACATATCTCTATATACCCCCCAGCTTTCAGCTAGATCCAAAACACAGTCTCAAGTCAGACCCATGTTAGACCTAATATATGGGGGCTAAAGAGATCAAAAGACCCTGTATTCAAAGGTAAAAGAAAATATGTGCTTTCCTCGAATGGAAAGTAATTAAGCAGCACCCAACACAAGTAATAACAGATTTACCCATGACTCTTTGCAAGTGGAGCCATTGTTAGGGAATAGATTTAAAATTTGACCAAATCCACTTTAAATTCAATTCGATCAGATATATATAAGGATCTCTATTCACTATAAGAATATGTGGTCAGCTGAGTCCTTGTAAGAACCAAATGTATATATATATATATATATATATATATATATATATATATATATATATATATAGCTTGTTACACATTGGCAGAGCAGTTGTTTGAAAAAATAACCTACCCCCTTGGTATAGCTTATATTGGCTTACAATGCTGTCATTTGAAATACATATCTATAAGATTGCCGGGCGGATCAGCTCCCTCCCCGCGGGGCATCCGAAATCGGGATGCCCCGCTGTGTGAAACCCCCCAGGACGCCCACAAACCTTACCTTCTCCCCGTTCCAGCGCCGCATGCGTGGGCCGCACCCTGTTAGAAGGAAGCGCGAGAGGCGGCCTCCAGCGCGCTCAGAGCCGCTGTGGTTGTCCGTCACACAGCGGCTCTGAGTGCTCTGATTGGACGAGCGCTCGCGTAGGAGCGGGGTGAGGTGGGTTTTTTTGGGCATTCTGGGGGGTTTCACACAGCGGCTCTGAGCGCTCTGATCGGGGTGCCCCACCAAAGTGGACCAAAACCCAGGATAGTGAAAATCCTGGGTGTTGGTCCACTTTAAGACTTTCCCTGTGATTGGCTCTAACCAGACAATGTCCTTAAATGTTTCCTCTGCTTGACTATAAAATAAAAGGTTCAGGCTCTCTGGACAGACAGACGGCCTTAAGAAGAATGGTAAAAGCATGTGTCTGTGTGTTCTTCAAATGACATGATCAAGGAAAGATGGCCAATTTCCCAGACACCATGTAAATCATCTCTTTATGTCTTGGTGGACTTGGCTGGAAGGCTGGAAGTATTTGGGTGTATGGGTGTGAGATTTGGTAAGTACCAAAACACAATCGCAAGCCACCATCTGTAGAGACCAATGTTAGGCTTAGTATAGGGGGCTAAAGAGTCTGAAAAAACTCTAGGATACTCTCTATTCTAGGGTAAAGCAGAAGTGGTGCTTTCATAGAAAGGAAAGTATTTACACAGCGCCCAACACAATGAACAATAGATTTACCCATCACTTTGTAAACAATTATTATTATAAAAACCTCAATAAAAATATCAATGATTAATATAACAATAAATGCCCACTGTAGGTTCTAGGTTGTGGATGACGTAAGGAATCACACCAATGAGAATGTATAAAAGATTGTATTGTGCACAGGCTTATGATAAAGGACAGCAGTACATATGTAAAAATAATACAAAATGTATATAAAAATAAGGGCCTAAACAGTTAAATTAACCACCTAGACAGTATAGGTATCACTGGGACTAAACAAATACATAAAACAATTTCTAACATGTACTGTTACAATTGCCAACTAGGCCTAAAGTTGCTTGCTCATAATTACCAATACAGGGACCTCATGCCACACATCCTTGCTCTCCCTTGGTCCCCTCTCAACTGCCCCAAAATATCTCCCATTCTTTTAGGCCACCTCACTTCCTGTTGGAAAGGGCTAGCTCCTCCCTGTAGACCGCACCTCTGCTCACAAAGGGATTCCACGGGCAGGTATTGACTTAATTTACATTACATAGGAATCCTTTGTACACCCAAATCTATTGTGTCCACCCGACCCCAGCCAAGATGGTGGGATGATACCAAATTAGCATCTAAGAGGCCCAATTACCATCCTAGCCAGGGAAGCTACTTGGAGTGCTATTTTAGATATTCAAAACCTATATATCTAATATTTTATATTTAATGGGAATTCTCTATTTCTTACAACTTCTTGAAGTAGGTGGAGCCATGCAAGTCATCTCTTTACATCTTGGTTCCATCCAAGGCACTCATAAAAGCCAAGTCCTTGTGTGTGTCACCACCGGTGATACTTGAGCTACCACAGTGGAGCCACCACGGAATTTGAGCCACTAAATTTTTCGACAGGGGCTTTTCCACTGGATCTTTGCAAACTGCAGCCTCCTAAGCAAGATGGTTGTCAGGGACCACCGGACACCCTTCTTTCGTGAGCCAACAATCCCCAATCTCCACCGCCTCTTGTGCCTATAGACAAGCCCCCGCTCGCTGGAGACACAGGATATGCCTCTCCAGACTCGGTTGCCCCAGGACTTACTGGCGCAAAGATTGCGGTTAAGACGGATGAACTGTGGGGTATCCCAAAACAGGAGTTCAAGCGAAAAGAAGTCCGAAACTTCAAAACCAAGGGGTAAGGCAAAGAGTAGTCGGGACTTAGCAAGGGGTCAAAGCCGGGTGGTCGCGGAAACGCGGTATCCAAGGGGTAAAGCAGAGGCGAAGTCAGACAGGCGGACATAGTTCAAAGGCACACCCAAGCTAGAAATAGCTATAACGGGCACTGGTGGTCCGGGCAGGAACATATTTAAAGGGTAACTGGCCAATGGGAAGGGGGAATGTACTGATTGGTGCAGCTTGCGATATTGCCCCTGATAGGAGCGACCCCAGGGACTGGACCGCCCTGGCCAGTTGGGCTGTCCAGTCCATGGGCTCATCAGAGCCAAGGACCCCCGGACCAGGATTTCCCTTTAAATCTGCCCCCGGCGAATGCGCTGAGAGCAGCGCTGCCGGAGGGCATAACAAGAGCACGTGCATGGCAGTCGGGCGCGCCTGCGGCCCATCCCTCCTTCTCAGGGGACGCGCCCGACGGCCATGCACGTGCTCCTGTTATGCCCTCCGGCAGCGCTGCTCTCAGCGCATTCGCCGGGGGCAGATTTAAAGGGACAATCCGCCGAGGAGGCGGCTGCCCGGCGCGGCCGCCGGAGGGACCGAGCCGGCAGAGATCGCGTGGAGGCGCCGCGGGACTGGCTCCCAGGTAAGTTTCTTACAATGGTCTTGGTGACCTTAATAATGTTCTCAGGGATACAGATATCCCAGGCCTTTGTAGGATTGAGTAACATAATAGATCTCTTACGGATTTGCAACAAGTCTATGAGCTCAGATACACTGTACAGTACATAACATACAAAGACAGGTCCCACCTTGGGATCCTGAGTAGGCACCAGCTGCTGCGAAACATCACGGACTTCTAAGGCTGCTTAGACCAGGAGGTAGCACATGGGGTATCAGGTCAAGCATATGGTTGTGTTTTGGCAATTTACAAATGTTCTTGAATAAGAACTTCAGTCATCATAAATGCAGGATGCACAATTAAATTATCATTATTCTATTTTACAATTTCTTCTAAAAGTCTTCAAATTTCATGCTGAACGCCTGTCATTGGAATAAAGTGGTGGACTCATCCATTGTGTGCTAAAACCTCTTCTGCATTTTCTCTAGGAAGACTGCAGAGGTCTGTGTTCTCAGTATACATCCAGTGGTGGTCTTTATGACCTTGCTAACAATGCAAGTGCATGCCCCGCCCCCCCCCCCCCCTGTCAGGGGGTCCCCCGGACAAGGCCGGCGTCAGAACTGGGCATACCAGGGGCTCCTGCACTTTGGGAGGGCCCACCTTGCATAGTGGTCATGTGATACCTCTCTTATTATTGGAGATCAGGGTGATGAGCTCTATTTAGGGATTGATGGAGTGATCAATGTCAGCTGGAGGCAAATTGGTCATCGTGAGATTGTTTCTTTGTTTCTGCCATTCCTTTATTATTATTATGTTATTTATGTCTGACTTACTTTCTTTTTGTCTTTTATCTATTCTTTCTCATTCTTTCTTTTTGTTTTTCCTTATATTCTTCATTTCTTTCATTCCTTTCCTTCTCTCCTTTCTTTTTGTCATTCCTCCTGTTCTTTCTTGCTTGGTATTCCTTCTATTCTTCATTCCTTCTATTCTTTCTTTCTTTCTTTCTTCTTTTCTTTTTGTCATTTCTTCTCTCTAATTCTTTCTTTCTGCCATTCCCTCTGTTCTTCATTTCTTTCCTTCATTAGGATGACTGGACTTTTACACATGGGCCAGGTTTTTGATGTTCTGCCTTATTGTTTCCCTCTTCTGGAATGTGAAATAAACCTTTATGTTAGGATTGTGCCCCCAGACCTGTGATTTACTTATCAGCACACTGTGTCCAAGTGTCTTTTATTCATGTGGCTCTGTGTTGCTCAAGTGGGTGTGGCTTTCCTGGCCTTGAGTAAAGCCACAGACGTGGCGTGGCTTCCCCTGCTCTTTACGTGCGTCCTGCGCCCTGTTCAAGTGAATTGGCGGATGTTGAGTGAAGCCACTCTGTGTAGTCTGTCCAAGATTGCTGCACCCGGCTTTGGATTTGCCGGGTAAACACTGCTGGATCAGGGTTGAGGTAAGGAGTTTGTTATAACCCTCCCGCCCTGCCTTAGTGCCAGTGGCAGGGTGGTGGGATTATAGGTAGACTGGACCTCTGCTTTAAAGGTAAATCACAAGAGATCCCCCACACGCTTAAAGTAGACCAGATCCCGGATTGTGGTCCTCATCCCTGGGGCATACCGAATGCCGGATTGCCATAAAACCCCTGGAGCCCCTGGATCGCCATAAAAATTAACCTTCCCAACACTCGTCCAATCAACAATTTATGGTGTACATACCGAAGCACGATATAAAGCGCTGTTTGTAACAGTGCCCGGCATAGAGAAGCGGGAACGGCCGAATCCATGACCTCCCTGTGGTCTGGGCTTTGCACTTACCCCCAGCATATCTGAATGGTTGGGTGTGGGAACGTGACTATCTGTAGGGAGGCATAGGATGCAGCGGAGGTGAGAGCAGCAAGAAGTTGAGTGATTGCAGGGCAATCGTGGGGAGCTCACACAGTGGTGCATCCCAAATCGTGAAACTGTGTGTTCAAATATAACAGGGAGTCCATCAACAAAATCCGTCACATGTAGCTGCACTGCTGCTCTAAGCTCATCACTCAGCCAATTCACCACCACACAGCCAAAAGACAGGGTAACAAATCCAACTGGCAACAAGAACAGCATCAAAGTTCAGGTAGGGGATCAGGTAGGGGATCAGGTAGGGGTTCAGGTAGGGGATCAGGTAGGGGTTCAGGTAAGGGTTCAGGTAGGGGTTCGGGTAGGGTTTCAGGTAGGGGTTCAGGTAGGGGATCAGGTAGGGGTTCAGGTAGGGGATCAGGTAGGGGTTCAGGTAGGGGTTCAGGTAGGGGTTCAGGTAGGGGATCAGGTAGGGGTTCAGGTAGGGGATCAGGTAGGGGTTCAGGTAAGGGTTCAGGTAGGGGTTCGGGTAGGGTTTCAGGTAGGGGTTCAGGTAGGGGATCAGGTAGGGGTTCAGGTAGGGGATCAGGTAGGGGTTCAGGTAGGGGTTCAGGTAGGGGTTCAGGTAGGGGATCAGGTAGGGGTTCAGGTAGGGGATCAGGTAGGGGTTCAGGTAGGGGATCAGGTAGGGGTTCAGGTAGGGGTTCAGGTAGGGGATCAGGTAAGGGTTCAGGTAGGGGTTCAGGTAGGGGTTCAGGTAGGGGTTCAGGTAGGGGATCAGGTAGGGGATCAGGTAGGGGTTCAGGTAGGGGATCAGGTAGGGGTTCAGGTAGGGGATCAGGTAGGGGTTCAGGTAGGGGTTCAGGTAGGGGATCAGGTAGGGGATCAGGTAGGGGTTCAGGTAGGGGATCAGGTAGGGGATCAGGTAGGGGTTCAGGTAGGGGTTCAGGTAGGGGTTCAGGTAGGGGATCAGGTAGGGGTTCAGGTAGGGGATCAGGTAAGGGTTCAGGTAGGGGATCAGGTAGGGGTTCAAGTAGGGGATCAGGTAGGGGTTCAGGTAGGGGTTCAGGTAGGGGATCAGGTAAGGGTTCAGGTAGGGGATCAGGTAGGGGATCAGGGAGGGGTTCAGGTAGGGGTTCAGGTAGGGGATCAGGTAGGGGTTCAGGTAGGGGTCGAGGGCTGGCAGCACAGGTTCAATGTCAAGTCCGAGCAGGTCAGGCAGAAAAGATTAAAGGTAAAAATTCCAGCAGAGGTCACAAGGTAGCCAATCCAAGGGTGCAGGGTACAAGGTTCACGGAACAGGAAGCAAGATGGTGAAAAAATCTGAAAAGGACAAACCAGCACTTTCTGGGTGTCAGAGCGCTGCTTATAAATTGCAAAGGGCAGGAGTTGAAGCACATTGCGCAACCTGTGTATGAAACCGCAAACCGCACAATAGTTAGCACATGCCGAGTACGTCTTCTCTGAACCGTCCTTTGCACATGCACGGATTCTTTTGCTTGGGCTTCAGACCCTTGAAAAATGGACAGAAATACAAGACACTTGTTTTGTCATTTACCTACGTCATCAGAGGCTGTCAAACACAACGGGCAGGCTGATTCATCACTAACGCCAGGTAGCGACAGATGAGCGTCTGTGGCAGGCATTTTCAGAGCGCCCGCTAGTAGTCGCTGTGCTCGCCCGTGGGTGGCTAGTTCTTAGCGACTCAGTCGCTGTGCAGCAATGATGAATACATTGTGATGAGTCGCTATTTGACCAGTACAGAGCATGTTAGCGACTGGTCAGTGCGACCGACTCACAACATATTCATTAAAAAAACAGCCTCACAAAACTCCAGCCCTGAAGGCCAGAGCGCAGGAGGCGGTGTGTTTAAAGTCTGTATGTAGTATGTATCCACCAGTAACAAAGCAAAAACATATGGAATTACATTGTAATAACATTGTAACATGAACACTTTAATGCCAGACCTGTAATGACAATTCTGCAGAAATATATAAAACATGAAACATTTATGAAAAAAATGCATTTTCAATGCCAGAAGAGGTCACAACATTATTTGAGATTTTTAAAAAAAATATAAAAAAACAAAAACCCAGTTAAAAGAGAAGAAAAGGATCGTCCATTGAAATGTATGGGAGAGCGACAGGTAGCGAGCGGTAATACCTAGCGCTATGCAAGGCTGATCGCCGGCGCTGTTCACTGAGGCTGGGATAATGATGAATCAGACACTACATGGCGTTATCCCAGTCGCTCAACAGATTCTGCTTGATAAATGTGTAATTGCGTGCCGTGTCCGGCGTTCACCTGTCGCTACCTCTCATTAACAAGGCGCTACCTGACGCTATCCCTTCATAAATAAGGCCCTCAGTTCAATCTAAAGTAACACACACTATCCACTAACTATCCACTATCCATTAACATTTGTACATGCGCTGATCCTCCCACTCTCCCAGCGCATGCAAAGTGGACATCAGACAGCCCACAGGGTATTAAAATGCACCGATACATCAATGGAAGGGCCTATGGCCATCCGCAAGTTTTCCATCACAGTTCAACAGGCCTACAAACAGTGCTTACTAAAAAGAAAAAAATCAGATCATCTAGGGTAGCGGTACCCTACTGTCATATTTTTATTACAAATGTATTCCACATAGGACAGAATTACAAGACACTCGCTGACGTGTGTTTCGTCACTTCCTGACGTCATCAAAGGCTGCAAAACTCAACCCACTCCAATATAAAATAACACACATTATTAGCACTATTCTTTGCACATCCTCTGATACTTGCGCTCTCTCTAGCCCATGTGTTGTTCTAAGCCTCACCTTCCGAGCATGTGCGGCCTTTAGCTTGATGCTCGAAATATGCACTAGGAGGACAGCGCTAGGATGCCCGTTGTGCGGGTGTTTTTCCGCTTGTGACACTGAGCATCCACACAGCTCACAAGGTATTAAAACCTGGCCCGGGAATCAACAGCTCAATGGAAGCGCTTATGGTCATCCACGTGCTTTCCACCGAGATCAATCTCAAGAGGCAGGCCTATGAACAGTGCTTACTAAAAAGGAAGAAATCAGATCATTCAGGTTAGAGCTGCCCTGCTTATATTTTATTAAAAATGTATCGTTTGATCCCGAATCTAGATCAGGGAGACTGGGAGGAGGCGATAGACAACCTGTACTCATCAGTAATAGATTCAAAAGACAGGCTAATCCAGGCTAAGTGGCTCCACCAGGTCTACTTGACCCCAGCTAGACTGAAAAGAATAGGCCTGCTGGAGACAGACACGTGTCCCAGTTGTAAGGTCAAACTAGGCACCTTAATACACATGGGGCTTGATTCAACAAAGGTCGAAAATGGATTTTTCGTGTGTTTTGTGCTTAAAAAGTTGCCATTTTGCGATCGTTTTTTTTAAGAGCGATTCAGCAACCTGGAACCATCGTAAAACACGAGTCGAATTAAATTCGAGTGCGATTGTAAAAGTGTGAAATAAATTAGTGGATCGAAAAATTTACTACTGCATTTTGGAATTCGAAAATTTTACTGCTGATTCAGGTGAACTTGATGAGCCGCACACATGATATAAATTAGAGTGCTTCACACTAGTTTTTTTCAGCAGGAGAAAACGCATTTTGCTCTTTCTCACAATGGAGCCCTTCTACTTTCTTTGCAATGGTAGTAAACTCTAATGGTAGTAAAAAATTAAATTCATAAGAAAAAAGCCTGAGAATTCCACTGTTTGTGAATCACTAGTTAGGAAGACAATGAAAGTCAATGGCACTTTTTTACTCCTGAAAAAAAATATTTAACTTTTTACTGGTAGTAAAAAGTTCCATTGACTTTCAGTGTCTTCCTATTTGGTGATTCGGTAACAGTGACATTCTCAGGCTTTTTTCTCATGAATTACATTTTTTTACTACCGTGAGAGTTTTTTTCAATGAATTGTGAATCGAGGCCATTGACTTTGAACATATTGCAGATGATGTGGCGCAGAGAAGGCGCAGACTACCCATTCCCAAGTATTTTCGGACACGTTTGGAAGTAGTTCTGCTGCCATATCAAGCACTTTTCCAGCTTACTAGGCTAAATCATGCAGCTTTGGAAGACCTCTTTAGCCTGCTGCATCAAGTTTGGCACCATTAACTGGTAGAGGACCTTTGGGTTTTTACACTGCGGTGCACCAAAACCCAGAATAGTCAAAATCCTGGGTTTTGGTCCATGTTATAGTGTAAGCATAAGAATGGCGTACCATGAGGTTAAAGCTAGCAAAGAGCTGCACCCTGCACCCAGGGACATGTGGTGCTATGTGAGCAAGCTTTGTATAGAAAGCAAAGGACACATTTCTGAATAAAAGGAAACATTTTTAATACAGGTCTCTAGCAATCCAACCAAACCCCCCCCCCCCAAAAAAAAAAACTACATACATGCCTCTTACAAATATTACTGTTTAATAAGTACTTCCACTACAGCATACCTTACCTCTTTATTAGATGTATCCACAATGTTAGCCATGTACATACAGCTACACAGGCAACTTAAAAAGTTGAAAAAAAATATGCATTTACATTTACCCATTAAAAAGCCTTACAACACCATGCAACAGTCAGAAAACAATACAAAACAATAGAGAAAAAATTAGAGTACATTTTCCAATAATTTTCGCTTGCGATATCCTTTTTACGTGCATTTTGAAAATTTTAAGAGTGATTCGAAAATTTTACGATTGCATTTTCGAGTGCACGTATTTAATTCAACCCCTTTTTTGAATCACTTGGAAAAAGTTACAAATTTACGCATGCGATCCGATTTTTCGAGTGACACGAATTTATTTCTACCTTTATTGAATCGAGCCCATGGTCTGGGAATGCCGAGTGATCTCGAGGTACTGGGATGCAGGATCTAGCTTTATATCCACCTCTGTGGGATTACCAATTAGAAAGTCAGCTGCCCTCTGTCTGTTGAGTAGAGTTGAACTCATGCTGGATGATGGCCCGCAGAGAAATCGCTAGGAAATGCATTCTACTAAATTGGAAACATCTAAGTGAGCCAACTCTGTCGGGGTGGAAAAGCCTGATAAACGGTAAGCTAGTCTTATAAAAGATGACCTACATGGCCAGGGGATGCCCAAACAAATTTGAGCGGGTGTGGGAGACATGGATTAATGCATCCAGCACAGCTAATGACTAAGAACTGCTACCTATTATTTTCCCTTGGGCTCCATAATACCTTCCATCTAGCTAGAGAAATGAGGCCAACAGCAGGCGAGTATGAATGGGTATGTGTGTGAGTGACTGTACATGTGGTTATATATGTGTAAGTTACTGTAAGTTGCCTCTTTATAAGAGGACGGACGATTGTAAATTGTAATCTGAAATGCATACATAAATAAAAATTTATAAAAAAAAAAAATGTATTGCACATAGGACAGAAATACAAAACAACCTGACTTGTGTTTCGTCATTTCCTGACGTCATCAGAGGCTGCCAAATACAACCCACTCCAGTCTACATATAACACACACTTTCATGCTGGAAAATATACAAATAAAGCAATGATAATAGGATGGTGGAGTAGATGACATCCAAGTTTAATATGTTCAATACAATTGTGGGGTTTAGAGTAGGTTTAATTAAGCTCAGTATTAGGTAGTTAAATATGTTTGATAAAATTGTTTGAGTAGGTTTAGCTAAGCTTAGTATTAGGGACTGGAGCAGGGGCAGTTTAGGTCTATCTTTGCTTTTTTATTGCTCCCTGCTGCAGGGGTTAAAGTGCACCAAAACCCAGGATTTTGACTATCCTGAGTTTTGGTCCTTGGCCCTATTGGGGGTGTCCTGCTGTGTGAGACCCCCCCCAGATCGCCTAAACCAACTCACCTATTCCCGGTCCTATGGCCCACATGCTCATCCAATCAGTGCTCTCGGATCCGCTGTTGTCACGTTGGATGCAGCCGCAGCTCGCGCATGCGCTGTTGGACCGGGACAGAAGGTAAGTATATGAGCGACCTGGGGGTTTCACACAGCGGGGCATCACAATTTTAGATGCCCAGGGGGATGGGAATCGATCAGCCCAGGAATCTTATAGATTCCCAGGCCAATTGCTGTGGGTTTTGGTGCACTTTAAGCTTACACACAGGGCCGGCGTCAGCACCCGGCAAGGCAGTGCAGTTGCCAGGGGCCCACTGACAGGGCCAGCCTTTGGGGTGTGCGGCGGTGCTTGACCAGCACACTGGAAGGGCACCTCCACAGGTGGTGCCCACATCTCCTCACGGCGCGTCAGCAATGACCAAGGTGGCGGTGCATCCTTGGGGCATCCAGATTTGGGATGTCCCTCAGTGATGTGACGCGACGCTTTACCACAAAGGGGCCCACTGCCCACCATGCCGCCCAAGGGCCCACATAAACCTGGAGCCAGCCCTGCTTACACACATACTACGGAGCTGCCAACCCTAATGCTGATTGGTCCCTGTGGCTATATCTTATCCTGAGAGAGAGCTGCTGCTGTGAGAAGATGAGGGAGTTGGGGATCAGAGCTCAAGAAGCCCTGGTAGACACTTCCTGGGGTGTGTGTGACCCCTGGTAATAGACAGAGTGCAAGGTGTTCTCCCCGTTGGGGTGGAAACCTTGCCATGATGGACTCCTGGAAGCTGGAAGCTGAGGACCAAGCAGCTGTGACGGGACCCTATGTGTTAGGGGCCTCCTTAAAATGTCCCGCCCAATAAGGAAGCCTGGTTTGAACTGTTTATGCACTGTGACTGTCTTTGTCTATTAAGCAGACCTACATTCTCCAGGGACCCTGCCTGTGAATCCCTATAGGGGAACTATCCTTGGCTTTGGAGGAAACTTCTCCTAAAGCTGTTGGAGCTCTGGCAAGGTATATATATTGGGTGGCTGGAGGGGGTTCCCACAAATTTGGATGCCCTAAAGGTACGAACCAAAAAACGTAATGGTTAAAATCCCGGGTTTTGTTCCATTTTAAGCCAAATAAAAAATACACTATTATACAATATACATTAGGAATGCATTTGTAAAGGCACGGTCTGTGCAAAAATATTAAACGTACATACTCTCCACGGAGCTGATTGCCCCTATTTCAGTAAAGTCTGAGAATTACCTCCACCAGAGGTGCTGACCATCCCCGCTTACTACAATGGGCCGTGATCACCTTGCTTCCTCCTTGCATCACTCACTGTGACTGGCCACCGGTAGAGGGAGCGTACTGAGTGCTGCCACACCCACTCTATTGTAGTGAATGGAGCACCACAGACAGTCAAAGTGACATCTTATGTGATATCTTATGTGTATACTGTATGTTCTCTGTATCTTATGTATATACTGTATGTTCTCTGTATCTTATGTGTATACTGTATGTTCTCTGTATCTTATGTATATACTGTATGTTCTCTGTATCTTATGTGCATACTGTATGTTCTCTGTATCTTATGTGCATACTGTATGTTCTCTGTATCTTATGTGTATACTGTATGTTCTCTGTATCTTATGTGTATACTGTATGTTCTCTGTATCTTATGTATATACTGTATGTTCTCTTTATCTTATGTATATACTGTATGTTCTCTGTATCTTATGTGTATACTGTATGTTCTCTGTATCTTATGTGTATACTGTATGTTCTCTGTATCTTATGCATATACTGTATGTTCTCTGTATCTTATGTGTATACTGTATGTTCTCTGTATCTTATGTGCATACTGTATGTTCTCTGTATCTTATGTGTATACTGTATGTTCTCTGTATCTTATGTGTATACTGTATGTTCTCTGTATCTTATGTATATACTGTATGTTCTCTTTATCTTATGTATATACTGTATGTTCTCTGTATCTTATGTGTATACTGTATGTTCTGTGTATCTTATGTGTATACTGTATGTTCTCTGTATCTTATGTGTATACTGTATGTTCTCTGTATCTTATGTGTATACTATATGTCCTCTTTATCTTATGTGTATACTGTATGTTCTCTTTATCTTATGTATATACTGTATGTTATCTTTATCGTATGTATATACTAGAGATGAGCGAACTTTTGAAAAATTCGATTCGACTGATTCGCCGAATTTTCCGACAAAAATCGTTTCGACCCGAATAAATTCGCGACGAATCGCTATTAAAAACGGCTATTTCTGAGCCTCCTAGAGCCTCAATAGGGTTGTAAACCATTCTGCCTTGCTGTAACACGCACAGGATGCGTGCTGGGTTAGTTAAATAATACTTTGAAGAAATATCACATGCAGATCAGAGGCATCGCTAATAGAATTGCAGAGCGGCACAATTGCAGAGAGTTGAAGTGGCATCACTATGAGGGGCAGAAGGAGCCCAAACATTGCTTTAAAGAGACACTGGAGTTGGCAGCAGCAGGAGCCCAAAAATTGGATGAATCACACCCTGGAGTTGGCAGGAGTTGACAGCAGCAGCAGCAGCAGGAGCCCAAATATTACTTTAAAGAGACCCTGGGGTTGGCCTCGGGAGCCCAAAAATTGGATGAATCACACCCTGGAGTTGGCAGCAGCAGCAGTAGGAGCCCAAATATACACTGGAGTTGGCTTCAGGAGCCCAAAAATTGGATGAATCACACCCTGGAGTTGGCAGAAGTTAGCAGCAGCAGCAGCAGCAGCAGGAGCCCAAATATACACCGGAGTTGGCTTCAGGAGCCCAAAAATTGGATGAATCACACCCTGGAGTTGGCAGGAGTTGACAGTAGCAGCAGCAGCAGCCCAAATATTACATTAAAGAGACCCTGGGGTTGGCCTCAGGAGCCCAAAAATTGGATGAATCACACCCTGGAGTTGGCAGCAGCAGCAGCAGGAGCCCAAATATACACTGGAGTTGGCTTCAGGAGCCCAAAAATTGGATGAGTCACACCCTGCAGTTGGCAGGAGTTGACAGCAGCAGCAGCAGCAGGAGCCCAAATATACACTGGAGTTGGCTTCAGGAGCCCAAAAATTGGATGAATCACACCCTGGAGTTGGCAGCAGCAGCAGCAGGAGCCCAAATATACACTGGAGTTGGCTTCAGGAGCCCAAAAATTGGATGAATCACACCCTGCAGTTGGCAGGAGTTGACAGCAGCAGCAGCAGCAGCAGGAGCCCAAATATACACTGGAGTTGGCTTCAGGAGCCCAAAAGTTGGATGAATCACACCCTGGAGTTGGCAGAAGTTGGCAGCAGCAGCAGCAGCAGGAGCCCAAATATACACTGGAGTTGGCTTCAGGAGCCCAAAAATTGGATGAATCACACCCTGGAGTTGGCAGGAGTTGGCAGTAGCAGCAGCAGGAGCCCAAATATACACTGGAGTTGGCTTCAGGAGCCCAAAAATTGGATGAATCACACCCTGGAGTTGGCAGGAGTTGACAGCAGCAGCAGCAGCAGGAGCCCAAATATTACATTAAAGAGACCCTGGGGTTGGCCTCAGGAGCCCAAAAATTGGATGAATCACACCCTGGAGTTGGCAGCAGCAGCAGCAGGAGCCCAAATATACACTGGAGTTGGCTTCAGGAGCCCAAAAATTGGATGAATCACACCCTGCAGTTGGCAGGAGTTGACAGCAGCAGCAGCAGGAGCCCAAATATACACTGGAGTTGGCTTCAGGAGCCCAAAAATTGGATGAATCACACCCTGGAGTTGGCAGGAGTTGACAGTAGCAGCAGCAGGAGCCCAAATATACACTGGAGTTGGCTTCAGGAGCCCAAAAATTGGATGAATCACACCCTGCAGTTGGCAGGAGTTGACAGCAGCAGCAGGAGCCCAAATATTACATTAAAGAGACCCTGGGGTTGGCCTCAGGAGCCCAAAAATTGGATGAATCACACCCTGGAGTTGGCAGCAGCAGCAGCAGGAGCCCAAATATACACTGGAGTTGGCTTCAGGAGCCCAAAAATTGGATGAATCACACCCTGGAGTTGGCAGCAGCAGCAGCAGGAGCCCAAATATACACTGGAGTTGGCTTCAGGAGCCCAAAAATTGGATGAATCACACCCTGGAGTTGGCAGAAGTTGGCAGCAGCAGCAGCAGGAGCCCAAATATACACTGGAGTTGGCTTCAGGAGCCCAAAAATTGGATGAATCACACCCTGGAGTTGGCAGGAGTTGACAGTAGCAGCAGCAGGAGCCCAAATATACACTGGAGTTGGCTTCAGGAGCCCAAAAATTGGATGAATCACACCCTGCAGTTGGCAGGAGTTGACAGCAGCAGCAGGAGCCCAAATATTACATTAAAGAGACCCTGGGGTTGGCCTCAGGAGCCCAAAAATTGGATGAATCACACCCTGGAGTTGGCAGCAGCAGCAGCAGGAGCCCAAATATACACTGGAGTTGGCTTCAGGAGCCCAAAAATTGGATGAATCACACCCTGGAGTTGGCAGAAGTTGGCAGCAGCAGCAGGAGCCCAAATATACACTGGAGTTGGCTTCAGGAGCCCAAAAATTGGATGAATCACACCCTGGAGTTGGCAGAAGTTGGCAGCAGCAGCAGCAGCAGGAGCCCAAATATACACTGGAGTTGGCTTCAGGAGCCCAAAAATTGGATGAATCACACCCTGGAGTTGGCAGAAGTTGGCAGAAGCAGCAGCAGGAGCCCAAATATACACTGGAGTTGGCTTCAGGAGCCCAAAAATTGGATGAATCACACCCTGGAGTTGGCAGCAGCAGCAGCAGGAGCCCAAATATACACTGGAGTTGGCTTCAGGAGCCCAAAAATTGGATGAATCACACCCTGGAGTTGGCAGAAGTTGGCAGCAGCAGCAGCAGGAGCCCAAATATACACTGGAGTTGGCTTCAGGAGCCCAAAAATTGGATGAATCACACCCTGGAGTTGGCAGGAGTTGACAGTAGCAGCAGCAGGAGCCCAAATATACACTGGAGTTGGCTTCAGGAGCCCAAAAATTGGATGAATCACACCCTGCAGTTGGCAGGAGTTGACAGCAGCAGCAGGAGCCCAAATATTACATTAAAGAGACCCTGGGGTTGGCCTCAGGAGCCCAAAAATTGGATGAATCACACCCTGGAGTTGGCAGCAGCAGCAGCAGCAGGAGCCCAAATATACACTGGAGTTGGCTTCAGGAGCCCAAAAATTGGATGAATCACACCCTGGAGTTGGCAGAAGTTGGCAGCAGCAGCAGCAGCAGGAGCCCAAATATACACTGGAGTTGGCTTCAGGAGCCCAAAAATTGGATGAATCACACCCTGGAGTTGGCAGAAGTTGGCAGCAGCAGCAGCAGGAGCCCAAATATACACTGGAGTTGGCTTCAGGAGCCCAAAAATTGGATGAATCACACCCTGGAGTTGGCAGCAGCAGCAGCAGGAGCCCAAATATACACTGGAGTTGGCTTCAGGAGCCCAAAAATTGAATGAATCACACCCTGGAGTTGGCAGCAGCAGCAGCAGGAGCCCAAATATACACTGGAGTTGGCTTCAGGAGCCCAAAAATTGGATGAATCACACCCTGGAGTTGGCAGGAGTTGACAGTAGCAGCAGCAGGAGCCCAAATATTACATTAAAGAGACCCTGGGGTTGGCCTCAGGAGCCCAAAAATTGGATGAATCACACCCTGGAGTTGGCAGCAGCAGCAGCAGGAGCCCAAATATACGCTGGAGTTGGCTTCAGGAGCCCAAAAATTGGATGAATCACACCCTGCAGTTGGCAGGAGTTGACAGCAGCAGCAGCAGCAGGAGCCCAAATATACACTGGAGTTGGCTTCAGGAGCCCAAAAATTGGATGAATCACACCCTGGAGTTGGCAGCAGCAGCAGCAGGAGCCCAAATATACACTGGAGTTGGCTTCAGGAGCCCAAAAATTGGATGAATCACACCCTGCAGTTGGCAGGAGTTTACAGCAGCAGCAGCAGGAGCCCAAATATACACTGGAGTTGGCTTCAGGAGCCCAAAAATTGGATGAATCACACCCTGGAGTTGGCAGAAGTTGGCAGCAGCAGCAGCAGCAGGAGCCCAAATATACACTGGAGTTGGCTTCAGGAGCCCAAAAATTGGATGAATCACACCCTGGAGTTGGCAGGAGTTGGCAGTAGCAGCAGCAGGAGCCTAAATATACACTGGAGTTGGCTTCAGGAGCCCAAAAATTGGATGAGTCACACCCTGGAGTTGGCAGGAGTTGACAGCAGCAGCAGCAGCAGCAGGAGCCCAAATATTACATTAAAGAGACCCTGGGGTTGGCCTCAGGAGCCCAAAAATTGGATGAATCACACCCTGGAGTTGGCAGCAGCAGCAGCAGGAGCCCAAATATACACTGGAGTTGGCTTCAGGAGCCCAAAAATTGGATGAATCACACCCTGCAGTTGGCAGGAGTTGACAGCAGCAGCAACAGGAGCCCAAATATACACTGGAGTTGGCTTCAGGAGCCCAAAAATTGGATGAATCACACCCTGGAGTTGGCAGGAGTTGACAGTAGCAGCAGCAGCAGGAGCCCAAATATACACTGGAGTTGGCTTCAGGAGCCCAAAAATTGGATGAATCACACCCTGGAGTTGGCAGAAGTTGGCAGCAGCAGGAGCCCAAATATACACTGGAGTTGGCTTCAGGAGCCCAAAAATTGGATGAATCACACCCTGGAGTTGGCAGCAGCAGCAGCAGGAGCCCAAATATACACTGGAGTTGGCTTCAGGAGCCCAAAAATTGGATGAATCACACCCTGGAGTTGGCAGAAGTTGGCAGCAGCAGCAGCAGGAGCCCAGATATACACTGGAGTTGGCTTCAGGAGCCCAAAAATTGGATGAATCACACCCTGGAGTTGGCAGGAGTTGACAGTAGCAGCAGCAGGAGCCCAAATATACACTGGAGTTGGCTTCAGGAGCCCAAAAATTGGATGAATCACACCCTGCAGTTGGCAGAAGTTGGCAGCAGCAGCAGCAGGAGCCCAAATATACACTGGAGTTGGCTTCAGGAGCCCAAAAATTGGATGAATCACACCCTGGAGTTGGCAGGAGTTGACAGTAGCAGCAGCAGGAGCCCAAATATTACATTAAAGAGACCCTGGGGTTGGCCTCAGGAGCCCAAAAATTGGATGAATCACACCCTGGAGTTGGCAGCAGCAGCAGCAGGAGCCCAAAAAATGGCCTAAAGACATAAATATGTTTTGCACCATTTGGAAAGTGTAAAACGTGGCACCATGCTGAATCTAGTCGCATGCATCAGGCATTGGTGGGTGGAAATCCTGGCTGATCCATCCCTGATTCATTTTGACAAAGGTGAGTCTCTCCACATTTTTAGTTGACAGACGAGTTCTCCTCGCCGTAACTATGGCCCCCGCCGCACTAAACACCCGCTCAGATGGCACGCTACTTGCCGGGCAGGACAGCTTTTCCAGGGCAAACTCTGCTAGTTGCGGCCACAAATCAAGTTTGGCTGCCCAGAAGTCCAGCGGATCCTCAAGGTGTGTTGGCATGGTCATGTCAAAGTATGACATGACCTGCTGGTTGAGGTCCTGCTCCAGGTCTTCCTGCTGCTCATGAGTAGCCTCACTATGCGGGTGTAGAAAGCTACTCATTAGCGACTGAAGACTGAGGCTGCTGCTGCTGCTCCTGCCAACCGCCCCAGCGGCCATGGCAGTGGAAGGTGAGCGCAGAGGTCCCCTCGAGTCAGACCTGCGAGAGTATGGACCATGGCGCAGATAGGCATCGGCCAACTGCCTACGTAGAATGTCTTTGTAGTAGTTGAGTTTGTCCTCCCTCTCGGTGGGTTTAAAAAATGCCCCCATTTTGTGCCGGAAGCGAGGGTCCAATAAGGTGGACAGCCAGAAGTCATCCCGCCGACAGATGGAAACAATTCTGGGGTCACTACGCAAGCACGTGAGCATGCTTCGTGCCATTTGCGCAAGTGACTCGGATGGACTACCTGTCTCCATCTCCACTGCATACTGCCACGGTGTGCCCGGGTCCTCTGTCTCGCCTTCCTCAAAAACCTCTAGCTCCTCTGGCTGCTCCTGCTCCTCCTCTCCTGTCCGCTGACTAGATAAACCAGCCATTTCGCCAAGCCTAAACTGTGTTTCGCTGGGCAACTCCTCCTCCTCCTCTTCCTCCTCCTCCTCCAGTTCAGCTCCAACGGGGTTCATGTGGCCGTAAGATGTAAACGCCATGTCTCCAGTGCCCTGACCAGCCATGGTTTCCAACATGTGCTGTAGTACATGAAGCAGTGGAATCACGTCATTCATCCCGTAATCCTGCCGACTGACAAATAAAGTGGCTTCCTCAAAGGGCCTGAGCAAACGGCAGGTGTCACGTATGAGCTGCCACTGGTTGACATTGAAGTTACACAGGGGAGTCCCCCTATCTGCTTGGATCATCAGGAAATCCGTGATGGCTTTTCTCTGTTCATATAATCGGTCCAACATGTGAAGGGTGGAATTCCAACGGGTGGAAACATCGCAAATCAGACTATGTTGGGGGATACCATTCTGACGCTGTAGCTCAAGAAGGGTGTGTTTGGCGGTGTAGGAGTGGCTGAAGTGCATGCAAAGTTTCCTTGAAGTTGTTAGGATGTCCTGCAGATGGGGGGAACACTTCAGAAACCGCTTGACAACCAGATTGAAGACGTGAGCCATGCAGGGGGCATGGGTCAGGCTTCCTTGGCGCAGCGCAGACAAAATGTTCTTCCCATTGTCGGTAACCATGATTCCCATTTTAAGTTTTCTCGGAGTAAGCCATGTTTGGATTTCCTGATGAATACATTTAAGCAGTTCCTCCCCTGTGTGACTCCGTTCGCCAAGACAAACCATGTGAAGCACTGCGTGACACCTCCGTGCCCTGCACACATGGTAGACTGGAGGGGCACTGAGACTTGAGCCTAGAGTGGAGGGTGAGGAGATGGCGGAGGATGAGGAGGCCGAGTCGCACGGTGTCACAGGTCCAATGGGCAGAGAGCGCGGAGGCCGAAGCGGCGTGACCTGTCCAAGTTGCTGCTGCTGCTGCAAAGGGACCACATTCACCCAGTGGGCCGTAAATGACATGTACTGCCCCTGACCGTAGTTACAGCTCCAGATGTCGGCGCTGCCATGTATTTTGCTACACACCGACAGGCTCAAGGACTGGCCCACCTTCTGTTCAACAAAAGTGTGCAGCGCTGGTACTGCCTTCTTGGCAAAGAAATGACGGCTTGGGACTCTCCACCTCGGCTCAGCACAAGCCATCAGTTCTCTGAAAGGTGCAGATTCCACCACCTGAAAAGGGAGCGACTGCAGCACCAGCAACTTGGACAGGAGCACATTCAGCTTCTGCGCCGTAGGATGAGTGGGCGCATACTGCTGTCTCTTGGACATGGCTTCGCTGATGGATTGCTGGCGGGATGCATGACTTGGAGGAGGAGGAGGAGGAGCAGGAGCGACAGAGGATGGGTATGACGCACAGCTGCCTTCGGCTGAGGTGCTGGAGCCTTGGCTGGCAGAAATTGGGAGCTCACTTGGTGAGGAAGCAGACTGGACCACCCCTTGGGAGCCTCGGTTCTCCCAGGTCGTTTTATGGTGACGCATCATATGTTGACGCAGGTCCGTGGTGCCAACATTTGGACCCTGGCCACGCTTCACCTTTTGCCTACATATCTTGCATGTGGCCATGTTACCCTCCTGCGGATGCCTCAGGAAAAACTGCCACACTGCCGAGTAGCTACTTTTCCCACCCCCTGGCCTCACTGATTCACTGCTGCTGTTGCCAACTCCAGGAACCCCTGCTCCACTACCTCCCGATAAGGTAGACTGCCGCACAGCAGGTGCTCTACCCCGGCCCCGGCCGGCTTCAGCCTTTGGAATTGTGCCCCCATGCTGACTGCTACCACCTTGCTGCCTCAGCTGCTGACTCCGGGGCAACCTGCGCCCCTCTTCTCCTGATGATGACGATGAAGCCCCTTCATCACCCGGCTCCCAAGTGCGATCGGCTTCATCGTCATCATCATCATCACCGAGTTGTGGCTGTACGTCACTGATGTTCGTGGATTCGTCAACAGTGTCTGGCGCAGGAGCTGGAACGCTCGCAGCACCCACGACACTGTCCACATCACTATTTGTCTGCCTAGCTAAAGAAGCCACCTCCATTTCTTGGCTGGGCAGTAGCTGCTGACTGTCCTCCTGTATCTGATCGTCCTCCTCACTAAAGAGTGGAGCTGAACCCAAAGCATAGGATACGTCGCTGGGGGAGGGAACGGCGTAGGACAGAGGCAATGGGAGGACAGGGACTGCTCTCGGGGCATGCCAACTCAGGGTTGTGTCAGAGGAACCTACCGACCCTAGACTGGGGGTCTCAGACGTAAGTTGTGATGATGTTGTTGATGAGCGCGTCAACCAATCTACCACGGCAGATGCGTTACTGGTGGAGACCCGACCGCTAGCAGATACTGGCAGATTAGGTCTCTCAGCGTGACTCCTGCTGCTACTGGCCCCCAGTCTGATGCGAGCTCTGCCTGCGGAATCTTGGCCTCTGCCACTCCTCTTTTCACTTCCAGGCACTTGTCTGCCCGACATAGTCTAACTGGCGTGGTAGTAGGTGATATTTAAAGAACCCCTGGGCAGCGGTGGGTCTATATGAAACAGAAAATAATGCACACCAAAAGTGAGCAGTAACACTCAGCCTCCAACAGGCCTGCTTAGTGTAAATAAGAGAGCTGCTTAGTGTAAATAAAGAGGGGTATGCTATGTTACAGAATGGGATGCCCCAACAGAAGTGCACCTGGCAGGCAGCAGTAAGTCTATGCCCAGCAAAAGTGTCTTTATCAGGCTAATTTCAATTATAATAAGTGCAAATGGTTATATGGTCTTAAACAGAGGCTGCTGTAGTCACAGAATGGGATGCCACAACAGAAGTGGACCTGGCAGGGTCCAGAAGTACTATGCCCAGCAAGTGTCTTTATCAGGCTAATTTCAATTATAATAAGATCAAATGGTTATATGGTCTTAAACAGAGGCTGCTGTAGTCACAGAATGGGATGCCACAACAGAAGTGGACCTGGCAGGGTCCAGAAGTACTATGCCCAGCAAGTGTCTTTATCAGGCTAATTTCAATTATAATAAGATCAAATGGTTATATGGTCTTAAACAGAGGCTGCTGTAGTCACAGAATGGGATGCCACAACAGAAGTGGACCTGGCAGGGTCCAGAAGTACTATGCCCAGCAAAAGTGTCTTTATCAGGCTAATTTCAAATATGATAAGAGCAAATGCTTATATGGTCTTAAACAGAGGCTGCTTTAGTCACAGAATGGGATGCCCCCCAAAAATATCCAGTAGTACTATGCCCAGCAAAAGTGTCTTTATCAGGCAAATTTCAAATATGATAAGAGCAAATGCTTATATGGTCTTAAACAGAGGCTGCTTTAGTCACAGAATGGGATGCCCCCAAAAAATATCCAGTAGTACTATGCCCAGCAAAAGTGTCTTTATCAGGCTAATTTCAAATATGATAAGAGCAAATGCTTATATGGTCTTAAACAGAGGCTGGTGTTGTCACAGAATGGGATGCCCCCAAAAAAGATCCAGTAGTACTATGCCCAGCAAAAGTGTCTTTATCAGGCTAATTTCAAATATGATAAGAGCAAATGCTTATATGGTCTTAAACAGAGGCTGGTGTTGTCACAGAATGGGATGCCCCCAAAAAAGATCCAGTAGTACTATGCCCAGCAAAGGTGTCTTTATCAGGCTAATTTCAAATATGATAAGAGCAAATGCTTATATGGTCTTAAACAGAGGCTGCTTTAGTCACAGAATGGGATGCCCCCAAAAAATATCCAGTAGTACTATGCCCAGCAAAAGTGTCTTTATCAGGCTAATTTCAAATATGATAAGAGCAAATGCTTATATGGTCTTAAACAGAGGCTTCTTTAGTCACAGAATGGGATGCCCCCAAAAAATATCCAGTAGTACTATGCCCAGCAAAAGTGTCTTTATCAGGCTAATTTCAAATATGATAAGAGCAAATGGTTATATGGTCTTAAACAGAGGCTGCTTTAGTCACAGAATGGGATGCCCCCAAAAAATATCCAGTAGTACTATGCCCAGCAAAAGTGTCTTTATCAGGCTAATTTCAAATATGATAAGAGCAAATGCTTATGTGGTCTTAAACAGAGGCTGCTTTAGTCACAGAATGGGATGCCCCCAAAAAATATCCAGTAGTACTATGCCCAGCAAAAGTGTCTTTATCAGGCCTGATTTCTATGAGAATAAGTGCAAATGGTTATTATGCTATTAAATAGAGGCTGGTGTTGTCACAGAATGGGATGCCCCCAAAAAATATCCAGTAGTACTATGCCCAGCAAAAGTGTCTTTATCAGGCTAATTTCAAATATGATAAGAGCAAATGCTTATATGGTCTTAAACAGAGGCTGCTTTAGTCACAGAATGGGATGCCCCCAAAAAATATCCAGTAGTACTATGCCCAGCAAAAGTGTCTTTATCAGGCTAATTTCAAATATGATAAGAGCAAATGCTTATATGGTCTTAAACAGAGGCTGCTTTAGTCACAGAATGGGATGCCCCCCAAAAATATCCAGTAGTACTATGCCCAGCAAAAGTGTCTTTATCAGGCTAATTTCAAATATGATAAGAGCAAATGCTTATATGGTCTTAAACAGAGGCTGCTTTAGTCACAGAATGGGATGCCCCCAAAAAATATCCAGTAGTACTATGCCCAGCAAAAGTGTCTTTATCAGGCCTGATTTCTATGAGAATAAGTGCAAATGGTTATTATGCTATTAAATAGAGGCTGGTGTTGTCACAGAATGGGATGCCCCCCAAAAATATCCAGTAGTACTATGCCCAGCAAAAGTGTCTTTATCAGGCTAATTTCAAATATGATAAGAGCAAATGCTTATATGGTCTTAAACAGAGGCTGCTTTAGTCACAGAATGGGATGCCCCCAAAAAATATCCAGTAGTACTATGCCCAGCAAAAGTGTCTTTATCAGGCTAATTTCAAATATGATAAGAGCAAATGCTTATATGGTCTTAAACAGAGGCTGCTTTAGTCACAGAATGGGATGCCCCCAAAAAATATCCAGTAGTACTATGCCCAGCAAAAGTGTCTTTATCAGGCTAATTTCAAATATGATAAGAGCAAATGGTTATATGGTCTTAAACAGAGGCTGCTTTAGTCACAGAATGGGATGGCCGCAAAAAATATCCAGTAGTACTATGCCCAGCAAAAGTGTCTTTATCAGGCTAATTTCAAATATGATAAGAGCAAATGCTTATATGGTCTTAAACAGAGGCTGCTTTAGTCACAGAATGGGATGCCCCCAAAAAATATCCAGTAGTACTATGCCCAGCAAAAGTGTCTTTATCAGGCTAATTTCAAATATGATAAGAGCAAATGCTTATATGGTCTTAAACAGAGGCTGGTGTTGTCACAGAATGGGATGCCCCCAAAAAAGATCCAGTAGTACTATGCCCAGCAAAAGTGTCTTTATCAGGCTAATTTCAAATATGATAAGAGCAAATGCTTATATGGTCTTAAACAGAGGCTGCTTTAGTCACAGAATGGGATGCCCCCAAAAAATATCCAGTAGTACTATGCCCAGCAAAAGTGTCTTTATCAGGCTAATTTCAAATATGATAAGAGCAAATGCTTATATGGTCTTAAACAGAGGCTGCTTTAGTCACAGAATGGGATGCCCCCAAAAAATATCCAGTAGTACTATGCCCAGCAAAAGTGTCTTTATCAGGCTAATTTCAAATATGATAAGAGCAAATGCTTATATGGTCTTAAACAGAGGCTGCTTTAGTCACAGAATGGGATGCCCCCAAAAAATATCCAGTAGTACTATGCCCAGCAAAAGTGTCTTTATCAGGCTAATTTCAAATATGATAAGAGCAAATGCTTATATGGTCTTAAACAGAGGCTGCTTTAGTCACAGAATGGGATGCCCCCAAAAAAGATCCAGTAGTACTATGCCCAGCAAAAGTGTCTTTATCAGGCTAATTTCAAATATGATAAGAGCAAATGCTTATATGGTCTTAAACAGAGGCTGCTTTAGTCACAGAATGGGATGCCCCCAAAAAATATCCAGTAGTACTATGCCCAGCAAAAGTGTCTTTATCAGGCTAATTTCAAATATGATAAGAGCAAATGCTTATATGGTCTTAAACAGAGGCTGCTTTAGTCACAGAATGGGATGCCCCCAAAAAATATCCAGTAGTACTATGCCCAGCAAAAGTGTCTTTATCAGGCCTGATTTCTATGAGAATAAGTGCAAATGGTTATTATGCTATTAAATAGAGGCTGGTGTTGTCACAGAATGGGATGCCCCCAAAAAATATCCAGTAGTACTATGCCCAGCAAAAGTGTCTTTATCAGGCTAATTTCAAATATGATAAGAGCAAATGCTTATATGGTCTTAAACAGAGGCTGCTTTAGTCACAGAATGGGATGCCCCCAAAAAAGATCCAGTAGTACTATGCCCAGCAAAAGTGTCTTTATCAGGCTAATTTCAAATATGATAAGAGCAAATGCTTATATGGTCTTAAACAGAGGCTGCTTTAGTCACAGAATGGGATGCCCCCAAAAAATATCCAGTAGTACTATGCCCAGCAAAAGTGTCTTTATCAGGCTAATTTCAAATATGATAAGAGCAAATGCTTATATGGTCTTAAACAGAGGCTGCTTTAGTCACAGAATGGGATGCCCCCAAAAAATATCCAGTAGTACTATGCCCAGCAAAAGTGTCTTTATCAGGCTAATTTCAAATATGATAAGAGCAAATGCTTATATGGTCTTAAACAGAGGCTGCTTTAGTCACAGAATGGGATGCCTCACAGCAGACTTAAGATCAGTTCAGTATATATGCACTGTTAGTTAGTATAAGCAGCCTGAAAACGCTAACAAAGCCTGTGAGGCTGGATGAAAAAAAAAAAAAAAACTGACAGCCTCCGATTTTCCCTTCCTTTCCCTGTTTTTCGCTTACTTTCTGTCTGTCTCCTGTCTGTCTCCTGCCTGTCTCCAGCCTGTCCCTGTCTGTCCCTGCCTGTCTAACTGTCTGTCTCTCCCTCAGCTACACAGCGTTCTGTCTGTCACGAATGCAATAGAGAAATGATGCTGGAAAGCAAGATGGCCGGCCTTAAATATCGCTGTGACGTCACCGGGCTTGCTGGCTGCTGATAGGCTGCATGTGACTGTCCCAGCTTGCACTGGGGTGGGGTTGATGTCTGGACATGTCCCGTCCGCCATCTTAGAATGCCTGTAATGTAAATGAATGGATGTTAAAGGAAAACTTCGAGCGATCGAATCGCGGGGAAATTCGGATTCGATCCGAATCGAATTTTTCCTGAAATTCGGATCGAATCCGGGTTCGTCCGGATCGATTCACTCATCCCTAGTATATACTGTATGTTCTCTTTATCTTATGTATATACTGTATGTTCTCTGTATCTTATGTGTATACTGTATGTTCTCTTTATCTTATGTATATACTGTATGTTCTCTTTATCTTATGTGTATACTGTATGTTCTCTTTATCGTATGTATATACTGTATGTTCTCTTTAACTTATGTATATACTGTATGTTCTCTGTATCTTATGTGTATACTGTATGTTCTCTTTATCGTATGTATATACTGTATGTTCTCTTTAACTTATGTATATACTGTATGTTCTCTGTATCTTATGTGTATTCTGTATGTTCTCTTTATCGTATGTATATACTGTATGTTCTCTTTATCTTATGTGTATACTGTATGTTCTCTTTATCTTATGTGTATATTGTATGTTCTCTTTATCTTATGTACAGTATATACTGTATGTTCTCTGTATCTTATGTACAGTATATACTGTATGTTCTCTGTATCTTATGTATATACTGTATGTTCTCTTTAACTTATGTGTATACTGTATGTTCTCTGTATCTTATGTATATACTGTATGTTCTCTTTATCTTATGTGTATACTGTATGTTCTCTTTATCTTATGTGTATACTGTATGTTCTCTGTATCTTATGTATATACTGTATGTTCTCTGTATCTTATGTATATACTGTATGTTCTCTTTATCTTAGGATAGATGTGTGCTTATCCCAGGCATGTTTAAATTCAGTGACTGTTGATTTTTCAACTACCTCTGCTGGAAGTTTGTTCCCAGCATCTACTACTCTAAAAACTATATGTAGCTCCGCACCACTGCTTAAATCAGGGTGTGCCGGTTATATACAGGTCCCAAACCTCAGTGGGACAAGCAATACTCACAAAAAGTGGGGTAATCCAGAGCACCCCCACTATGTACCTGTATATATACAACCGCACAACCACAAAATGTATCGTCTAATAATAACCCTTTATTTCATATCTGGGTATTGTTACAATATTGGGTCACACTTCTAAATTTAAAATCTATATTAAAAACATCAGGCCCACCGGGTCAATATATCAAGCTCTCATAAAAATGAATAATAGGTCCCTGTGAGTCAGTGAACCTGCGACCGATTATACAATAAAGTGCAAATGCAAGTAAGCTAATTAATATGAACTGTGCTATGTACTACAATAATAACTAAATACTGTGCAACCTACATATCAGTGCAAAAAAAAAAAACATAAAGTGCCATGTGCCAAATGAAATGGGTGAATGAGACCCTGTCTCCTAAACACTTAATACAACCAAGAAAAAGTAAAAAGTACAGAGACGACCTGAGGAAGTGATCCGGTGAGGATCACGCCACGCGTCGTTGTCCAGGTTTTGGCGGACCCCCGGGGAACAGCTCTGGATATTTGGTGAAGTACTTTTTACTTTTTAGTCCCAATTGATCCTCACTGATGCGTGTTTTCTTGGTTGTATTAAGTGTTTAGGAGACAGGGTCTCATTCACCCATTTCATTTGGCACATGGCACTTTATGTTTTGTTTTTTTTGCACTGATATGTAGGTTGCACAGTATTTAGTTATTATTGTAGTACATAGCACAGTTCATATTAATTAGCTTACTTGCATTTGCACTTTATTGTATAATCGGTCGCAGGTTCACTGACTCACAGGGACCTATTATTCATTTTTATGAGAGCTTGATATATTGACCCGGTGGGCCTGATGTTTTTAATATAGATTTGAAATTTAGAAGTGTGACCCAATATTGTAACAATACCCAGATATGAAATAAAGGGTTTTATTATTAGACGATACATTTTGTGGTTGTGCGGTTGTATATATACAGGTACATAGTGGGGGTGCTCTGGATTACCCCACTTTTTGTGAGTGTAACATCTACTACTCTTTCTGTAAAATAATTTTGTCTAACATTGCTCCTGATCTTCCCCCCGACTAGCTTCAGGTTGTGCCCCCTTGTTCTATCATTAAGTTTCTTTTTAAAAACACTTCCCTCCTGAACCTTATTCAATCCTGTCACATATTTAAAGTGGACCAACACCCAGGATTTTGACTATCCTGGGTCTTGGTCCACTTCGGTGGGGCACCCCCGATCGGGGTGCCCCGCTGTGTGAAACCCCCCCGAACCCCCCGAACTCACCTCTCCCTGCGCCGGCGGACAAGCTGCGGACAAGCGGCTCCTCCGCCGCCGCCTCCCGCGCGTCCCTCTTGACGCGCGGGCGCGCGCACGTCTAGAGGGGCGCGAGGGAGGCGGCGGCGGCCGGCCGCCACCGAAGATAAGGTAAGGAGTTTGGGGTGTTTGGGGGGGTTTCACCCCGCGGGACATCCCGATCTCGGATGTCCCGCGGGGAGGGAGGTGATCGGCCCGGGAATCTATAAGATTCCCGGGCCGATCACCTGTGGGTGTTGGTCCACTTTAAAGGTCTCCATCATGTCTCCTCTCTCCCTTCTTTCCTCCAAACTGTACAAATTAAGTTCTTTAAAGTGGACCTTCACCCTGAATAAGAGTCTACCGTATATACTCGAGTATAGGTCGACCCGAATATAAGCCGAGGCACCTAATTTTACCACAAAAAACTGGAAAAAGTTATTGACTCGAGTATAAGCCTAGGGTGGGAAATGCAGGCTGTGGATGTGATGACAGCAGCCATTAGGGACTCAGGTATAGGGGTCCAAGGGATGAAAAGGGGGCCCGGCTAGGTGGCCCTAATAATGGCCACTCTGACCTGAGACATGCAGGTTGCCACACTATTACTGCTGGTGTTGCTTATAAATGAGAGTGCCTCCCCCCCCCCCCCCCCCAGGCTGGTTTGCGCTGGGGCCCAATTCAAACTAGGGGCCAAGCCGTCACACATAGGTTTCTGTCATCTTCTCTTCCTTCATGTTTTCTCATTACCCCTCTCTCCCTTTTCTAAATTCACTCTTTACTACTTTTTAAATTCTCTTTTCCACATTCTGTCCATCTCTTGTTCCAACTTCTGGAAGTATTACTCTTTTTCCCATCTTTTCTTCTCCTCAGGTTGGCCCTGGATATCATATGTGTGCTCACTTGGCATCATTAACAGTTAACAACAATTAAAAATAAAAAAAACCCAGTGGTCCCCCCCACACTTACCTGTTGTTGCGCGCTGGCCACCTCCGTTCCCTCTGCCACCGCCACTGCCTCCGCACTCACAAACGCGCGCTGGCCACCTCCGTTCCCTCTGCCGCCGCCACTGCCTCCGCCGCTCTCACAAACGCACGCAGGAACTTCCTGGTTGTTGCGCGCCGGTTGGTGGGCGTGCCCCATGTGGTCGGCGTCCACCAACCTGCGCGCAACAGCCAGTAAGTGTCAGTGTGTGTGAGAGCGGCCACTGACTCGAGTATAAGCCGAGGCGGCTTTTTTCAGCCCAAAAAGTGGGCTGAAAAACTCGGCTTATACTCGAGTATATACGGGTATCTTATATGTTTCCCACACCCTGTACATACAGATTGCTCACATTAAAAATCATCCTACCTGCATCTACTGCATGTTATGAGCCTTTAAACATCCAAGATGGCGGCTTATGGAAGCCGCCATCTTATCAGGCAGCCTGCAAACAGGAAGTGCCTCTTGACTGTGCTGCTCTGCATTCTGGGACTGCTGGCCTTTACCTGACCCCAGCTCTGCTCTGTCTGAGCAAAGCACAGCTATAACCCGCCCCCCTGCACCTTATCCCACTCTCCTCTCCTCAGTAAGTGTGATGCTTCTGAGTCAAGATGGCGGCGCCCGTATCCTAAATTCCTGAACAAAGTTGCAGCCCAGTGGGGGAAAGAATAATAAGTTGGTGACTAAAAACGTAAAATATATTAATTTTAGATGCTGCGGAATCATTTTTTAAGAGTTTGGGCTTTTCATTAAATCACGCTGAAGGTCCGGTTTAAGTCTCTCCTGATAAGTTTAAGTCCTTCCACCATTTTTGTTTCCGGCCTTTGGACACGTTGGACAGTTGCATGTCTTTTTGCAGGTAAGGTCTCCAGAACTGCACACAGTATTCTAGCTGTGGCCTCACCAGGGCTCTATACAGCGGCATCACAACCTCCCTCTTCCTACTGGTGATGCCTCGAGCTATGCAGCCGAGCATCCTGCTTGCTTTTCCCACTGCCTGGCTACACTGTCCAATCATCTTGCAGCTTTCAGTAATCAGTTTCCCTAAATCTCTCTCCTCCGAGGTCCTGGCTAACACAGTGCTGCCCATACGGTGCTCAGAGCAGGGATTCCTTCTACCCAAGTGCAGGATTTTACATTTAGAGACATTAAACTCTAGTTTCCACAGTTTTGACCATTTATCCGGTAAAGCTAAATCCTTTTCCATGTTGCAGACACCTCCAGGAATATCCACCCTATTACTAACCTTTGTATCATCAGCAAACAGACAAACTTTTCCTACCAAGCCTTCTCCTATGTCACTTACAAATATATTAAAAAGAATGGGGCCCAGGACAGAGCCTTGCTGCACACCACTTGTAACTCGCCTTTGTTCAGATTGCACACCATTTACAACAACGCTCTGATACCGATCCCTCAGCCAACTGGAAATCCACTGAACTATCCAGGGATTGAGTCCTACCTTCAATAACTTATCTATGATCCTTATGTGGTACAGTGTCAAAGGCTTTGCTAAAAACCAGGTAGAATCTTGGAAATGTTCCTGATTGATGCAAGAGTACGCCCACTCGGCTACAGGTGGCCAGATGGTTATTAGGTGAGTGTTGTTTTTGACCGGACAGGAACATTTCCAAGATTCTGATTGGTTGCTTAAAGGAAACTGCCCTAATTCTGAACCAGTTTTTCTTGAACCCGTCTGTGTTTTTGTTTAGAATAATGAAGAGCCGGAACCTCTGTCCCACTTTCATTGCTGTGTCACCATGTTGGTGCGATTTCTGACCCTATAAAGAGCGATGGAAAACAGCTCTGTTAATGGGACAAAAGTGAAGAGACCTCATTCCAACCCAGCAAAAGCATAGAAGTGGGATGGGTCCCGCGAGGGGAGGGAGGTGTATGGGGGTTACCGACATGGTTACAGGTTACAATTGGCCCTTGGGGTATCCCGAATTTGTGGGGGGTGGAAGGGGGTTACCGACATAGTTACAGGTTACAATTGGCCCTTGGGGTATCCCGAATTTGTATGCCCTGCAGTGTGAAACCCAATGGTTTCACTTGAAATGCGGAAAATGGGCCTCTAGCATCGTGCTGAGGATACCGCCTACCGCTTATGTGCTGCAGCAGGGCCGACGTCAGCACCCGGCAAGGCGGGGCAGCTGCCGGGGGGCCCACTAGCAGGGCTGGCCTTTGGGGTGTGCAACGGCACTTGACTGGCGGTGGACTGGGAGGGCACTGCCACAGCTGGTGCCCACATCTCCTGGAATGGCGGGTTCCACACAATGGGCATCTCGATTTATATTCCAGGGGAGGAAGTGCTGGGTTTTGTTCTGCTTTTAAGTTGCCCACCCCAGCTGATTTCCTATCCCTGGAGCATCCCAATCTGTGATACCCTACTGTGTGACACCCCCTGGGATCGCTGGCATTACCCACTATACAAGCAATTCCACCCCTGGGTTTTGGTCCGCTTTACAGGGGCATCTCAATTTGTGATGCCCCTGTTTGTGAAATAACCCCCCTGGTTTGGCTGTTAACCCAAAATGGAGATCCCACAGAGCATTCACCAGTTCCAGGAAAGTAATGAACAAAGGGAGGGGGGGTCACACACAGGGGCATCCAAAATCAGGAGGATCTAGATTCATTTAGTCTCCGAGGTCAGGTTTAACGGGGTTTGGTGCGCTTCAAAGTAGACCAAAACTAGAGTTTTGGTCCAAATAGCATGATCCTTAGGGGGCATCCAGATTTGGGACGTCCCTCGGTGATGTGATGCGACTCTTCACCACAAAGGGGCCCACTGAGACCATGCCGCCCAAGGGCCCACATAAACCTGGAGCCGGCCCTGTGCTGCGGGATCGATTCCCAAAGGTGCTCCAGCAACATGCTCAGCAATACTCTGCAGGCCCATGTGCCGCCCTGCCAGCATATATAAACGGCTGGCGATTGGTGAGAGCAGAAGAGGGGAGGGGCCAATGGACTGCGGGATTGTGGAGAAAGTAAGAATACACGTTTACCAATGGGTTTCATCGCAGCAGGTCTGGATCCCCCATATGAGGGTCTTTTAAAGTGAACCAAAACCCAGGATTTTGACTATCTTGCGTTTTGGTCCTTTCCACTGGGGCACCCCGATCAGGGATGCCCCGCTGCATGAAAAACCCCAGAACGCCCCAAAAAAACTCACATCCTCCGAGTCCTACGACGCATGCAAGGCCGCCCGTCCAATCAGAATGCTCAGATCCGATCAAGCCCCTGCGTCCAGGAGCTTGTCTATGGCAAGCGAATCCAAGGGCGCTAGTGGACGCATCCCCTGCTTCCCTCTAAAAGGGAGCCATTCACAAACGCCTGGCATGGACACACACCCTGCTGGAGGGATAGTGGGTATGTGGCTGCTGCTCGCACATGCACCATTGGATCAGGAGAGAAGGTGAGTTTATGGGCGACCTGGGGGGTTTTACACAGCGGGGCATCCCCATTCTGGATGCCCCGGGGGGGGAGAATCAATCGGCCCGGGAATCTTATAGATTCCTGGGCCGATCTCTGTGGGTGTTGGTCCACTTTAAAGTGGACCTATAACCTCTAAATCTGACTAAGGCCCTTATTCATGAAGGGATAGCGTCAGGTAGTGCCTTGTAAATGACAGGTAGAGACAGGTGAACACCGGACATGGCAGCAATTACACATTTATCAAGCGGATTCTGTTGAGCGACTGGGATAACGCCATGTAGCGTCCGATTCATCATTATCCCAGCCTTAGCGTACAGCGCCGGCGTTCAGCCTTGCAGAGCGCCACGTCTTACCTATCGCTACCTGTCGCTCTCCCATACATTTCAATGGACGTTCTTTTACTGCTCTTTAAACAGGGGGTTTTTATTATTAATTTTTTTTTATTCTCAAATAATGTTGGGATCTTTCCTGGCCTAGAAAAAGCCATTTTTAATTTTTTTTTAATTTTTATATATATAATTATGCAAAATTGTCATTACAGGTCTGGCATTAATGTGTTCATGTTACAATGTTATTACAATGTAATTCCATATGTTTTCGCTTTGTTACTAGTGGATACATGTTCAAAAACAGCCTTTAATCACATAGGCTCCGGCGCTCTGGTCTACAGCGAAGCATTTTTGAGCGCCAGCGGTGTGTGAGGCTGTTTCTTTGATGAATATGGTGTGAGTCCGTCGCACTGACCAGTCGCTACCATGCACTCCCGTACAGCTCTGTACTGGTCATATAGCGACTCCTCACAATGTATTCATCAATGCTGCACAGCGACTGAGGCGCTCTGTACTAGCGAACCACGGCCGAGCACAGCGACTACTAGCGGGCGCTCTGAAATGCCTGCTACAGACGCTCATCTGTCGCTTCCTAGTAATGAATCAGCCTGTAAGTGCCCCTGGAGCATCCCACTTCGGTCCCTGTGCAGATCCAGAATCAATTACTGTTCCAGGGCTCCCTGCAGCTATGGCCCAGCCATTCAGATAGGGTGTGGGTGGAAGCTCGCTGCAGATTGCAGGGAGACTGGGGATGCGGCCAATCACTATGTACATGGTCTATTCCAAACAGTGCTTTGCATTAGTATGCACCCCATAAACGCTGATTGGATAAGGACCTGCACCTCCGCAGTGAGAACAGCGGAAAGGTGAGTTGTGTGGGTAATCTGGGCAGGTCTCACAAGGCAGGTCATTCAAAATCAAGATGCCCCAGGAAAACAGGAAAATTATGAGGATAGGCCCACTGATTCTGATGAGTGTCGGTGCTCTTTAAACTCCTGTGAAAATGAAATGCTACTATAGGTTTCATCAGGGGTGGACTGGCCATAGGAGACCCGGGACAATGCCCGGTAGGCCGCACTGCTTTGGGGCCAGTTGGGCTGCTGATTTTAACACCCACATTTAATCCCTGCCCCCTTAGTCTCCCTCTCAGCCCCCTGTACCCAGCCCCACTGTATGCACAAGCCAAGGAACCCCAGCCCCTAATGTTATAGGCCCAACATAATAGTTGGGGGGCCACAGCAGAGATGTCTCGGGCCGGCCAGGGGCTGGTAAAATCCAGGGCTGATTTTTGTCCCCAGTCCGCCACTGGGTTTCATTGAGCACAGTTAGCAGTGGCTGAAGTTCGTGTTCAGGAACCCGAACTCGCAAAGTTAGTTCGTAAACTTGCAAAGTTCGGTATAAACTCGCACAGTATAAACTCGCAAAGTTTGTAAACTTGCAAAGTTCGGTAAAAACTCGCAAAGTTCGGTATAAACTCGCAAAGTTCGGTATAAACTCGCAAAGTTTGGTATAGACTCGCAAAGTTCGTAAACTTGCAAAGTTCGGTAAAAACTCGCAAAGTTCGGTATAAACTCGCAAAGTATAAACTCGCAAAGTTCGGTATAGACTCGCAAAGTTCGTAAACTTGCAAAGTTCGGTATAAACTCGTAGAGTATAAACTCGCAAAGGTATAAACTTGCAAAATGCTTCGCAAGTTTGGTATAAACTCGCAAAGTTCGGTATAAACTCGCAAAGTTCGGTATAAACTCGCAAAGTTCGGTATAAACTCGCAAAGTTCGGTATAAACTCGTAAAGTATAAACTCGCAAAGTTTGTAAACTTGCAAAGTTCGGTATAAACTCGTAAAGTATAAACTCGCAAAGTATAAACTCGCAAAGTATAAACTAGCAAAGTTCGGTATAGACTCGCAAAGTTCGTAAACTTGCAAAGTTCAGTATAAACTCGCAAAGTATAAACTCGCAAAGGTATAAACTTGCAAAATGCTTCGCAAAGTTCGGTAAACTCGCAAAGTTCGGTATAAACTCGTAAACTTGCAAAGTTCAGTAAAAACTCGCAAAGTTCGGTATAAACCCGCAAAGTTCGGCAAAAACTCGCAAAGTTCGGTAAAAACTCGCAAAGTTCAGTATAAACTCGCAAAGTATAAACTCGCAAAGTTCGGTATAAACCCGCAAAGTTCGGCATAAACTCGCAAAGTTTGGTAAAAACTCGCAAAGTTCAGTATAAACTCGCAAAGTTCGGTATAAACTCGCAAAGTTCAGTATAAACTCGCAAAGTTCGTAAACTTGCAAAGTTCGGTATATACTCGTAAAGTATAAACTCGCAAAGTTCGTAAACTTGCAAAGTTTGGTAAAAACTCGCAAAGTTCAGCATAAACTCGCAAAGTTCGGTATAAACCCGCAAAGTTCGGCATAAACTCGCAAAGTTTGGTAAAAACTCGCAAAGTTCAGTATAAACTCGCAAAGTTCGGTATAAACTCGCAAAGTTCAGTATAAACTCGCAAAGTTCGTAAACTTGCAAAGTTCGGTATATACTCGTAAAGTATAAACTCGCAAAGTTCGTAAACTTGCAAAGTTTGGTAAAAACTCGCAAAGTTCAGCATAAACTCGCAAAGTTCGGTATAAACTCGCAAAGTTCGTAAACTTGCAAAGTTCGGTAAAAACTCGCAAAGTTTGGTATAAACTCGCAAAGTATAAACTCGCAAAGTTCGGTATAGACTCGCAAAGTTCATAAACTTGCAAAGTTTGGTATAAACTCGCAAAGTTCGGTATAAACTCGTAGAGTATAAACTCGCAAAGGTATAAACTTGCAAAATGCTTCGCAAGTTTGGTATAAACTCGCAAAGTTCGGTATAAACTCGCAAAGTTCGGTATAAACTCGCAAAGTTTGTAAACTTGCAAAGTTCGGTATAAACTCGTAAAGTATAAACTCGCAAAGTATAAACTCGCAAAGTTCGGTATAGACTCGCAAAGTTCGTAAACTTGCAAAGTTCGGTATAAACTCGCAAAGGTATAAACTTGCAAAATGCTTCGCAAAGTTCGGTAAACTCGCAAAGTTCGGTATAAACTCGTAAACTTGCAAAGTTCAGTAAAAACTCGCAAAGTTCGGTATAAACCCGCAAAGTTCGGCATAAACTCGCAAAGTTCGGTAAAAACTCGCAAAGTTCAGTATAAACTCGCAAAGTATAAACTCGCAAAGTTCGGTATAAACCCGCAAAGTTCGGCATAAACTCGCAAAGTTCGGTAAATACTCGCAAAGTTCAGTATAAACTCGCAAAGTATAAACTCGCAAAGTTCGGTATAAACTCGCAAAGTTCGGTATAAACTCGCAAAGTTCGGTATAAACTCGCAAAGTTCGGTATAAACTCGCAAAGTTCGGTATATACTTGTAAAGTATAAACTCGCAAAGTTTGTAAACTTGCAAAGTTCGGTATAAACTCGCAAAGTATAAACTCGCAAAGGTATAAACTTGCAAAATGCTTCGCAAAGTTCGGTAAACTCGCAAAGTTCGGTATAAACTCGTAAACTTGCAAAGTTCAGTAAAAACTCGCAAAGTTCGGTATAAACCCGCAAAGTTCAGCATAAACTCGCAAAGTTCGTAAACGTGCAAAGTTCGGTAAAAACTCGCAAAGTTCAGTATAAACTCGCAAAGTATAAACTCGCAAAGTTCGGTATAGACTCACAAAGTTCGTAAACTTGCAAAGTTCGGTATAAACACACAGAGTTCGGTATAAATTCGCAAAGTATAAACTCGCAAAGTTCGGTATAGATTCGCAAAGTTCGTAAACTTGCAAAGTTTTGATACCTGGCATTAGTAATGAAGGGCGGGCTGATTCATTACTAGCGCCAGGTACCGACAGATGAGCGTCTGTAGCGAGGCATTGAGAGCGACCTCTAGTAGTTGCTGTGCTCGGCCATGGTTTGCTGTTTCAGAGCGTCTCAGTCACTGGCCGGCATTAATAAATATATTGTGTGAGTCGCTCTAACACCAGTACAGCGCTATATGGGAGCGAACGGTAGCGACTGGTCAGTGCGAGCGACTCACACCATATTCATCAAAGAGACAGTCTCACACAACGCCGGCGCTCAAGCTGTGTGATTAAAGTCCGTTTTTGAACACATATCCACCAGTAACAAAGCGAAAACACATGGAATGACATTGTTATAACACTGTGACATTAACACTTTAATGCCAGAACTGTAATGACAATTCTGCATAAAAATGTAAAAAAATCAAGAACGTTTCGAAATGTGACTCTTTCTAGGCCAGGAGAGGTCACACAATGATTTGATTGAAAAATAAAAATATTAAAAGAAAGCCCTGTTTAAAGAGAAGAAAAGTAACATCCATTGAAATGTATAGGAGAGCGACAGGTAGCGACAGGTAATACCAGGCTCTGGAAGCTAGAGCACCGGCGCTATACGCTGAGCCGTCTGTGATGATGAATCGGTCGCTACATGGCGCTGTTAGAGTCGCTCACCGGAATCACTTTGATAAATGTGGTATTGCGTACAGCGCCCGACGTTCACCGTTCGCTACGAGGCGCTACCTGGCGCTGCCAGTCGTTACCTGGCGCTATGGCTTGATGAATAAACCCCAAAGTTTTACTGTCACAATGTTATACAATGTCATTCCATGTGTTTTTGCTTTGTTACTGGTGGATATGTGTTCTGAAAGAGACTTTGATCACACAGCGTCTGGCGCTCTATGCTACAGCACCCAGATCCAGAGCGACTTCGCTGTGTGTGTGTCTTTTTTTTTTTAATAATCTATATTTAAAGATTTTGCATTTTTATACATTACATACATTTAGACATACAATACAGGGTAAAAAGGGTGTGGGTGAGGAAATCGGGAACACTATTCGCTAAAGCGCAAGCATTATACACTATAAAGCAGAGAGGTTGCAACAACAGCACCCAGACCGGGAGGCAGGGCTCCCATATAATTAGATCCTGATCTCCGATCGGTGTCGCACTGTTCTGATCCACCCGGAGTGGGCAACGTCCGCCCCTCCTAAAGCAGATGTTTCTTGCCGCACTGACTACCCGAGGGGGCAGCTCTGTCGGTGCCCAGTGTGTCCGGGTTTCCAACCCGAGGGGAGGGACAAATAGTAGGGGGATGGGCAGATTGGGAAATGGGAGGGGGGGAGTGCCGGGATCCGGGCCGGGCCCCCCCCCCCAATTGTGTCCCAGTAAGCTGGGTAACAACATCTTACCTAGTCTATCAGGGGTGTAGTACCAACGCGTCAGCAGTTTGTAGTTGACCTCTTGAGTTCTCGTGGCAACTGAGGATTTGTGGGCTAGAGTCGCTATTTTGTTCCTCTCCTTTTCCCCTATTGTTCTACCCAGGTCAGTCTCCCAATCTCTCCAGAATGTTGGGGAGATATCCTGTTCACCTATAAGGAGTGAATATAATTTAGAGATCAGGTGTGGGTATGGTTGCCCCTCTAGACAAATTCTTTCGAACTCTGTATGCCCCCTGATAAATTCCTTCCGGTAACCCATTCGGGACAAAATTGACTGGAAACGAAGAAATGTCCAGGGATCAAGGTCACTGCTTTCTAGTTTAGTCCTTAACTCCTCTATGGGGACCCATCCCGTTCCTGTTATCAGGTCACCACCCCTCAGCTGGCTCACCCCTCCCCACCCCCTGTGAATCCGGCCCCAGGTCTACTGCTCGAACAGGTTCTTAAATTCTGCCAATTCCTCATAAATTAGCCAGGGCAACCAGGTAATTCTGTACTGCTCGTCTCTGTCATGCAGTGACAATGTTAGGTCCTCCATTTCCCTAACACTCATGACCTCCCTTGCCCAATCCCGTACAGAGGGAGCTTTTTTTTGCTTCCAAAACCTAGGTATTGTCTGTTTAGCCACGTTCAACAGGTGGACCAGCAAGGATTTTTTGCACTTCCCTGTCGGGACCTTTGTGGAGTGGAGCAGGATCCGGGCCGCCCCCCCCCCCCGATTGTGTCTCAGTAAGCTGCGTAACAATGGGCAGGACCGCTCCCCAGTAATCCTGGATCCCAGGACATGTCCAGAGAATGTGAAACAATGTCCCCTCTCCCATCACCACACCTCCAACAGCTTGAGTCAGCTTGGCCAAACATCTTACCTAGTCTATCAGGGGTGTAGTACCAACGCGTCAGCAGTTTGTAGTTGACCTCTTGAGTTCTCGTGGCAACTGAGGATTTGTGGGCTAGAGTCGCTATTTTGTTCCTCTCCTTTTTCCCTATTGTTCTACCCAGGTCAGTCTCCCAATCTCTCCAGAATGTTGGGGAGAATGTTGGGGGGAGTGAAGGGTGTATGGCGTGTGGGACATAACACCTGAGCTGACGTACACCTCCGCGTGTCTACAATTGGCAGCGTGGCAGTTACACCAATTTCCACTTGGACTATGATGATTGGGGCGGGCCAGAGGCGTGGATCCGGCCCCAGGTCTACTGCTCGAACAGGTTCTTAAATTCTGCCGATTCCTCATAAATTAGCCAGGGCAACCAGGTAATTCTGTATTGCTCGTCTCTGTCATGCAGTGACAATGTTAGGTCCTCCATTTCCATAACACTCATGACCTCCCTTGCCCAATCCCTTACAGAGGGAGCTATTTTTTGCTTCCAAAACCTAGGTATTGTCTGCTTAGCCACGTTCAACAGGTGGACCAGCAAGGATTTTTTGTACTTCCCTGTCGGGACCTTTGTGGAGTGCAGCAGGATCCGAGCCGGGCCCCCTCCCCCCAATTGTGTCCCAGTAAGCTGCGTAACAATGGGCAGGACCGCTCCCCAGTAATCCTGGATCCCAGGACATGTCCAGAGAATGTGAAACAATGTCCCTCTCCCATCACCACACCTCCAACAGCTTGAGTCAGCTTGGCCAAACATCTTACCTAGTCTATCAGGGGTGTAGTACCAACGCGTCAGCAGTTTGTAGTTGACCTCTTGAGTTCTCGTGGCAACTGAGGATTTGTGGGCTAGAGTCGCTATTTTGTTCCTCTCCTTTTCCCCTATTGTTCTACCCAGGTCAGTCTCCCAATCTCTCCAGAATGTTAGGGAGATATCCTGTTCACCTATAAGGAGTGGATATAATTTAGAGATCAGGTGTGGGTATGGTTGCCCCTCTAGACAAATCCTTTCGAACTCTGTATGCCCCCTGATAAATTCCTTCCGGTAACCCATTCGGGACAAAATTGACTGGAAACGAAGAAGTGTCCAGGGATCAAGGTCACTGCTTTCTAGTTTAGTCCTTAACTCCCCTATGGGGACCCATCCCGTTCCTGTTATCAGGTCACCCCCCCTCAGCTGGCTCACCCCTCCCCACCCCCCGTGGGCCGCCCTAGGGCAGTCCAGAAGCGGAGGATTGTCTAGGAGTGCAATCATGGGAGAGGGCCAAGGAGAAATTTCTGGGCGCCTCCTATGATACCGGAAGGCCTCCAAAGTGGCCGCTACTGTTGGGTGAGAACTAAGCCCCGGCCTGTATGTTTCCCTGTTCCAGACTGTATTGTCTAGAGGGACTTGAGCCAAGGCACGTTCCAATTGGACCCACCTTTTCGTACTCTTACATGAGTGCCACTCACAAATTCTTTGGAGATGGGAGGCCAGCCAGTAAGATCGGACATCTGGCAACGCCATGCCTCCCATATCCTTGGGCTTGCACAGTAACTGCCGTCTGAGCCTAGGTATTTTTTTCTGCCAGACGAACCCCATCAGGATCCTATCAGAAGCCTTGAAGAAGTATAAAGGGATGTTAACCAGGAGTGCCTGGAATAGGAACAGGAGCTTTGGTAAAATCAACATTTTGATTATATTTACCCTGCCCATCCATGAGAAGGCAGGGGAGTCCCATCTGCCCAGATCCGCTTTTATCCTCTGAGACAAGAGCAGGAAGTTCAACTCCAGGATCTTCGACAACTGGGACGGCAGCTGGGTGCCTAGGTTACGTTATCGAGGTCCTAGCCCACTTAAAGGAAAATGTCAGTTGAAAGTTCCTGGCCACATCCCCCGGGAGTGACACGTTCAGACCCTCTGATTTTTCAAAGTTGATTTTTAAAAAGGACAGCCTCCCAAAAACTTCAAATTCCTTCATTAGGACTGGTACCGTGATTGTGGGGTTTGTGACAAAAAACAGAAGGTCGTCTGCGTATGCAGCGACCTTGTGGGTGGCATCCCCAATTACTAGGTGTGTCCTTTTTTGATAAGTATGGTGTGAGTCGTTGAGAGTCGGACACACTGAGCTGGTGTTACCTCTCGCTCCCTGCAACGCTGTACTGGTGTTACAGCGCCCAACATATATCACATTCATCAATGCTGGCCAGTTTATGAGGCGCTCTGTTACAGCACCCGATACCCACTTACAGCGTCTACTAGCGGTCGCCGCAATACAGACGCTCATCTGCCGATACCTGGCGTTAGTAATGAATCAGCCTCTATGCTTAACTAAAACTACTCTAACAATGTTATCATCCATATTTAACTTGAATGGCATATAGTCCACCACCCTATTATCATTGTTATATTAGTATGTTTTCCAGCATGAGAGTGTGTGCTCTTTTAGATTGCAGTGGGTTGTGTTTGGCAGCCTCTGATGACGTCAGGAAATGACGAAACACACGTCAGGTTGTGAGTGTTTTGTATTTCTGTATTTTATTCTTTCTCACCTATTTATTGAGCTGTTTCACTTTGTGCTCCACCTACTGGGTGCTTGTATATATATTTAAAAAAGAAAGGTTGCATTAAAGTGGACCAAAACTCAGGATTTTGACTAGTCTGGGTTTTGAGGTTAAGAGATTTGGATATGCACAGCTATTTTAGATTGTTTGCAATGAAGAGGGGTGCTGACAGTGGAAGGGGAAAATACTCAAATGAACAAAAACAAAGATGGGGGCCCTAGACTAGCTCCCAATCCTCTATTTCACTGCAGCACACCAGAACTTATGCTAGAAACTTCATAAAAATATATATATTTATTAAATCAAGCTTAAAAATTACAAGCAACATACAGAAGACTCATTAAAAAACATACAGACCCGTGACCTCCTTAATCGCCATAGCCTGTGCGATGTCTGGAGGGAAAAGAATCCCAGAGTCCGTGACTTCACATTCTATTCTAACCCTCACGGTACGTTTTGTAGGATAGACCACATATTAGTCCCTCAATCGGTGCTACCTGTTACTATTGACACTACAGCCTGGTCCGATCACAGTCCGGTAATGGCAGTCTTGGACCTCACGACTAAGCACTCTTATAGCTGGCGGCTCAACGATTCCCTTCTGTCAAAAAAACCCACTTGCCTTAAAATCCAAGAGGCCCTTCAGGAATATTTTTCGCTCAACACTAACTCGGTCTCCTCCCCGATATCCTTGTGGGAAGCCCATAAGGCCATCATGAGAGGGAATATTATCTCTATAGCCTCTACTGAGAAGCATGAAAGACAAAGGAGAATAAGGGAGCTGACCTTGGGTTTTGAGCGAGCTGAAATACAATGGAAGAGGGCTCCGAACGCCAGAAATAAGAGGGCTGTGGACAAACTGCGATTAGAGCTTAATGCGCTCCAAGATTACCAGGCCGAGAAGAGACTCAGGTGGTCGAAACAGAAATTTTATTCGAGAGGCAATCAGCCGGACACGATGTTAGCCCGGGAAGCTGAGAGCTGCTGACCTTGATAGGCGACAACCCATAAAGCTGAAGCTCAGCTCGGGCGCTGTTACGGCTGACCCTAATTAAGTTGTTTCAGCCTTTGGGGATTTTCTTTCGGCCCTTTAGTCAGCCCCAGCTACCACAAATACGGCCATACAGGACGAGTTTTTTGAACAGGGTTGAACTACCCCACATTGAACAGAGATATGTGGACAGGATGGAGGCTCCCATTACACAAAGCGAAGTGCTCCTCGCCATTAAATCCCTGAAGTCTGCCAAGACCCCGTGTCCGGACGGGTTCAGTGGCCTGTACTATAAAAAGTTTGCCCCCATCCTGGCACCACATCTATCAAACCTCTTTAATGCCTTGTGTGCAGATACCTCACTTAACCCTAGTTCGCTACTGGCGGACATCTGCATGATTCCCAAGCCAGATAAAGACGGTCTGCTCATTCAAAATTATAGGCCAATATCTTTGATAAACATTGACGTGAAGCTGCTGGCTAAAGTTTTGGCGGCAAAGTTGAACACGTTCGTGGCCAGGGGTGGACTGGGACTAAAAAACGGCCCGGGACTTTTTGGGGCACATCGGCCCTGCTGCAATTTTCCTGGGCCAGTATAGTATATTAATGTCACATATATATATAAATATATATATACACACACACCTTATTTTGTTCCATGGTTTACAAGGGTTTAGAGGACAAAAATAAGAAAGAGAATATTATGAACAAAATGGTGTGCTAAAATCCCCCCCTCCGAATCACCCCATTACAGCCAGTGAGCATCATCACACATTGGAGGTAGTACTAGTGCAGCATCTCCCATTACAGACAGTGAGGGGCATCCCACATTGCAGGCAGTAAGGGGCATCCCGCATTACAGGCAGAGAGAAGCGTCCCGCATTACAGGCAGAGAGGGGCATCCCGCTTTACAGGCAGAGAGGGGCATCCCACATTTACAGGCAGAGAGGGGCATCCCACATTTACAGGCAGAGAGGGGCATCCCACATTTACAGGCAGAGAGGGCGCTACTGTCTCTGCTGGGAGGAGAACGCACACAGCCGGCTCTTACCTTTCTGCCGCAGCAGCTAACAGGGCGTCTCACCGGGGTTCAAACAGCACGGGCCTGTCCGGCACAGGAAGGGTCATTGCTCAGGTCTCCCTTCCCCGCATGCTGTTGGCTGAAGAGCTTACACTCTACACAGGAGGGTGAGAAGCAGGAAGTAAATGGGGGACAGGAAAGCTCATTGCGCAGGTCTCTCTTCCCAGCATGCTGTTAGCTGAAGAGCTTGCACTCTACACAGAAGGGCGAGAAGCAGGAAGTAAATCACAGGTGGGGGACAGGAAAGCTGATTGCTCAGGTCTCCCTTCCCAGCATGTTGTTGGCTGAAGAGCTTGCACTCTACACAGGAGGGTGAGAAGCAGGAAGTAAATGACAGGTGGGTGGGGGACAGGAAAGCTCATTGCTCAGGTTGGCTGAGGAGCTTGCACTCTACACATGAAGTAAATGGGGGACAGGAATCTCACCTCCTCGCACTTTCTCGGCCGCTGGCCCGGTTCTCCAGCAGCTCGATGAACTGGTCCCGGGTAATGGCCTCCTCGCCCCGGGCCAGCCCCTGTTCCAGCCAGCGCAGCAGTGTGCTCTGATACCGGGACACCACTGACTCCGGGGCCGCCACCTCCCTCAGGCGGGCCACCTCTTCCCGGAGTCAGGCCTGTTCTAGCAGCACCGGCGGTGGGGGCGGCAGCAGTGTGAGTGGACATGACGTGCCTCCAGGTGTGTGCAGCGGGCTCTGCTTGCCGCTCGAAGCCTCCGCCAGCTCCGCACTCCCGGCTCCTTCCTCCTCCCACTCCAGCGTCTCTTCTCCATTGACGAGCAGTACTGTGTCCGGAGGGCCTACGAGACCCGAGCCGCTTCCACCTTCCCCGGCCTGGCCATTGTCACCGGCGCCGCCGGATCCCGGGCCGATGTGGCTTTGCCATGTGCCGGCCTACCGGGATTCTGCCCGGTATGCCCTATGGCCAGCCCGCCCCTGTTCGTGGCTGACCTCATACATGGGGATCAAGTGGGGTTTGTCCCAACCCGCCAAGCCGGGTATAACATCAGGAGGGCTGCTCATCTGGTCCAACATGCCCACTCCATGGATATTCCGGCCTTTCTACTCTCCCTAGATATCCAGAAAGCGTTTGATTCCCTATCTTGGGACTACCTGCTGTGGGTGCTCAGGAGATGGGGCTTTGGGCAACGGTTGCTGGACTGGGTGGGAGCTATCTATAAGACGCCTGCAGCACGAGTACGATACCTGGGCTTTACCTCGGGGACATTCGATATTGCTAGGGGGACCCGACAGGGATGCCCTTTATCCCCGCTCCTCTTCATCCTGGCCATGGAACCGTTGGGCATAGCACTACGAAATAACCCTAGCATTAAAGGCCTGGAGATAGCGGGTATCCACCACAAGGCCATGTTTTTCGCGGATGATGCCCTGCTCGCCATCACTCAGCCGATCACCTCACTCCCGAACTTGTACAAAGTCCTTGACCAATTTGCCCAAATCTCAGGCTTAACAATCAATAATGAGAAGTCAAGGGCACTAAATGTGTCCCTACAGATGGACGTGGTGGACCAGTTTAAGGCTAGCTTCCCTTTCCGCTGGGCAACGGAGCCACTCCCATATTTAGGGGTCCACATCCCAGCCAAGTACACTAACCTATATGATGCCAATTATCCTCCTTTGTTTAAGTCTTTGACTCGCCTATTGGAGGTCTGGAGGTCATACCCGATCTCTTGGATAGGCCGCATTAATGCGGACAAGATGACGATCCTCACGAAATTGCTTTACTTCTTCAGAGCGCTGCCAACTAAAATCCCACTGTAAATGCTCCGGGTGATGCAGAGGAGGATCTTGGCTTTTATATGGTCCGCGGGGCACCCAAGGGTCTCCAGACGCACTATGTTAGCCCACAGAGCACAAGGGGGGCTGGGTGTGCCCGACATATTTAAATACTATAAAGCCTTACAGATCGCCCAGCTGGTCCCCATGCACTCCTCCCTCAAACCCCCTTTGTGGGTTTTCCTTGAGCTTCCCGACTGCACACCGATACCTATTGACAGCCTACCCTGGACAGACCCAGGACTTAGGCCCAAAAGGCTTAGCCCCTTAATGAGACATTCACTTGCAGTGTGGAACTCGGTCAGGTATTCTGCCTCTCTGATGTCCCCCCACACCCCCCTGGCACATCTATGGGACAACCCAAACTTCCCCCCAGGTGCTCAGAACAAATTAGCCTTTAAATGGTGGCAGGACCGGGGTATAAACAAAATATCCGACCTACTCATAGTGGGTGGCCTTGGGTCCTTCAGGGACTTGCAAGAGAAATACAGTATCTCCCACAAGGAATATTTTCATTATATCCAATTGAGGCATTGGATTTTGCCCCTGACTAAACTGTGTCCTTCCTCCCCAGCGAGGACCCCCTTTGAAGAACTATGTGCTAATAAACCATTTCAAAGGGGAATAATCTCCCTAATTTACTCAGCGCTGAACGTAACTAAGCCAGAGTCTCACGCGTATGTGAGTAGCTGGGAAAGGGATCTGGGTCCACCTGGGGGAGAAAGGGGGTGGAAAGAGATATGGTCTTGTATCTCAAAATGCTCCATCAACATCCTGACAGTCGAAACGGCCTATAAGGTGATGCTCCGCTGGTACCTGGTGCCGAGCCGCCTGAGCAGGATGTTTCCAGGGCAGGCTAAGTCATGCTTTAGGGGCTGCAGTGCGGAAGGGGACTTTATGCATATTTGGTGGACCTGCCCTATTCTGGCTCGCTTTTGGAACCAGGTGTTCAGGATGACCAATGAAGTCTTTGGATCTAGCATAGGAAAAGATCCCTGGGTGGCCCTCCTGCTCTGTAAGCCCCGAGAGCTGTCTAGTAAGCAACATAGACTTTTTGTCTACCTTCTCCTAGCGGCCAAACAGGCTATAGCTAGGGCCCGGAAGAAGCAATTTACCCCAATCTCCGAGGTGTCGGCCAGGATGAACGGCTTTCTCATCAACGAGAGACTGTCTAGTATCCTGACCGACTCCCATGACAAATTTCTCTCGGTATGGGAACCCTGGATAAGATTTGCCTGGCCTGGTGAACCTCCACGGATACTGTAATAACTATACGTGGTGTCTGGTGAAGCGCGGGAGTGACAACCCCCCCTCCCTCCCTCTTTCTCCCCCCCCCCCTCTTTATACCTCGACCCCTTGTTTTGGGTCATTTTCTCTTCTTTTCCGCAATACAATAGCTCTAATGTTTTTTCTGTACATACGCACGGCAGTGTCCGACAGCCCACTGGCTCGCCCCAATAGACCTAGGCCCTTATTTAACAAGGGATAGCGCCAGGTAGCGAATGGTGAGCGAACGGTAATGACGGTCACCGCCACGAGAACGCTGGCTCCCCTCCACAATCACACATTTATCAAGCCGATCCTGCTTAGCGACTGACAGAGCGCCAGATAGCGAATCATTCATCATTATTCCAGCCTCACCCCACAGCGCCAGCGAGCGACCTTGAACAGCGACAGGTATGACCTCTCGCTACCTGGCGCTCTCCAATGCATTTCAATGGAACAATCTTTAAATATTAATAATTAATTGTTATTAATGTTTTTTTTTTTTTGGTTTTTTTTTAAATGTCAAAAATTCTGTGACCACTTCTGCAATGTTAGATATTTTTTTTTAAGGTTAAAAAAAATAACAAAAAATTGTACAGAATTGATATTACAGGTCTGATATTAATGTATTCATATTACAAAATGTTTTGAAAAACTTGTTTTTTTTTCCCCAAAAATATGGTTGTTTGGGGGTTAAAAAACTACTTTTAACCCATCGCCGCCAGCGCTCTGGGGTTTAAACAAGCATTTCACAGCGCGAGAATTTTTTGAGCGTGATTTGTTAATGAATATGGTGGGAGCCGGTCGCTATGGCCATTCGCTGTCATGCGCTCCCATACAGCGCGGAACCTGTCAAATAGCGACTCCTCACCCAATATTCAACATTACGGCAAACCGACTGAGTCGCTATCAACTACCGAACAACGGCCAAGCACAGCGAATACTAGCGGGCGCTCTGAAAATGCCGCTACTGTCGCTCATCTATCGCTACCTGGCGCTATTAATGAATCGGCCTCCCCGTGTAGTAAGTACAAGATAATGGATGAACAGGCGGCGGTGCTGGTCGCGGACACCGTGAGGTTCCGCGGCCCGCACGGTCCCGGAAAAGATCACGGTGTAATGTAGATTGCAATAGTAGTATCAAACACATGTCTCATGCCTCCCCGTACTTGCAATTATACTGTAGACTGTTAAAGCACTAGTTTGGTTAACCTATTATATTGTGAAAATGTATGCCGCTAGTCCTTTTCTTTCTCTATATACCTCCCCTGCGCGGTATGACGCTGTATGCTTTGCAGAACTGTATCGTTGAAAATTTCAATAAAAATATTGAAACAAAAAACATACAGACAATTAAAACGCTGAGGAGGTACTCCCTCTTAATGGCTCTAATATAATCCCAATATTACATGTTAATATACAAAAACTACTGATAGTCTAATCTGAATGTGAATGGCGTATTAGCAAAGTGCAGAAGTAAAAGTGTGCTAAAGTGCTATAAGTATATCTACCAAAGTGCCTAAGGGCCTTATTCATGAAGGGATAGCGTCAGGTAGCGGCTGGTTAATGACAGGTAGCGACAGGTAGCGACTGGTGAACGCCTGACACGGCAGCAATTACACATTTATCAAGAAGAATATGTGTAGCGACTGGGATAGCGCCATATAGCATCCGATTCATCATTATCCCAGCCTCAGCGAACAGCGCCGGCATTCAGCCTTGCACAGCGCCAGGTATGACCTCTCGCTACCTGACGCTCTGCCATACATTTCAATGGACAATCCTTTCCTTCTCTTTAAACTGTTTTTTTTTTTTTTTTCCCAAAAATCACAAATAATTCTGTGACCTCTCCTGGCAGTTTTTTTCACATTTATTTTATTTTTTATATATTTCCTCAGAAATGACATTACAGCTCTGCCATTAAAGTGTTCATGTTACAATGTTGCTACAATGTAATTCCACATGTTTTCGCTTTGTTACTAGTGGATAGATGCTGAAAAACAGACTTTAATCACACAGCCTCCTGCGCTCTGGGCTTCAGAGAAGCATTTTTCAGCGCCAGAGATTTGTGAGGCTGTTTTTTGGCTGAATATGGTGTGAGTCGGTCGCTATGAGCAGTCGCTACCATGCGCTCCCATACAGCGCTGTACTGGTCAAATAGCGACTCCTCACAATGTATTCAACATTACTGAACAGCGACTGAGTTGCTATGTGGCCGATCACAGCGGCTACTAGCGGGCTCTCTGAAAATGCCTGCTACAGACGCTCATCTGTCGCTACCTGGCGTTAGTGATGAATCAGCCTGCCCGTGTCTCATTTGATTCTTTAAAGTGCAAAAGTGTCATATGCCATAGTGGTTATATGTCCCACAGACATTTAAAGTGGACCAACACCCAGGATTTTCACTATCCTGGGTTTTGGTCGACTTCGGTGGGGCACCCCGATCGGGGGTGAAACCCCCCCCCAGAACGCCCGGAAACACTCACCTCACCCCGCTCCTACACGGGCGCTCGTCCAATCAGAGCGCTCAGAGCCGCTGTGGTATGCACGTACAAGCGGCGTCCAACCACAGCGGCTCTGAGCGCTGGAGGCCGCATCTCGCGCTTCCTTCTAACAGGGAGCGCGCCTGCGCCGGGCATTCACAAACGGCCAGTGCGGGTGCGCGCCCTGCTAGAGGGAAGCACGAGACGCGGCCTGCGCATGCGCCGTTGGAGCGGGGTTAAAGTAAGATTTCTGGGCTTCCTGGGGGGTTTCACCCCGCGGGACATCCCGATTTCGGATGCCCCACGGGGAGGGATCTGATCGATCCCCCCTGGGTGTTGGTCTACTTTAAGACAAAAAACGTGTGCAAAGTAATAGCCAAAGCTTCACCGCCATTATACATTCAATTGCTATGAATAATGCATAAGATTACATCACCAATATAAGGAGCCCGGGGTCTCCTCACAGCAGCAGCGGGGTAAGAAAGAATAAAATACATCTTATTATTGAGTTATAAGGGAAATGATCTTTAACGTATTGATAAGGGAGAGGCGCTGATGGCTCAGGACGCCGGGTGCGCGCGCTCCCTTTTTCTGTTGGTACATCAGCAGCAATAACAGGAACTGACAGCTGCAGGGCTATTAAGGACAAAAAAAAGATAAAAAAATTGAGATATCACTCCCTCCTTTTAACACCCCGGTGATTAGTCATGTGCAACGATTATTTTTTTTTTTTTCCCAGAATAAACAATTTTGTTTCACATGGGCAGCGGCGGCGGCAGCGATTATGCGGCTGTCAGGCTAAAGAGAGGTAGAGCGCCGGCTTACTCATGCATGCGCTGTCCGGGAATCATTTCCACCCATAGAAGAAACATAATACTCTTCATGGGAGACGCAGCTTCACTGTAATCCATCTCCACAGGAGTCCGCAGAGGGAGGTATGCTCATGTCTTCCGCCCCCCAGAACCCGCTATTCAACTGTCATGACCGCACGCCTCGCCAACTGTCACCGCGCATCACCGCCACGCAGCAAGAAGAGAAAAAACGCGCCTTACTCTCATTTTTTTTTTTTTAATTTTAGGAGCTCAACAATGAAGTCACCGGCGCTGCTGCATCTGCAAAAGGCAAGAGACGTTTAATGCTAGCGGCGTTTTTGGATGAGCCAATCAGGAGCTTCCGTGTCGCAGGTTTTTGTTCTGTCTGTAGGACGCTTTAGTTTGGAGCTATTATTATTATTTCTTTGAAGTTTTCCAGAAATTTCAGACTTGTTGCGTTAAGGGGCTAACAGGCTGATTCATTACTAGCGCCGGGTAGCGACAGATGAGCGCCTGTAGCGAGGCATTGGGAGCGAACGCTAGTAGTCGCTGTGCTCGACTATGGTTCGCTGTTTCAGAGCGTCTCAGTCGCTGGCCGGCATTGATGAATATGCTGTGTGAGTTGCTCTAACACCGGTACAGCGCTGTATGGGAGCGAACAGTAGAGCCCACTCAGTGCGACCGACTCACACCATAGTCATGAAAAAAATACAGGCTGAACGCCAGGTAGCGTCAGATGAGCGTCTGTAGAGCGGATTTCAGAGCAGCCGCTAGTAGTCGCTGTGCTCGGCCATGGATCATTGTTTTAGAGCGCCTCAGTCACTGGCTGGCGTTGATGAATATCATGTGAGAGTCACAGTACTACGTTGTATGGGACCGAATGGTAGCGCCAGCTCAGTGCGAACGACTCACCATATTCATCAAAAAAACAGCCTCACACAGCGCCGGAGCTCAAAATCGAGGCATTGCGAGGCTTTGGGAGCAAACGCTAGTAGTCGCTGTGCTCGAATTTGGTTCGCTGTTTCAGAGCGTCCCAATCACTGGCCGGCATTGATAAATATGTTGTGTGAGTCGCTCTAACACCAGTACAGCGCTGTATGGGAGCGAACGGTAGCGCCAGCTCAGTGCGACCGACTCACACCATATTCATCAAAAAAATACAGGCTGATTCATTACCAACGCCAGGTAGCATCAGATGAGCGTCTGTAGAGCGGATTTCAGAGCAACCGCTAGTAGTCGCTGTGCTCGGCCATGGATCATTGTTTTAGAGCGCCTCAGTCACTGGCTGGCGTTGATAAATATCATGTGAGAGTCGCAGTACTACGTTGTATGGGACCGAATGGTAACGCCAGCTCAGTGCGACCGACTCACCATATTCAAAAAAGAAAAGAAAAAGGTGGACCTGCACCGCTAAATTTTATACAAAAAGGTGCTGGCTAAGGGTGTGCACCCCCTTGGGGATAGCTATCATGCATACAAGATGTGGTTTCCAGATACACCAAAGCACACCCTCAATATACAAGCCGCACACTACAGATCAAAAAATATTTACACTTTATTCTGGTTAGCACACACTAATACATGTGACACATACATTTAAAAAACATAATTAAAAATTGGATATAAGAGGCCCCTAATAATAATAGAGATGTCTCTATTTCATTGTTCCCTATCCCAGTAGAAAGTTATTATGCAAAAGGCTTCAATATAAAGTGCTGCTATTGTGCTATAAGCACACAAAGTGACCAGTGCATGTAAAGTGATTAGTGCAATTTGATTTAAACTTCATACATAATAAACATAAAGTGCGGGTCCCTAGGGACCACTAAACAACCTAATTGATCAATATATTAGCACAAATTAAACAACATAAAAAGAAACTCAGAAACAACACATTACAATGTGAATAATATCTATATACCAACAAACCGATATGTGCAAAGTGAATACTGGTAGCATAGGAACTAGTAAAGTGGAAATCAATAAATAATATCACCAAATGTCATGGGGCCAGCATCCAACAATCCCACCGACGCGTTGCGTAGTGGCGATCCCACTACTTCATCAGGGTAGTGGATCAACCTGCCGGAATGACCTGCTGTTTATAGAATATCAGCATTTCCTTTTTATACTTCGTCTATAACAATTTAGATCTTCCTTACTTAATTTCTATGGGCTACAAGTCTCTGCACAAACTTGCCCTCTCTATCGTTATAATGGGGGCATCCGGGTCAGGGATGCTCAGGGGTTTGGGGAGGAAGCACTCACTGTTTATAGAATGTCAGCATTTTCCCATTTATAAACATTAAGATCTTCCTTTCTGAATCTCACTATGTTATGGACTGTTAAGTAATCTCACTATGTTATGGACTGTTAAGTAATCTCACTATGTTATGGACTGTTAAGTAATCTCACTATGTTATGGACTGTTAAGTAATCTCACTATGTTATGGACTGTTAAGTAATCTCACTATGTTATGGACTGTTAAGTACTACAATCCTCAGCATGGACCTGCCTTCTGTATAGTTAGAATAGATGATGGGCATCCTGGTCAGGGATGCCCAGGAGTTTGCTGAGGCAGCACTCACTGTTTATAGAATGTCAGTATTTCCACATTTGCATGAGGCTGCTCTGTGTCTATTTCTTCCTTTCTTAGAGGCTGATTCAATACTAGCGTCAGGTAGCGACAGATGAGCGTCTGTAGCGGCATTTTCAGAGCGCCCGATAGTAGTCACTGTGCTCAGCCGTGGCTTGCTACTTTATAGCGACTCAGTCGCTGTTCAGTAATGTTGAATACATTGTGAGGAGTCGCTATTTGACCAGTACAGCGCTGTATGGGAGCGCATGTTAGCGACTGCTCATAGCGACCGACTCACACCATATTCAGCAAAAAAACAGCCTCACAAATCTCTGGCGCTGAAAAATGCTTCTCTGAAGCCCAGAGCGCAGGAGGCTGTGTGATTAAAGTCTGTTTTTCAGCATCTATCCACTAGTAACAAAGCGAAAACATATGAAATTACATTGTAACAACATTGTAACATGAAGACTTTAATGGCAGAGCTGTAATGTCATTTCTGAAGAAATATATAAAAAATGAAAACAATGTGGAAAAACTGCTTTTTCAATGTCAGAAGAGGTCACAGAATTATTTGAGGTTTTTGTAATAAAAAAGGTTCATCCATTGAAATGTATGGGAGAGCGACAGGTAGCGAGAGGTCATACCTGGCGCTGTGCAAGGCTGAACGCCGGCGCTGTTCGCTGAGGCTGTGAAAATAATGAATCAGACGCTACATGGCGCTATCCCAGTCGCTAAACAGATTCTGCTTGATAAATGTGTAATTGCTGCCATGTCCGGCGTTCACCAGTCGCTACCTGTCGCTACCTCTCATTAACCAGCCACTACCTGACGCTATCCCTTCATAAATAAGGGCCTAAATCTATGTTCCCCATTGTTGTGTATAGTTGGAATGGAAAGCATCCTGATTAGGGATGTCCAGTAGCTTAGAGAAACAATACTCACTGTTTATAGAATGTCAACATTTTCCCATTTGTGTTCTCTGCACTTCTTTTATTATTGATTTCCTTTTTTTCCTCTTTTCCACATTCTCTCTTTCTTTTGTTTATTCACACTTTCCTTTCTTTCGCCTTATTCTTCCCACATACTCCTCGTCCTTTTTTTCCTTCTTTCATTTGTCTTCACATTCCCTGTTTTTTACATTCTCATCTTTCTCTCTTTTCCACAAACAGAAAGTGTTTTTCCATCACTGTGGCCACGCCCACCCAGAATATTTTAGATCTTTTCGATCTCTGCTGGCTGCGTCCCATTTTTGGTCCTAGTCCCCGGGGAACCCCGATCGGGGGAAGCCCCTCTGCGTGAGACCCCTCAGGCTGCCCGACCAAAGTCACCTCTTCCCGGTCCTACGACGCATGCGCGGCTGCTCGTCCAATCAACATGCTCGAGCGCGCTGGGGGCCGCGTCCCCCGATACAAACCAGACCTTCAGCGTGATTTATTGAAAAGCCCAAACCCTTATAAAACGATTCCCCAGCATCTGAAATTAATATAATTTAAGTTTTTAGTCACTTATTATTCTTTCCCCCACTGGGCTGCAACTCTGTTCAGGACTTTAGGATACGGGCGCCGCCATCTTGCCTCAGAAGCATCACACTTACTGAGGAGAGGAGAGCAGGATAAAGTGCAGGGGGGCGGGTTATAGCTGTGCTTTGCTCAGACAGAGCAGAGCTGGGGTCAGGAAAAGGTCAGCAATCCCAGAATGCAGAGCAGCACAGTCAGAAGACACTTCCTGTTTGCAGGCTGCCTGATGTTACATGAACCGCCATCTTGGATGTTTAAAGGCTCATAACATGCAGTAGATGCAGATATGATGATTTGTAATGTGGGCAATCTGTATGTACAGGGTGTGGGAAACATATAAGATAGACTCTTATTCAGGGTGAAGGTCCAGATTAATGTGAGCAATCTGTATGTACAGGGTGTGGGAAACATATAAGATAGGCTCTTATTCAGAGTGAAGGTCCGGATTAATGTGAGCAATCTGTATGTACAGGGTGTGGGAAACATATAAGATAGACTCTTATTCAGGGTGAAGGTCCAGATTAATGTGAGCAATCTGTATGTACAGGGTGTGGGAAACATATAAGATAGGCTCTTATTCAGAGTGAAGGTCCGGATTAATGTGAGCAATCTGTATGTACAGGGTGTGGGAAACATATAAGATAGGCTCTTATTCAGAGTGAAGGTCCGGATTAATGTGAGCAATCTGTATGTACAGGGTGTGGGAAACATATAAGATAGGCTCTTATTCAGAGTGAAGGTCCGGATTAATGTGAGCAATCTGTATGTACAGGGTGTGGGAAACATATAAGATAGGCTCTTATTCAGAGTGAAGGTCCGGATTAATGTGAGCAATCTGTATGTACAGGGGAGGAAACATATAAGATAGGCTCTTATTCAGGGTGAAGGTCCAGATTAATGTGAGCAATCTGTATGTACAGGGTGTGGGAAACATATAAGATAGGCTCTTATTCAGAGTGAAGGTCCGGATTAATGTGAGCAATCTGTATGTACAGGGTGTGGGAAACATATAAGATAGGCTCTTATTCAGAGTGAAGGTCCAGATTAATGTGGGCAATCTGTATGTACAGGGTGTGGGAAACATATAAGATAGGCTCTTATTCAGAGTGAAGGTCCGGATTAATGTGAGCAATCTGTATGTACAGGGTGGGAAACATATAAGATAGACTCTTATTCAGGGTGAAGATCCGGATTAATGTGAGCAATCTGTATGTAAAGGGTGGAGGAAACATATAAGATAGGCTCTTATTCAGGGTGAAGGTCCGGATTAATGTGGGCAATCTGTATGTACAGGGTGTGGGAAACATATAAGATAGGCTCTTATTCAGGGTGAAGGTCCGGATTAATGTGAGCAATCTGTATGTACAGGGTGTGGGTAACATATAAGATAGACTCTTATTCAGGGTGAAGGTCCGGATTAATGTGAGCAATCTGTATGTACAGGGTGTGGGAAACATATAAGATAGACTCTTATTCAGGGTGAAGGTCCGGATTAATGTGAGCAATCTGTATGTACAGGGTGTGGGAAACATATAAGATAGACTCTTATTCAGGGTGAAGGTCCGGATTAATGTGAGCAATCTGTATGTAAAGGGTGTGGGAAACATATAAGATAGACTCTTATTCAGGGTGAAGGTCCGGATTAATGTGAGCAATCTGTATGTAAAGGGTGGAGGAAACATATAAGATAGGCTCTTATTCAGGGTGAAGGTCCGGATTAATGTGGGCAATCTGTATGTACAGGGTGTGGGAAACATATAAGATAGGCTCTTATTCAGGGTGAAGGTCCGGATTAATGTGAGCAATCTGTATGTAAAGGGTGGAGGAAACATATAAGATATGCTCTTATTCAGGGTGAAGGTCCGGATTAATGTGGGCAATCTGTATGTACAAAGTGGAGGAAACATATAAGATAGGCTCTTGTTCAGGGTAAAGGTCTGGATTAATGTGAGCAATCTGTATGTACAGGGTGTGGGAAACATATAAGATAGGCTCTTATTCAGGGTGAAGGTCCGGATTAATGTGGGCAATCTGTATGTACAGGGTGTGGGAAACATATAAGATAGGCTCTTATTCAGGGTGAAGGTCCGGATTAATGTGGGCAGTCTGTATGTACAGGGTGTGGGAAACATATAAAATAAGCTCTTATTCAGGGTGAAGGTCCGGATTAATGTGGGCAATCTGTATGTACAGGGTGTGGGAAACATATAAGATAGGCTCTTATTCAGGGTGAAGGTCCGGATTAATGTGGGCAATCTGTATGTACAGGGAGTGGGAAACATATAAGATAGGCTCTTATTCAGGGTGAAGGTCCGGATTAATGTGGGCAATCTGTATGTACAGGGTGTGGGAAACATATAAGATAGGCTCTTATTCAGGGTGAAGGTCCGGATTAATGTGGGCAATCTGTATGTACAGGGTGTGGGAAACATATAAAATAGACTCTTATTCAGGGTGAAGGTCCGGATTAATGTGGGCAATCTGTATGTACAGGGTGTGGGAAAGATATAAGATAGGCTCTTATTCAGGGTGAAGGTCCGGATTAATGTGAGCAATCTGTTTGTACAGGGCGTGGGAAATATATAAGATAAGAAAAAGCATCGTCCAGAGTTCTCCTTTAACCCTGGTGACCTGACCTCTTCTTTGGATGACACAGGGCGGTCGTGACGTCACAGCCCCCCCCCCTCGTCTCCTCTACACGCCGGCGAAGGACGCGCGGTCACGTGGCACAAGCAGGGAGGCGGGGGAGCCGTTCCTCGGCCAACCAGCGGGCGCCTTTCTTGTGTTGGTGGGCGGGGCCGGAGTGACGTTGCTGGGGGACGAGAGTCTGATGGGAAGTGTGTGAATTCTGCACAGCATGGCTGCGAAGGTATGTGAGCACCGTGCCGGGGGGTGACCGGGGGGAAACATGGCCGCCTCACGCCTCACACAAGGGCTGTGTGTGTTTGGGGAGGCTTCTTACACGCCGGGGGTTGCCCCTTAGCAAATGTAACGTGGTTGCCTATAGCAACTGTTACCTGGCATTTGAGGCTAGAGCCTGTACTGGTTGCTATGGGCAACACTGACACTTTCTATTTATGTTTGATTTTATTTTTTTTAATGATAGGGGTCAGATTAAAGCAGACCCAAAGTCACAAATGACTTTGGGCCCTCATAACCTAACACAGCGGTGTGACCCCCATTGGGGATGCCTCTGGGGAAGACCATTTGATGGCCTGGCTGCTTAGGGTTTTCTTCTGCTTTAAAGCGCAACAAAACCCTCAAGGCATAGCCCATGAATGGATTCCATGGCTGGCCGTCGGCATTCCCCCCTCCCCCACGGGATACCCCACTGTGTGAATCCCTCCCCCCCCCCCCCCCCCCCCGGGGTGCTGCAACACTCACCTGCTTCCCGGCTTCCTCGTCAATGTCAACACCGGCACCAAAATCTTGACAGTCAAAATCCTGGGTTTTGTTCTGCTTTAAAGTGGACCAAAAGCGGCTGTGGAGTCTATAGGAGTCTAGGGCTGCCTGGTTCCCTCCCCTGGGCATCCAGATTCGGGATGCCCCACTGTGTGAAATCCCCGAGGTCGCTTATTAAACTTAGCTTTTCTCCCGATCTGATCGACGGCTGGCATATACTATATCTTTAGCAGGGCGCGCACTCGCAGAAGGCATTTGTGAATGGCCATCGCGGGCACGCTCCCCGTTATGGTAGCGGGGATGCGGCCGCCGGCATATTAGACGCAACTGGAGATGAATCTTAGACGAGTGGGCGTGAGTGGATCTGAGCACGCTGATTGGCGGTGCATGCGCCGTTAAACCGGGGACAGGTGAGTTAGACTGGGCAACCTGGGGGGGTTTCACACAGCGAGGCATCGCAATTCGGGATGCTCCCGGGAAAGTCAGGATCCTTGGTTTTGTTCTGCTTTAAAATGGACCAGAACTATTTGGGCTCTGTCCTGCCGTCTTTTAGAGTGTGATTCCCTGTATCCGGGGGCATCCCAAACCTGGGTACCTCACTCTATGAATCGCCTTTGGTCACGGTATATTTACCGATCCGTCTCTTATCCAATCTGTACATATTAAAAAGGAACAAAATCCAAGAATTTGACTCTCTTGTTCCTCTCTGACGGGTATCCCAGTTTGGGATGATTAGTTAAGGGGGGGGGGAGGAAAGGGGGCTTTGTTGCTATGGGTAATCTCACAACATTTTTTTGATCCCAGTGGTGTAGAGGTATGGCCTCGAGGGCACTATAGACTATTGGGAGGGGGGGCCCTCTTTTTTTTCCCCCGGTGGGGGTCGTGTCCAAGCCTGGTCCACGCTGTTGCGTTGTCGCCCAGTTTGGGATGCCCTACTGTGTGTATCTCGCGTGGTTGCCCTTAAAGCAGAACAAAAGCCGGCATTGTCCTTGTTTTTGTTCCCTGCCCCAAGAAGGCATGCCGATGCCCCTCTGTTTGGATACTATTTGGATGCCCTGCTGTGTGAAACCCCCCGAGGTTGCTTGTTAGACTCACCTTTTCCCCGATGCAACGGCTGCAGCATTCTATACCCTTAGCAGGGCATGTACCCGCAGCAGGCGTTTGTGAATGTCTGGCGCAGGCACGCTCCCATGTAGACAGTAGTGGGGATGCGGTCGCCGGCATGCTAGACGCGACTGGAGACGAGTCTTAGGCGAAGGTGTGATCGGATCTGAGCGTGCTGATTGGCCGCACATGCGCCGTAGGACCGGGGACAGGTGAGTTAGACTGGGCAACCTGGGGGGGGGGGGGGGGGGTTCACAAAGCAGGATGCTCCCGGAGTAGGGAACTAAACCTGGGATAGTCAGGACCCTTGGTTTTGTTCTGCTTTAAAATGGACCATTTGGTCTCTGTCCTGGCGTCTTTTAAAATGTGATTCCCTGTATCCGGGGGCATCCCAAACCTGGGTGCCTCACTCTATGAATCGCCTTTGGTCACGGTATATTTACAGATCCGTCTCTTATCCAATCTGTACATATTAAAAAGGAACAAAATCCAAGAATTTGACTCTCTTGTTCCTCTCTGACGGGTATCCCAGTTTGGGATGATTAGTGAGGTGGGGGGGAGGAAAGGGGGCTTTGTTGCTATGGGTAATCTCACAACATTTTTTTGATCCCAGTGGTGTAGAGGTATGGCCTCGAGGGCACTATAGACTATTGAGAGGGGGGGCCCCCTCTTTTTTTCCCCCGGTGGGGGTCGTGTCCAAGCCTGGTCCACGCCGGCCGACAACGCTGTTGGTCTGTGTCCTGGCGTCTTTTAAAATGTGATTCCCTGTATCCGGGGGCATCCCAAACCTGGATGCCTTACTCTATGAATCGCCTTTGGTCACGGTATACTTACCGATCAATCTCTTGTCCAATCTGTACATATTAAAAAGGAACAAAACCCAAGAATTTGACTTTTTTGTTCCTCTCCCCTACTGTGTATATCTTGCGTGGTTGCCCTTAAAGCAGAACAAAAGCCAGCATTGTCCTGGTTTTTGTTCCCTACCCCAAGAAGGCATGCCGATGCCCCTCTATTTGGATGCCCTGCTGTGTGAAACCCCCCGAGGTTGCTTGTTAGACTCACCTTTTTCCCCGATGCAACAGCTGCAGCATTCTATACCCTTAGCAGGGCATGCTCCCGCAGCAGGCGTTTGTGAATATCTGGCGCAGGCACGCTCCCGGGTAGACGGTAGCAGGGATGCGATCGCCGGCATGCTACATGCGGCTGGGTGTGAGAGGATCTGAGTCTGCTGATTGGCCGCACATGCGCCGTAGGACTGGGGACAGGTGAATTAGACTGGGCACCCCGGGGGGATATCACACAGCGGGATGCTCCCGGAGCAGGGAACTAAATCGGGGAAAGTCAGGATCCTTGGTTTTGTTCTGCTTTAAAATGGACCAGAACCATTTGGTCTCTGTCCTTGCGTCTTTTAGAGTGTGATTCCCTGTATCTGGTGGGGCATCCCAAACCTGGATGCCTCACTCTATGAATCGCCCTTGGTCACGGTATATTTACTGATCAGTCTCTTGTCCAATCTGTACATATTACAAAGGAACAAAACCCAAGAATTTGACTTTTTTGTTCCTCTCTGACGAGGATCCCAGTTTGGGATGCCCTACTGTGTATATCACGTGGTTGACCTTAAAGCAGAACAAAAGCCGTCATTGTCCTGGTTTTTGTTCCCTGCCCCAAGGAGGCATGCCGATGCCCCTCTATTTGGATACTATTTGGATGCCCTGCTGTGTGAAACCCCCCCCCCCCACCTTTTCCCCCCGATGCAACGGCTGCAGCATTCTATACCCTTAGCAGGGCATGCACCCGCAGCAGGCATTTGTGAATGTCTAGCACAGGCACGCTCATGGGTAGACGGTAGCGGGGATGCGGTCGCCGGCATGCTAGATGCGTCTGGAGACGAGTCTTAGGCGAGGGTGTAAGCGGATCTGAGTGTGCTGATTGGCCGCACATGCGCCGTAGGACTGGAGACAGGTGAGTTAGACTGGGCAACCTGGGGGGAACTAAACCCGGGATAGTCAGGATCCTTGGTTTTGTTCTGCTTTCAAAAGGACCAGAACTATTTGGTCTCTGTTCTGTCGTCTTTTAAAGCGTGATTCCCTGTATCTGGGGGCATCCCAACCTGGATGCCTCACTCTATGAATCGTCCTTGGTCACAGTATACTTATCGATCCGTCTCTTGTCCAATCTGTACATATTAAAGTGGACCAACACCCAGGCTGATCTGCCCCGGAATCTATAAGATTCCCAGGCCGATCAGATCCCTCCCCGTGGGGCATCCGAAATCGGGATGCCCTGCTGTGTGAAACCCCCCCCAGGACGCCCCATTCACCTTACCTTACTCCCATTCCAACGGCACATGCGCGGGCCGCGGGCGCATCTCGCGCTTCTCTCTAGCAGAGCGCGCACCCGCGCCAGCCGCTTGTGAATTGCGGGCGCGCTTCCTGTTAGAGGGAAGCGCAAGATGCGGCCGCCAGCGTGCTCGGAGCCGCTGTGGTTGTCCCTCCCTGTGCATACCACAGCGGCTCTGAGCGTGCTGTTTAGACGAGGCCCGCGCATGCGCCGTAGGGGTGAGGTGAGTTTTTTCTGCCATTATGGGGGGTTTCACGGAAGTGGACCAAAACCCAGGATAGTGAAAATCCACTTTAAAAAGGAACAAAACCCAAGAATTTGACTTTTTTTGTTCCTCTCTGGCGGGTCATCCCAGTTTGGGATGCTCTACTGTGTGTATATACTATGATTAAGGACTGGGGATAGGAGTCTGAAACGCGTAAGTCGCCTATACTGTATATATGACCTTCCAGGACTTTGATTTCTACTGATTTTATTGGCTTTTGATACACTATGGAGATGATTTTAAATGCATAATTAAAAGTGAAGTTTTATGAGAAGAGGAGTGCGGACAATTCGCTTTGCTTTTCGTATCACATGGTTGACCTTAAAGCAGAACAAAAGCCAGCGTTGTCCTGCTTTTTGTTCCCTGCCCCAAGGAGGCATGCCGATACCCACATGGTCATCTTTAAAGTGGACCAACACCCAGGATTTTGACTATCCTGGGTGTTGGTCCACTTAGGTGGGGCACCCCAATCGGGGGTGCCCCGCTGTGTGAACCCCCCCCGATTGCCGCAAAAACTCACCTCTCCCCGCTCTCCCACGTGACCTCGTCCGGCCAATGACAGCGCTCAGAGCCGCTCTGGTATGCGCGTCCATACCAGAGCGCTGTCATTGGCTGCGTCTCTCGCTTCCCTCTAACAGGGAGCGCGCCTGCGCTGGCCATTCACAAAACGGCCGGCGCGGGAGCGCGCCCTGCTAGAGGGAAGCGAGAGACGCGGCCGCGTCTCGCGCATGCGCCGTTGGATCGCCGGTAAGGATTGTGGGCCTCCTGGGGGGTTCCTCCCCTCGGGACATCCCGATTTCGGATGCCCCGCGGGGAGGGATCTGATCGGTCCTGGAATCTTATAGATTCCCGGGCCGATCCCCCCTGGGTGTTGGTCCACTTTAAAGCAGAACAAAGCCCGGGATTTTCTCGGGTCTCGTTCTTTGCCCCGGAGGCATGCCAATTTGGGGTGCCTGGTTTGAAATCCCCCAGGTTGTCCCTACCAAACAGTCTTACCTTTTCCTGATTACACAGCGCATGTCTGTGCTCTCATTGAATCAGCACCATATACTGTGCATACCCGGTAACCGGGAGCGAAATAAGCCGCATCCCCAGTTTTCCTTTAGATTGGGGTGCGCGTCTATTACCAGCCTATCTAAAAGCATAACAAAACCCATTGCAGCAGGCCCTGGAATCTTAAAGACCTTTCTAAATTGGCATGCGCTTCTGTGTGAGACCCCCCAGGTTGCTGGTATTCACTCAGCTGTCTCTGATCCAATAGTGCATGCGTGTTCTCTTGTCCAATCAGAGCTTTTTGCCATGACATGTCATTGGCCGATCGGCTCTAATATTTAGCAATGGGGAGGGAGAGCATCCCTTGCATCTCCAGGCTGTGCGCGCGCTATTCACATAGGCCGGGGGGATGCACTCGCTTGCACTTCCCATTGAATCTATTCAGAGCCCTTTGACAAATGACATAGTCAGAGCAAACTGCTCTGATTGGATGAGAGTTCGTGCATGCGTCGTTGGACCTGGAAGATTGGAGTTATTATCTTCCATCTGGGGGGTTTCCAAAACGGGATGCCCCAAGGGCACCGAAAAAAGACCTGGGGTTGTTAAAATCCTGCGTTTTGTTCCACTTTAAAGCGGACTGGCCCTGGGATTTTTACTTTCCCGGGTTTTGATCCTTGCTTTGGTGGCATCCTGATTTGGGATGCTCCGCTGTGTGAAACCCCCAAATCGCCCATACAAACTAACTTTTCCCCGTTCACATGGTGCATGCGCGGGCTCTAGTCCAATCAGAGCTGTAGGCAGTGCTTATTAATCGGCATACAGCTCTGTTTAGATGCAGAGCTCGGCAATAGGGAGCTAAAGCAGCTGCATCCCCAGTTTCCCTTTAGATTGGGAAGCCCTCCTGTTCCCAGGAGCGCGTCTCAGCCCATGGATGCTGGCCTTGTGGTTTCCTCTGTTTATATCGCCGATCACCCATAAAAACTCACCTTCCAGCAATCCCACGGTGCACTCGCCTTGATGTTGGGTGTCTAAGGAAGGATGACCTCTAGCCACGTACCCACTCCAGCCATTCAGAAATGCCTGGCGATGGTAAGTGTGGCCCATGCATGCACTGTGGGATCGCTGGGTATATGAATATACTGGGCAATCGCAGGGGTTTCACGCAGTGGGCCGCCCCAAATCGGGATTCTCCAGGGATGGAGAAGTCTAAAAGACTCCAGGTAGGCCATTGTTTCTCTTTGGATTGGGCCAAGGCCCAATTTTTCACTTAAAGTGGACCAAAACCCACGCTGATCGGGCTGGAACCTATAAGATTCCTGGGCCGATCGTTTCCCTTCTCCTTGAGGGAACCAAAATCAGGATGTCTCTCTGTGTGAAAACCCCCAGGTCGCCCCATCCTTGTACCTTGTTTTCTGGTCCAACGGCACATGCGCTATCCCTCTAGCGGAGTGCGTAGGCACGTTTCCTGGTAAAGGGAAGTGGGGGATGCGGCTGCCAGCGTGCTCGGCTGGCCATAGACGTCAGCAGCTCTGAGCGCTCTGATTGGACGAGTGGCCACACATGCACTGTAGGACTGGGAAGAAGTGAGTTGGCTTCGGTGACCTGGCGTTTTCACACAGTGGGGGGCACCCCCGATCGGGGGGGCCCTGGGGGAAAGAACCAAAACCCACAAAAGTCAAAATCCTGGGTTTTGGTCCACTTTAAAGTGGACCAACACCCAGGGGGGATCGGCCCGGGAATCTATAAGATTCCCGGACCGATCAGATCCCTCCCCGCGGGGCATCCGAAATCGGGATGTCCCGCGGGGAGGAACCCCCCAGGAGGCCCACAATCCTTACCTTACCGGCGATCCAGCGGCGCATGCGCGAGACACGGCCGCGTCTCTCGCTTCCCTCTAGCAGGGCGCGCTCCCGCGCCGGCCGTTTTGTGAATGGCCGGCGCAGGCGCGCTCCCTGTTAGAGGGAAGCGAGAGACGCAGCCAATGACAGCGCTCTGGTATGCGCGTCCAAGCGGCTTTGGACGCGCATACCAGAGCGGCTCTGAGCGCTGTCATTGGCCGGACGAGGTCACGTGGGAGCGGGGAGAGGTGAGTTTTTGCGGCGTTCGGGGGGGTTTCACACAGCGGGGTGCCCCACCTAAGTGGACCATCACCCAGGATAGTCAAAATCCTGGGTGTTGGTCCACTTTAAAGTGGGCCTTCATTCACTTTTGAGTAGCGGTCATCAATTTCATGGATTTTCCAGATCATACGTACCAACTGGAATCTCCAAGCCAGAGATTGGCAGGTGTATGGCCGGGATGACGCACAGGCAACACCCCGACCATACATGTGCCAATCTCTGACTTGTTCTGTTGTATTTAAACTGGACCAACAGCCTGGCACAGTTGGGGGGGGGGGGGGAAAGGTAGCGGCCATTTTGGAGCTTCCTCTCCCGGCATCTCAGCCGTGCTGCTGCCTGGATTCAACTGACATAACTGGCAATGCACAGTAACAAGAAGCCCAGCAGCTCTTCCTGTTTGCAGGTGGCCTTCATATGCATGAGCCGCCATTTTGTTTCTAAAATTTACTACAGCAGGAGTTATAAAAAGGTAAATGAATGTTTATGTGCAGCAATCTAAATTGCCCCGGGGAGGGATGCATATGAACACTGTTGAGTTGGTCTGGTTTAAGTCATTTTTGACTCTTGGTCCGCTTTAAGGATTGTTGGTCAACAATTGATCAGCGGCAGATGGAGCGGCCGGTCAGAAATCTGTCCCAACCTTCCGCCAGTGTAATCCTGACTCAGTGAAAGATCATCATGAGCACATTCCTGACGTCCGGGTTTTCTGCGGCTTATCAGTGATAGGGAAGACCTCCGTCGCTCTATGGGGGTTATCGGGTCACAGACATGGCTGTGTCCATGCAGATGCTGTTCCAGTCTGGCTTCCTTCACACCTGTGCAGGTTCCGCACCTTAAAGTGGACCAAAACCCAGGATTTTGACTATCCTGTGTTTTGTTCCTTTCCCCTCGGGGCACCCCGATCTGGGATGCCCCACTGTCTGAAATCCCCTAGATTGCCGAGCACAACTCGCCTCTTCCCGGTCCTATAGCATGTGCGCGGCGGAGCCGCTGATGTCACGCCGTCTAAGCCCTCATCTAAAGTCAGCGGTTCCGAGGGCACTGGCGGCTGGATCCCCCGCTTCCCTCTGACAGGAACCGTGTCCGCGCCGGCCAGCCACAAATGCCTGACAATAATTGGAGTGCCCCCTCACCATCCCTGCAGGAACTGCACAAACGCAGAACAAAAACACGGGCAGAAAAGATCCCCCCCACCCTGGACAACGCCCTATTCCTGTATTTACTATCCGGGCGGCGTCTTGCGGTACCAGCTTGCAGGACTTCTAGGTCTAGGAATGGTTTCTTTCCTATGACTGTCCACATCCAACAATAGCCAGGCATCATAGGCCCCGGCTCAAAGCCGGTGTCAATTGCACTATGGAAGAGCATCTGTATCTCTGTTTCTATGCTCCCTTTTGTATGTAAACTGTAGTTAACTGTTGCACTGTGTATATGGAAAAAAGAATTCCTTGTTCATCTCACCATGTACTTGGCGAACAATAAATTGAATTGACGCGGGCACGCGCCCTGCTAGAGGGATAGCGGGGATGCAGCTTGCGCATGCGTATTGGACTGGGAAGCAAGGTAAGTGAATGGGGCAACCTGGGGGGGGGGTTCACATGGTGGGGCAGCCCAATTCTGAATGCCCCGAGGGGAGGGAATCGAACGCATTCCCGGGCCGATCGTGCTGGGGAATCTATAAGGAAATCGTAAATTGCTTCCCTAAAGCCCCCCCTCTGGCAAAAACTATTTTACCAGGGCTTAACTCCATGGAGATGTTCTGGAATAACAGGCCGATTATTTGCTGCAGAACCGCATGGGAGCGGACATCTTGTCACACACATAAGCATGAGGGGAGAGCTGTGCCAGCAGCAGCCCACACCAAACTGAGATAAATGCCAGAAACACGGGCAGCTTGTGTATTAATTTCCCATCTAAAAATTAACAACCTGTTGGACCTGAAACAGTACAATCGGATCATGTCAGACCAATCTTATTTATTTCTTTGACAATGTCACTAAAGTGTTAGATGAAGGTGGTGCTGTGGCTATCGCCTATCTGGATTTTAGCAAAGCCTTTGACACTGTACCACATAAGGAGCTCATAGATAAGTTATTGAAGGTAGGACTCAATCCCTGGATAGTTCAGTGGATTTCCAGTTGGCTGAGGGATCGGTATCAGAGCATTGTTGTTAATGGCGTGCAATCTGAACAAAGGCGAGTTACAAGTGGTGTACTGCAGGGCTCTGTCCTGGGCCCCATTCTTTTTAATATGTTTGTAAGTGACATAGGAGAAGGCTTGGGAGGAAAAGTTTGTCTGTTTGCTGATGATACAAAGGTTAGTAATAGGGTGGATATTCCTGGAGGTGTCTGCAATGATTTAGCTTTACTGGATAAATGGTCAAAACTGTGGAAACTGGAGTTAAATGTAAAATCCTGCACTTGGGTAGAGGGAATTCCTGCTCTGAGCACCGTATGGGCAGCACTGTGTTAGCCAGGACCTCGGAGGAGAGAGATTTAGGGATACTGATTACAGATAGCTGTAAGATGATTGGACAGTGTAGCCAGGCAGTGGGAAAAGCAAGCAGGATGCTCGGCTGCATAGCTCGAGGCATCACCAGAAGGACGAGGGAGGTTGTGATGCGGCTGTATAGAGCCCTGGTGAGGCCACAGCTAGAATACTGTGTGCAGTTCTGGAGACCTTACCTGCAAAAATACATTATTCAAATAGAACGTGTCCAAAGGCCGGCAACAAAAATGGTGGAAGGACATAAGTTTTACGTTTATCAGACTTGACCAAAACCCAGGATTTTGATTATGCTGGGTTTTGGTCCTTTCCCCGGGGGTGCCCCGCTATGTGAAACCCCCCAGGACACCGAGACCGACTCGCCTCTTCCTGGTCCCACGGCTCTGACGCCCGCATCCTCTGCTTTCCTTGGGAGAGTGCCCACGCCAACCATTTGGCACAGTGGGGCATGCCGACTTTGGATCCCCCAGGGGGAAGGCCAGCAGCCCGTCTTGGAATCTTCTAGATTGCACAGCTGGCCATTTTTTGTACCGCTTTATGTTTAGGCTTGCCTTAAAGCAGGACAAAACCCACCAGTGTCCCCGGGGCATCCCGATTTGGCATGGCCTGCTGTGTGAAACCCCCCAGGGTTCTGGTAATCGCTTACCTTTCCCGGTCCAAAGGCGCAGTAGTTTGCCACAGGGTGTAAACACGGCAAGCTCCATTGGAATGAGGAAGAGATGAGTTGTTTTGAGCATTCTGGGGAGTTTAACACAGCGGGGCATCGGAATTCAGGAGCGGAACCAAACCCAGGAAAGTCAAATTCTTGTGTTTTGTTCTGCTTTAAAGAGGATCCCTGGGACTCTCCGAATTGGGATGCCCCACTGTGTAAAACCCACCAGATTGCTCACCTAGCCGATGATCCCATGGCAATGACACGAGCCGCTGCCACATCCCCACTGCACCACTATCTGAAGTGCGTACCCGGCTGGCAGGGGTAAAGCCAGGGGCGCTGTAGCCATACTTACTACAACGCATTGACATCAGAGTAGCTAGAAAGGAATGAATGGAGCCAGAGCCGCTGATTGGCCAGCAGCCTGCGCATGCGTTGTATGATCTCCAGAAGGTTAGTTTTCACTGTCCATTACGGGGCATCCCAAATTGGAAAACCCTGCTGGAGGGGGATGTTCCTCTATTGTGAGGGTGTATGGCCAGAGATGATATCTTGTGAAGGCCAGGTAGTGCCTGGGTTTAAACCGGACCCTAAATAAGAGCCTATCTTATATGTTTCCTCCACCCTGTACATGCAGATTGCTCACATTAATCTGGACCTTCACCCTGAATAAGAGCCTATCTTGTATGTTTCCCACACCCTGTACATACACATTGCCCACATTAATCTGGACCTTCCCCCTGAATAAGAGCCTATCTTATGTTTCCTCCACCCTGTACATACAGATTGCTCACATTAATCTGGACCTTCACCCTGAATAAGAGCCTATCTTATATGTTTCCCACACCCTGTACATACAGATTGCTCACATTAATCTGGACCTTCACCCTGAATAAGAGCCTATCTTATATGTTTCCCCCACCCTGTACATACAGATTGCTCACATTAATCTGGACCTTCACCCTGAATAAGAGCCTATCTTATATGTTTCCTCCACCCTGTACATACAGATTGCTCACATTAATCTGGACCTTCACCCTGAATAAAAGCCAGCCTTTATGTTTCCCACACCCTGTACATACAGATTGCTCACATTAATCTGGACCTTCACCCTGAATAAGAGCCTATCTTATATGTTTCCTCCACCCTGTACATACAGATTGCTCACATTAATCTGGACCTTCACCCTGAATAAGAGCCTATCTTATATGTTTCCCACACCCTGTGCATACAGATTGCTCACATTAATCTGGACCTTCACCCTGAATAAGAGCCTATCTTATATGTTTCCTCCACCCTGTACATGCAGATTGCTCACATTAATCTGGACCTTCACCCTGAATAAGAGCCTATCTTGTATGTTTCCCACACCCTGTACATACACATTGCCCACATTAATCTGGACCTTCCCCCTGAATAAGAGCCTATCTTATGTTTCCTCCACCCTGTACATACAGATTGCTCACATTAATCTGGACCTTCACCCTGAATAAGAGCCTATCTTATATGTTTCCCACACCCTGTACATACAGATTGCTCACATTAATCTGGACCTTCACCCTGAATAAGAGCCTATCTTATATGTTTCCCCCACCCTGTACATACAGATTGCTCACATTAATCTGGACCTTCACCCTGAATAAGAGCCTATCTTATATGTTTCCTCCACCCTGTACATACAGATTGCTCACATTAATCTGGACCTTCACCCTGAATAAGAGCCTATCTTATATGTTTCCCACACCCTGTGCATACAGATTGCTCACATTAATCTGGACCTTCACCCTGAATAAGAGCCTATCTTATATGTTTCCTCCACCCTGTACATACAGATTGCTCACATTAATCTGGACCTTCACCCTGAATAAGAGCCTATCTTATATGTTTCCTCCACCCTGTACATACAGATTGCTCACATTAATCTGGACCTTCACCCTGAATAAGAGCCTATCTTATATGTTTCCTCCACCCTGTACATACAGATTGCTCACATTAATCTGGACCTTCACCCTGAATAAGAGCCTATCTTATATGTTTCCTCCACCCTGTACATACAGATTGCTCACATTAATCTGGACCTTCACCCTGAATAAGAGCCTATCTTATATGTTTCCTCCACCCTGTACATACAGATTGCTCACATTAATCTGGACCTTCACCCTGAATAAGAGCCTATCTTATATGTTTCCTCCACCCTGTAACTTCACTAGGGTGCACCACTGGTGAATCAAAATATTTTCTGTGCTCACTGTTACTGAACAGACCAAAGAAATAGGAGTGGACGTGGAAACACCACACCTCTCTCCCAAATGAGGAGCACCAACAACCAACAATCAATGCAAATGAACACCTTTATTCAAAAACGGCTAATTAAAAATTACATATACAACACAAGATGCTCCCCCCTATATAACAAAGCGTATAAATATTCAATTATATAGCACCAAAAACGGTGATGCATATCATGCAATAACTAATCAATAACTAAATGCCCTACATGGACCTGTCTGAAATGTTTTTAGGATTGTTTTTATGCCGGCACAAAAAGATATTTAGCTAAAAGCCTATTGAAATAATATTGTATCACCAACAAAACGATTAAGAAAGTGCTTAGTGCATATCACAATAAACTATAACTACTCAAATAACCACTGTAAAGTGCGATGCATGAATATATTCACTAGAAGTACAATACATAAAGTGACCAGTGCATAATTTATGTCAAAAAAATATATACAAATATATATTGCAAAAATGTATATCAAACAATACAGAAATATATTGCACAGAACCTCTACTGCTAAGGAAACCATATCACCAACAAAATATGAACAATGCCAGACAATAAAGACAAATATATTGTGGCAGTAAGCTATTAAGGGGTTACCACTTTAAGCATTAGACAGCATGCTAGTGTAGAGCATCAAGGGGGGGAAAAAACACGCATCAACCGCCCGCGGCTCCCATGCCGCTTCAAAGGGTGAGATTGCTCACATTAAGAATCATCTTACCTGCACCTAGTGCGTATACTGAGCCTAAACATCCAAGATGGCGGTTCATGTAGCATCAGGCAGCCTGCAGACAGGAAGTGTCTTCGGACCGTGCATTCTGGGATTGATGTCCTTTCTCTGACCCCAGCTCTGCTCTGCCTCCTGTAGTTTACCCCGCTCTCCTTTCTTCAGTATGTGATTCTTCTGAGGCAAGATCGTGGCATCTGTATCCAAGAGTCCTGAACAGAGTTGCAGCCCAGTGGAGGAAAAAATAAAAAGTACCCAACTAAAAACTTGATTTTAATATCAATTTTAGATGCTGGGGAATAGTTTTTCAAGGGTTTGGGCTTTTCAATGATGCTGAAGGTCCGGTTTAAGACTGGCTGACACTGATGACATTTAACATATCACCCCTCCTGTCAGGGCTCCCCCTTCGCCCCATCATCTGTTTGAATGTCTGACGGTTTCCTCTGTCCATTGATTGCATTTGATTCGGCTCGTCAGAACTTGTCCGCCATAATTACCGGGTAACGGATCCCAGCAGGGCTCTGCTTTGTGTCCGTTACACAATTACAGCGAAGGTGACAGGACAGGTGACGGGAATGCTATGTGATTTGATTGGTTGACCCACTCGGCGCGCCTCTTGTTTGCTGTTTCTAGCGAGTTTTGCTTCTTCCTGATGAGATCGGACACACCGGGCGCTGGACTATTCATTTAGCGCCGTGCCATCCTTTTAAAGTTGGTATCCCAATTACACACACCCGTCTGCGAGATAAAGGCCAGCTTCCTGTTGTGACGGGGGGGGGGGGGGGGTTTGGAGGCCTGGAACTGTAGCCGCTAATTAACATCTCTGCGCTCTCGGGCTGATTATTAGGTTATGGGAATTCTGCGAAGAGTGGAACGTGTTTTATTCGCGCTCCCAAGTTCCTGAACTTCCAAGGTCCTACAAGGACGTAAGCGAAGGTGATGTAAGTTATATATTGGAATCCCAATGTATGAATGGGCCGGAGGGTGGGAAAGTTACCATGGAACAAAACCCCAAGGCTCCATTCATACCTATGGGCAACACAGTCACAGCGCAAAGGAAAATACTGGCCATTAATTTCAATGGGCCAGTTCACATATGTATGGTGTGTGTGTGTATATATATATATAGTTTTGACTGTTGTGCCCAATGCAGCGCAAATGGATAGGTATGAATAGAGCCTTGCTCTTAAAGTGGGCCCAAACCCAGCTCGATCGTCCCGGGAATCTATAAGACTCCCCCGGCCGATCGATTCTCCCCCCCCCCCCCCCGGAGACATCCAAAATTAGGATGTCCCGCTGTGTGAAACCCCTCAGGTCGCCCCATACACTTACCTTGTTTCCCGGTCCATTGGCACATGTGCGAGCCACAGCTGCATCCCCGTTATCCCTCAAGCAGGGCATGTGCCCGCCCCTGGCATTTGTAAAGGGCCGGTGCGGGCATGCTCCCTGTTAGAGGGAAGTGGAGGGATGTGGCCGCCAGCGCGCTCGTAGCTGCTGGCCTTAAACGAGGGCTTAGACAATGTTATGTCAGCAGCTCTAAGCACGCCGATCGGACGAGTGGCCGCACATGCGCCGTAGGACCGGAAAGAGGCGAGTTGTGCTCGGCAATCTGGGGGGTTTCACACAGCAGGGCATCCCCGGGGGAACATGGAACAGAACACAGCGGCGCACATTTTCAGCAGATATTCCTCCTTTAAGGTGGAACAAAATCCAGGATTTATACTATTCCAGGTTTTAGTCCTTGCCCCCAAGGCACCCCGATCTTGCATGCCCTGCTGTGTGAACCCCCCCAAGTTCGCCCAGTCAAACTCTCCTTTGCCCGGTCCTAAAGAGTAGGCACAGCCTTTCAGCCAATCAGCGAGCTTGGTTCCGCTCACGTCCACTCGTCTAAGAATCAACCATAGCCGAGTCAAGCCGTGCGTCCCCATCCCGCTATGCATAGAGCGTGCCTGTGCCGGCCATTCACTAATCCCTGGTGCAGGCACGTGTCCTTCTAAAGGGGCGACGGTCCACTGCTCCATGCACCGATGGATTGAGGGAGAAGGTGAGTTTACTCACACAGCGGGGCATCCCGTATCTCCCTGGAGTTAGGTGGAACACCAAGAGGGGAGGCACACAATTATCCTACTCTATATACAATTTTATTTAATCTAATTAATGCCAAAAAAACACAATTACCCAGACATGCTAAAAAGCTATAAACACAGAACATACTGGACATACCAACATAGACGGGTATATAGACGGTGGGGAGAGACCAATATCTATTAGCCATTAAAATCCTAACTCAAAAGCTACATATTTAAACAAATAATAAAACCACATATGAATGTGCAGTAGTAAAAGTGTGTAAGTGAAAAAAAAAAAGAAAGTGAGTAAATCTCTTTATAAAGTGCAAGTGCCCAGTGTGCCAAAATCCAGAAGCAAAACGAATATAAATTATATATTCCACAAATCATTCACAAATTTGTATCTCCATATATGTGCAATAGCAGCAGAGAACTATAACAGCTTGATGTGTGTGTGACCTCTGTGTCGCCTATCGCCTGGTTATACCGGGTGGAGGGGAGCGTGGCTGCGCGGCTGATAGTCACATGGGAAGCGCATGGCGCCGTTTGTTTTGTTGCCTGTTCTGGAGCATGTTTGCTATGCGGTTCCGGCACGTGGCCAAGGTGAGTCAGTCACTTCAAGGTGGAAAGTCCATGGAAGCCTCGGTCATACCAGGTCTTAGGAGGGATGGTGTTTGTTTCTGTTCCCGCTGTACCAGTGTTAATAAAGATTGCTTATTCAAATGTTAAAGCTAAAAGATTCCAGTGTTGGCCGCTGGTGTTCCCCCCCCGGAGCATCCTAGATCAGGATGCCCCGCTGTGTAAAAGCCTCCCCCTGGGGCGTGGCAACACTCACCTTCTTCACGGCGCCCTTGGCGATTTAAAGCGGACCTTCAGCATCATTTAATGAAAAGCCCAAACCCTTGAAAAACGATTCCCCAGCATCTAAAATTGATTTTAGGTTTTTAGTCACTTATTATTCCTTCCTCCACTGGGCTGAAACTCTGTTCAGGGCACCGCCATCTTGACTCAGAAGCATCACATGCTGGGGGCGGGGTTATAGCTGTTCTTTACACAGACAGTGCAGAGCTGGGGTCAGGAAAAGGTTAGCAATCCCAGAATGCAGAGCAGCACAGTCAGAAGGCACTTCCTGTTTGCAGGCTGCCTGATGTTCCATGAACCGCCATCTTTGATGTTTAAAGGCTGATAACATGCAGTAGATGCAGGTAGGATGATTTTTAATGTGAGCAATCTGTATGTACAGGGTGTGGGAAACATATAAGATAGGCTCTTATTCAGGGTGAAGGTCCGGATTAATGTGGGCAATCTATATGTACAGGTTGTGGGAAACATATAAGATAGGCTCTTATTCAGGGTGAAGGTCTGCATTAATGTGAGCAATCTGTATGTACAGGGTGGGGGAAACATACAAGATAGGCTCTTAAGGGTGAGGGTCCGGATTAATGTGAGCAATCTGTATGTACAGGGGGGAACCATATAATATAGGCCAGACCTGGGTATTGTAAGGCCCCAGGGCCACATACGGCCCTTCGATTGGCTGTGACCGGCCCGCGGCAAGCGTTCCCTGTAAGGTGCGCGGCCGCACGCTGCTGACGTCCCCGCACACTGTCCGCGCAGTCTTGCCAGAATAGATAGTGCCGGGTTTGAACAGCACTTTTGCCCCTATGTAGTGAGTCTAATGTAGCGGGGGGGGGGGGGGAATTAGAGCTTTGGCTGTGGGCGGAGTTTCTCTTCCTGCCCTTGGCCTGTACTGTTGGCATGTGTCAGTCGCTGCGGAGCTGACGCCGGAGATGGAGGTTCTCCAGCCACTTGTCTGGGCCTGACGTCGCAGGCTGCTGGCACTTGTAGTCCACACCAAATGTGCATGCGCTACGGCATGTAACGCCTGATGGTTCACTGGCTCTCGTAGTCCATTTCTGGCCAGACCAATGCCTCTGGGGGGGGGGGGGGGGGCATGCTGCAAGGTGGGAAGGGTTTCACACTGCCTTTTATCCAAGGCCGGCCACTGGTTTCCCGGGCATCCCAAATCGGGATGCTCCACTTTTTGAAACCCTTTTTACTCAATTGCAACGTGAAAAAAGTCGGACTCCTTCTCTGAAAGCAGAACAAAACCCAGAGCAGCCACTGGTTTTCCCCCTGGGTATCCCAGATCAGGATGCCCCGCTGTGTGAAACCCTTGTTACTTAGTAGCAACTTGACAAATGGTGGACTCCCCCTTAAAGTGGAAATGAACCCAGAGCGGCCACTGGTCTTCCACCTGGGCATCCCAGATCGGGGCTTTGTTCCACTTTATGGGAGGGAGTCTGCCATTTTTCATGTTGCTACTGAGTAAAAAAGGTTTAACACAGTGGGGCATCCCGATCTGGGATTTCCAGGGGAAGACCAGTGGCTGCTCTGGGTTTTGTTCTGCTTTATGTGAGGGAATCCGCAATTTTTGACATTGCTACTGAGTAAAAAGTGTGAGCAGCACTATGTTACTTTAATAATAATGTAAAGGAGGGTTATTCCATCCTAACCTGATTTGGTCATGATGTTTTACAGCAGACCAAAACCCATGTAACCCAGCCCTATGGAGTGTGAAGGAATCCAGGGCTGGGTTACAGGCATCATGCCTCTGTGGCATCCCAATTTGGTGAGACCTCACTGGACTCACAAAATGTGGTTTATTTAATAAATTAAATTTTTTTGTAAGGCAACCTCACTTTTTCATTGTTTAACTATAACATATACTCGTCCCAGCTTGTCACACCACAATGCTATTTACTGCTTATTATAAAGAAATACAATTATTTTATGCGGAATTGAGTTCAGCCACAATATTTTTAGTTTCTCATGTGGCCCCATGGAAAAAATAATTGCCCAACCCTGATATAGGCTCTTATTCAGGGTGAAGGTCCGAATTAATGTGGGCAATCTGTATGTACAGGGGGGAAACATACAAGATAGGCTCCTATTCAGGGTGAAGGTCCGGATTAATGTGAGCAATCTGTATGTACAGGGTGTGGGAAACATACAAGATAGGCTCTTATTCAGGGTGAAGGTCCAGATTAATGTGGGCAATCTGTATGTAAGGGGGGGGGAAACATATAAGATAGACTCTTATTCAGGGTGAAGGTCCGGATTAATGTGGGCAATCTGTATGTAAGGGGGGGAAACATATAAGATAGACTATTATTCAGGGTGAAGGTCCGGATTAATGTGGGCAATCTGTATGTACAGGAGGGAAACATACAAGATAGGCTCTTATTCAGGGTGAAGGTCCGGATTAATGTGAGCAATCTGTATGTACAGGGTGTGGGAAACATACAAGATAGGCTCTTATTCAGGGTGAAGGTCCGGATTAATTTGAGCAATCTGTATGTACAGGATGTGGGAAACATATAAGATAGACTCTTATTCAAGGTGAAGGTCCGGATTAATGTGGGCAATCTGTATGTAAGGGGGGGGGGAAACATATAAGATAGACTCTTATTCAGGGTGAAGGTCCGGATTAATGTGGGCAATCTGTATGTAAGGGGGGGGGAGACATATAAGATAGGCTCTGATTCAGGGTGAAGGACCGGATTAATGTGGGCAATCTGTATGTACAGGGTGTGGGAAACATACAAGATAAGCTCTTATTCAGGGTGAAGGTCGGATTAATGTGGGCAATCTGTATGTAAGGGGGGGGAAACATATAAGATAGGCTCTTATTCAGAGTGAAGGTCCGCTTTAAGATCTACCAGCATTATTCCTAAGCCTTCCCAGGCACTCGTAGCATCGCCATCCTCCTCTGGAAAGCAATTTCCCCTCAGTTTGGTGTCCATTAGCTTTAGGATGAGCGCGGTGCCTCCACCCCCTACCTGTAAAGCTGTTAGCGGCTGCCGGTCCCCGGCTGATCCCGATTTAAGGCTTGCAATCCCCGGAATATGAAGTGTCCGGCTCTCCATTTCTCTCCCCCGAGGAGCCCTGGATGGTTGGGTAATTGAAACCCTTTATGGCCGGAGTAAGTGGCTTTTCCTGGAGGATTATCGGGACATCTTCAGTCTTATCCCGCCTCGTGTTTTCCGTTCAGAAGATTAATGCTCGGGGTCCCCATCTTCAGTGTTTAATGGAAACGCCAGACACCAGCTGCTTTAGTTAAGACAAGTTTTGATGACCTTCCTGAGTGTTAAAGTGCCACTCCAGACTTTTCTTTAAACCAGACCTTAAGCATGATTTAATGAAAAGCCTGAACCCTTAAACTATTCCCCAGCATCTAAAATTAAAATATTTTACGTTTTTAGTCGCCTAATATTCTTTCCCCTACTGGGCTACAACTCTGTTCAGGGCTCTAGGATACGGGTGCCGCCATCTTGCCTCAGGAGCATCACATACTGAGGAGAGGGGGGGTGCAGGGGGCGGGGTTATAGCTGTGCTTTGCACAGACAGAGCAGAGCTGGGGTCAGGGGAAGGACAGCAATCCCAGAATGCAGAGCGACACAGTCACAAGACACCCTTCTTGCGGGATGCCTGATGCTCCATGAGCTGCTCATAACATGCAGTAGATGCAGGTAGGATCATTTTTAATGTGAGCAATCGGTATGTACAGGGGGGAAACATATAAGATAGGCTCTTATTCAGGGTGAAGGTCCGGATTAATGTGGGCAGTCTGTATGTAAAGGGGGAAACATATAAGATAGGCTCTTATTCTGGGTGAGGGTCCGGATTAATGTGGACAATCTGTACGAACAGGGGGGGACATACAAGATAGGCGCTTATTCAGGGTGAAGGTCCCCATTAATGTGAGCTATCTGTATGTACAGGGGGGAACATATAAGATAGGCTCTTATTCTGGGTGAGGGTCCGGATTAATGTGGACCATCTGTATGTACAGGGGGGGGACATACAAGATAGGCTCTTATTCAGGGTGAAGGTCCGCTTTAAGGCTGGTTTCACACTAGCACGATTACGGAGCGCTCGCACTTTCGGGGGATTTTCACTTTCCCGGGTTTTGTTCCTTGACCCCGGGGCCGAATTGGGATGCCCCACCGAGTGAACCTGCCCCAGATCAGCGCATTTAGACTTGACTCTTGCCCATTCAACGGCGCATGAGTGGGCTCTCCTCCAATCAGAGCCGTCCCCTGAAGTGACGTAATTCCGAGAACGGCTCTGATAGTTTGTGAATGGGGAGGCGCACATCCCCTACTGCCTCCTGCTCCTGCTATCTGAATGCCTGGGCCAGGAGCACGTGCATAGCCCGGGGATGCGGGCGTTCTCGTTCCCCATTTACAACAAAACAGAGCTGCCTTGCCGAATTATGTCAGTTCAGGCTCGGATTGGACAAGAGCCTGCACATGCGCCATTGGACAAGAGCCTGCACATGCGCCATTGGACAAGAGCCTGCACATGCGCCATTGGACAAGAGCCTGCACATGCGCCATTGGACAAGAGCCTGCACATGCGCCATTGGACAAGAGCCTGCACATGCGCCATTGGACAAGAGCCTGCACATGCGCCATTGGACAAGAGCCTGCACATGCGCCATTGGACAAGAGCCTGCACATGCGCCATTGGACAAGAGCCTGCACATGCGCCATTGGACAAGAGCCTGCACATGCGCCATTGGACAAGAGCCTGCACATGCGCCATTGGACAAGAGCCTGCACATGCGCCATTGGACAAGAGCCTGCACATGCGCCATTGGACAAGAGCCTGCACATGCGCCATTGGACAAGAGGCTGCACATGCGCCATTGGACAAGAGCCTGCACATGCGCCATTGGACAAGAGCCTGCACATGCGCCATTGGACGAGAGGCTGCACATGCGCCATTGGACGAGAGGCTGCACATGCGCCATTGGACGAGAGGCTGCACATGCGCCATTGGACGAGAGGCTGCACATGCGCCATTGGACGAGAGGCTGCACATGCGCCATTGGACGAGAGGCTGCACATGCGCCATTGGACGAGAGGCTGCACATGCGCCATTGGACGAGAGGCTGCACATGCGCCATTGGACGAGAGGCTGCACATGCGCCATTGGACGAGAGGCTGCACATGCGCCATTGGACAAGAGGCTGCACATGCGCCATTGGACAAGAGGCTGCACATGCGCCATTGGACAAGAGCCTGCACATTTGCCATTGGACAAGAGCCTGCACATTTGCCATTGGACAAGAGCCTGCACATTTGCCATTGGACAAGAGCCTGCACATTTGCCATTAGACAAGAGCCTGCACATTCGCCATTGGGCAAGAGCCTGCACATGCGCCATTGGGCAAGAGCTTGCACATGCGCCATTGGGCAAGAGCTTGCACATGCGCCATTGGGCAAGAGCCTGCACATGCGCCATTGGGCAAGAGCCTGCACATGCGCCATTGGGCAAGAGCCTGCACATGCGCCATTGGGCAAGAGCCTGCACATGCGCCATTGGGCAAGAGCCTGCACATGCGCCATTGGGCAAGAGCCTGCACATGCGCCATTGGGCAAGAGCCTGCACATGCGCCATTGGGCAAGAGCCTGCACATGCGCCATTGGGCAAGAGCCTGCACATGCGCCATTGGGCAAGAGCCTGCACATGCGCCATTGGGCAAGAGCCTGCACATGCGCCATTGGGCAAGAGCCTGCACATGCGCCATTGGGCAAGAGCCTGCACATGCGCCATTGGGCAAGAGCCTGCACATGCGCCATTGGGCAAGAGCCTGCACATGCGCCATTGGGCAAGAGCCTGCACATGCGCCATTGGGCAAGAGCCTGCACATGCGCCATTGGGCAAGAGCCTGCACATGCGCCATTGGGCAAGAGCCTGCACATGCGCCATTGGGCAAGAGCCTGCACATGCGCCATTGGGCAAGAGCCTGCACATGCGCCATTGGGCAAGAGCCTGCACATGCGCCATTGGGCAAGAGCCTGCACATGCGCCATTGGGCAAGAGCCTGCACATGCGCCATTGGGCAAGAGCCTGCACATGCGCCATTGGGCAAGAGCCTGCACATGCGCCATTGGGCAAGAGCCTGCACATGCGCCATTGGGCAAGAGCCTGCACATGCGCCATTGGGCAAGAGCCTGCACATGCGCCATTGGGCAAGAGCCTGCACATGCGCCATTGGGCAAGAGCCTGCACATGCGCCATTGGGCAAGAGCCTGCACATGCGCCATTGGGCAAGAGCCTGCACATGCGCCATTGGGCAAGAGCCTGCACATGCGCCATTGGGCAAGAGCCTGCACATGCGCCATTGGGCAAGAGCCTGCACATGCGCCATTGGGCAAGAGCCTGCACATGCGCCATTGGGCAAGAGCCTGCACATGCGCGATTGGGCAAGAGCCTGCACATGCGCGATTGGGCAAGAGCCTGCACATGCGCGATTGGGCAAGAGCCTGCACATGCGCGATTGGGCAAGAGCCTGCACATGCGCGATTGGGCAAGAGCCTGCACATGCGCGATTGGGCAAGAGCCTGCACATGCGCGATTGGACAAGAGCCTGCACATGCGCCCTTGGACAAGAGCCTGCACATGCGCCCTTGGACAAGAGCCTGCACATGCGCCATTGGACCAGGGAAAGGTGAGTGATTACCGGCTCACTGGGGGTTTCACACCTTGGGGCATCCCAGTTCTGGATGCACCAGGGGGAAGGCCTGCAGCCTGCCCAGAAATCTTTAAGATGAAATTCAGGCCCCTGGGTGATGCAGGAAGAGAGGGATGTGACGGGCTCGGATCCTGCAATCAGGTGAGTTGCTGATTTTAGGACTGGCACTTATCAGTGACGGGGGACAAAGGGTGAGTATCCTTTTTTTTTTTTTTTTTAAATGACTTTAAAGCTGTTCATGTTGGAGGGGGGTATCTCGATTGGTGATCCCCCCCCCCCCCCCATTTCCGGGACTGGATCTACCTGTGGCCAATTGCAGAACTATGGGATCGCATGCAGCAAATTGCTATGGCCCCCACAGCAATTGGCTGCTGGTGGTCACGTGGGTCAAGAGGAGTGCAGGAGAGGTGAGTGCTGGTTTGGGGGAAATCTCGAATGGGGACCTCCCACCCAACACAATCGCCATCATTTTTATTGAATGGGATCGCTCTAACTGTAGGAGCATCTCAGATATGGATACTCTGTTTTTCCTAACAGAACTCCATCCGATGGGGGACAGGAAGCAGCTGCAAGTCCTCCGGTAGAAGACTGCAGTATAAAGCTGTTGGTTGGCCCTCCATCATACAGAGTTGATTTTGGCTTCCTAGAGATCTTCGGGCATCCTGATATGGGATGCCCCTCCAGCTAAAGATTTCTAAGAAGCCATCATTGGCTCTGTATGATGGGGATCTAAAGTCCTATTTAGCTATGGATCTGCTTTAAATCTTATTTTCCATATCTGTACGGTTTATTTACTGGGGATGGGGGTTATGTGACATTTTTAGCAGCTCTCTACTCTAGCCGCCGGCGTGTAAGGCAATTTCGGAAAGTGCGTGGGCGATAAGTGTTTCTGCATAGGAATGTGGGATAATGCCGCTCTGAGTGATTGTGACTTGAAGCCCGGTTGAAACAATTTCCCAGCTTTGAGACGTAGCCCGGGCATCTGTAGCGTCTCGGTGGAATGGATTTCTGTAAATTTTTACAGCGCTCAATTGTTAATGGCCGGAAATAAATGATTGCGGCGAATGGTGGCGGGATCTGTGCGAGATATCGGTAATCGCGCCCGCTATCAGTGCAGCCGTTCCTGTTTAATCTGTGTCGATAAAATAGACTGATACGGCTCTGCACAAGAGCCCAACAGCCCGCCGCCTACTCTCAACTTGTTACGCTTTCGTTAAAGATCAAACAAATATACATATATATATATATTCATTTTAAAGTGGACCTTTCTACCAGGGGTGTCATTTTTGTTTAAATTAAACTTTATTTTTAATTAAAAAAAAATTGACAAAAACATTTAAAAATCCCCCCCCCCCAAAAATGGCGTGAGGTCCCCCTTACCCAGCATAACCAGCCTGGGCACCAGCTATGTGGGCTTGTAGCTTTGCTGGCCCCTGGCCCTGCAGGCTACAAGCCGGCATAGCCTAACGGCCACAGGCTCTTCTGCTCGCCCCAGGCTTTGCGGAGGCAGGTATTGGAGGGGGGCTCGGGGTTAATGGCAAGTCACCAGCTAGCCACAGGTGACATGCCAGAGCCTTGTGAACTGGTATAGGGGTCACACAGATCCCTTACCAGGGTTAACCGTAAATAAAAACACCCCACATAGAGAAAATGTCTTTATTAAAACAAATCATTTTTCTTTACTAACCTCTGATTGTCGGCTCCTGTGTCCTTTGCTGATGCGATGACAGATGCTGTGATCGCTGGAGGGGGGGGGGGGGCAGAGGATCAGAGGACCACCTGCCTCTCTCCTCCTCTCGCCGGCGATCATAGCACCTGACAGCTGACCCACAGGGAGCCAGGATGACACCCGTAGGGGTGGGGCTAGTTGTGAAGATGGCAGTGCCCTTCTCGAAGGCAGGGGGAGAGGGCTGGTCAGGCTCTCTCCTGAATACTGAAGGGCCCTGGGGGGTGGGGATATTGGGAGAGCCGTCCGGATCGAACAAGGGGTCAGGTGCGTTTTTTTTTTTTTTACTTTACTTTCACTGTGGGGGGGGGGGGGGGGGGCAGTCAGAATTGATACTAGGGAGAAAGAATCGATTCTGGTATCGTCTAATGAAATATCTCGATACTTGACAAAATCAATTTTTTTTTTTGACACCCCTACTTTCTACCTGTCCATTGTCCTAGCAAAATCACTGTAATTGCAGCTAGTACAGATGGGACAGTTGAGGGGCTGCCCCCTTCGCAATTTGCCTTAGCAAGCCAAGGCATTTCTGTTCTGCATTGCAGTTGAAAAGGCAAAAAATACAGTAATTGCACAAGATTTCGCACAAGTGCCACTTTCTGGTGTTTCCCAGGATTTTGGGGAGGAATCCTGTTGCCTTACCCCTCTATTTGTCATGATTTAAAATGCTGCAGCTGCTACTATTCGGCCGCATCTTTCCAAGGGATCTGATATTTTTGACCCACCTGCAAAACTCCACCCCCGCCAAACTCTGAAGTGTCCCTTTTTAAGGCTGATTTCACCGGACTCCTTAGTCCTGAAGGAATCTCGTTGCCTTGGCTCCACTATTTTTTTTGTTTTCAAAAAAGCTTTGGCTGCTGCTGTTTGGCCGCGTTTAACCAAGGAAGGAATCAAGAATGGGTTACATAGTGACTGGACTTCTGTTTTTAACAGATTTATTCCTGTTACAGGGGAGTTGGATGGAAAATCACCAGTTCTCTTTTGTCCATTTTCCGTTTGGGGGAACGAGATGACATAAGGGCAGAGCTGTTAGACAGTTATGAAAGCATGATAAAAGGGAAGAGACAGGTATATATGAGTTGTCCGCATAACAGTGATATGACTGAAGAATATAGGGGTCCTAAGATGGAGCCTTGTGGTGCACCTATAGGAGGAGGACTAAAGTGACCAGTAGTGAAGCAGGGATGCATTAGAGAGCTCATAGTTTCCTATTCAGTCTCGCTCCTAGAGCATTGTGGGATTGCCGGCTGTTGTGCTCTTTCAGATAAGGAAAGGTGTGATGGGCTCTAATGTGTTTATAATGGTTTCTAGCTGTCACATTTGTCACAGGTTTGCTGTGCACCCGGCGATTGCTTTACCAAACAAGCTAATGCGGGATTAAAACCCACATGAGTCCACTTACAGATCCCCGTGGATCCTGTAAAGAATGTGACGACTATAAACCACCGCACACATTACACGCACTTTACCGCCGCCACTTAATGCCACCCGGTGACGCCTTTCACTTCGTCGGCACGCACGACCTCACCTTTGTTGCCATAATAATGAGGCTGTAACCATTTTTTTGTGTTAAAATGGTGAGGGCGGTAGGTAACTAACTTTAGGTCCTCATTGAGGTGGGGCAGCATGGCCAGACCTAACATGGAGGGTGGGTATTCTCATTAGAAGAGCCCATCCTGTGCAGCCCAAGGGGCAACCTGCTGTTTTTGGTGCCTGCGGTGTTAATAGCTGCAGTTGTGATAAAATCTGTACTTCTTGGCCTCGGCTGACCTCGCTGTCGCCAAGATCACGCTGTACGTGTCCTTAAAGTGAACCAAAACCCAGGATTTTGACTATCCTGGGTTTTGGTCCTTGCCCCCTAGGCACCCAGATTGGGGGTGCCCCACTGTGTGGAACCCCCCCAGTTCACCCAATCTGACATACCCTTCCCTAGTCCTATGGCGCCTGCTCGGCCTCTCGCTCCTGCCGCCTTCGTCTAAGCTATTGTCTTAGGGAACAGACCTGAGCTTTCCGGAGGCCGCATCTCCTGCTTCCCTCTAGCAGTGAGCGTGCCCATGCCGGTTATCCACAAATGGCTGGCGTGGGCACAGGCCCTGCTAAAGGGATAGCGGGGATGCGACCGCTGCTCGCGCCGTTGGACCGAGGAAGAAGGTGCGTTTTAGGGTGACCTGGGTGGTTCCACACAGCAGGACATCCCGATTCTGAATGCCCCGGGGGGGGGGGGAACAATCGGCCCGGGAAACGTATAGACTTGAGGGCCATCGGACTGTGGGTTTTGGTCCACTTTAAAGCGCACGAACAGTCAGGAATGACTTCAAGCGGACCTTCACTCTGAATAAGTGTCTATCTTATATGTTTCCCACACCCTGTACATACAGATTGCTCACATTAATCCGGACCTTCACTCTGAATAAGAGTCTATCTTATATGTTTCCCACACCCTGTACATACAGATTGCTCACATTAATCCGGACCTTCACTCTGAATAAGAGCCTATCTTATATGTTTCCCACACCCTGTACATACAGATTGCTCACATTAATCCGGACCTTCACTCTGAATAAGAGCCTATCTTATATGTTTCCCACACCCTGTACATACAGATTGCTCACATTAATCCGGACCTTCACCCTGAATAAGAGCCTATCTTATATGTTTCCCACACCCTGTACATACAGATTGCTCACATTAATCCGGACCTTCACTCTGAATAAGAGTCTATCTTATATGTTTCCCACACCCTGTACATACAGATTGCTCACATTAATCCGGACCTTCACTCTGAATAAGAGCCTATCTTATATGTTTCCCACACCCTGTACATACAGATTGCTCACATTAATCCGGACCTTCACCCTGAATAAGAGTCTATCTTATATGTTTCCCACACCCTGTACATACAGATTGCTCACATTAATCCGGACCTTCACCCTGAATAAGAGTCTAGCTTATATGTTTCCCACACCCTGTACATTGTCCACATTAAAAATCATCCTACCTGCATCTACTGCATGTTATGAGCCTTTAAACATCAAAGATGGCGGCTTATGGAAGCCTCCATCTTATCAGGCAGCCTGCAAACAGGAAGTGCCTCCTGACTGTGCTGCTCTGCATTCTGGGACTGCTGACCTTTACCCGACCCCAGCTCTGCTCTGTCTGAGCAAAGCACAGCTATAACCCGGCCCCCGTACCTTATCCCACTCTCATCTCCTCAGTAAGTGTGATGCTTCTGAGTCAAGATGGCGGCGCCCGTATTCTTAATTCCTGAACAGAGTTGCAGCCCAGTGGGGGAAAGAATAATAAGTTAGTGACTAAAAACATAAAATATATTAATTTTAGATGCTGGGGAACCGTTTAAGAGTTTGGGCTTTTCATTAAATCACACTGAAGGTCCGGTTTAAACAATCAGAGCTCATATGCCCCCTCCCCAAGGCAGTTTAGATTGCTGCACATTAACATTAATTTGCCTTTTTCTAACTCTTCCTGTGGTAAATTTTAATAACAAAATGCCAGCTCATGCATTTGGAGGCCTCCTGCAAACAGGAAGTGCTGCTGGGCTTCCTGTTGCTTTGCATTGTCCGTTATGTCAGTGGAATCCAGGCAGCAGCAAGGCTGAGATGCTGGGAGTGGAAGCTCCACAATGGCCTCTACCTTTCTTTTCCAACTGTGCCAGGCTGTTGGTCTGGTTTAAAGCGAAACAAAACCCTGGGGTCAGCTCTGGAATCTCCGCTGTGTGAAACCCCCCCAGGGTACTGGTAAACTCACCTTTTCCTTGCTCCCTCGTAAACGTGGAGTGACCGCATCCCCAGCATCTTTGGGCTGTGCACGCACTCCTGCTCCCAGCCATTCACGTGTGCTCGGGCTCATAATTGCCATAAACGGAGCCGTTTGCTGAACATTACAAACGCCTCTGATTGGACGAGAGCCCAGTCATGTGCACTTGGACCGGGAAGCGGTGAGTTTTTACAGGCGACCTGGGGCGTTTCACACAGCGGGTCACCATCCCTAATTTGGATGCCGGGGGGATTAGGAACAAAACCCAGGATAGTCAAAATCCCGAGCCCTGTCACCTCCATAGTAATGCCAGCCATTCGCGCAGTTACCATAAAACAGAGCCTTTTGCTATACATAACGTGTGCTTCAAATGCCTCTGATTGGACGAGAGCCCAGACATGCCCACTCGGACCGGGAAGTGGTCAGTTTTTACAGGCGACCTGGGGCGTTTCACACAGCGGGTCATCATCCCAAATTTGGATGCCCGGGGGGACAAGGAACAAAACCCAGGATAGTCACAATCCCGAGCCCTGTCAGCCACATAATAATGCCACCAGCTCTAGTTTGACACAACCCCGGTACTTTAAAGTGGATAAACACCCAGGATTTTGACTATTCTGGGTTTTGGTCCACTTCCCCGGGGCACCCCGATCGGGGATGCCCCGCTATGTGAAACCCCCCAGATACAGCTCACTCGGCTCCTACGGCACATGCGCGTCCGCTCGTCCAATCAGTGCACTCGGAGCCGCTGTGGTAATGCGCGTCAATGAGACGTCTTACCTCAGCGGCTCCGAGCACACCGACGGCCACATCTCGCGCTTCCCTCTAACAGGGAGCGCGCCCGCACCGGCCACTCACAAATTCCTGGAGTGGGCACGCGCCCTGCTAGAGAGAAGCGCGACCCACGCATGCGCCTTTAAATCGGGATTCAGGTGAGTTTATGGGCGTCCTGGGGGGTTTCACACAGCTGGGTATCCCGATTTTGGATGCCCCACGGGGAGGGAATAGATCACGCTGGGTCTTGGTCCACTTTAACATGGTTATACTGGACCTGGAGCCAGCCCTGGTAGTGTAGAATATAATATATAAAACAGGCATGCGTTCGGGATCAAGCTAACAGAGCAGCTTAAGTTTAAAGTGGGCCAAAACTCACCCTGGAGTCTGCGGATGGAACCGATTACTTAGACGAGTTAAAGTGGACCAAAATCCCGAGCCCAGCCAGCCCCATAGTAATGCCACCAGCTCTAGTTTGACACAACCCCGGTCCTTTTACATGGTTATATTGGGCCAGAAGCCAGCCCCGGTATTGTATAATATACCTGAGAAACACAGGCGTGCGTTCAGGATCAACATAACGGAGTGGGCCAAAACCCACCCTGGAGTCTGAGAATGGCCTTGGCTGGAACAGAGTTCCTAGACGGGTTAAAGTGGACCAAAACCCAGGATAATCATTTGTTTTGACTATGCTGGGTTTTGTTCCACTCCCCGGGGGCACCCCAATCAATGAAACCCCCCAGATCGCCGCAGCTAACTCACCTCTTCCCGGTCTCACGGCGCGTCTAAGAGCAGCGGCTCTGACAGCCGCATCAACCGCTTCCCTCTAACAGGAGGCGTGCCCGCACCGGCCATTAACATTAGAGAGAAACGGAGAATGCGGCCGGCAAAGCCGCTGCTCTTAGACGCGCTGTGGGATCGGGTTGGGGTGACTGACTCCCAATCAGGGTGCCCCCGGGAAAAGGACCAAAACCCAGGATAGTCAAAATCCTGGGTTTTGGTCCACTTTAACATCAGTGCAGTCAAGCGCACTGATTGTATGGCAGGCTGCACATGTGCCATAGGACCAGGGAAAGGTGAGTTAAACTGGGTGCGGTTTACCGGCCGATTGCTGGCAGAAAGGTAAGGTGTTTGTAAGGTGGAATTGGGGGGGTTCACACAGTGGGGCATGCAGGATCAGGATGCCTCAGGTGGACCTAGTCAGTCGGCCCTGCAGTCTTTTTTAGATTCCAGGACCGACGCGGGGCGTGATTGGTACACTTTAAGAAAGCATATGCTTTCACTCTTGAAAAGGGGACTTTTCAGTCTCTCTTACCCTGCTATATTAAAGTGGACCAAAACCCAGGCTAGTCAATACTTTTGACTATCCTGGCTTTTGGTCCTTTCCTCGGGGGCACCCTCGCCAGCCATTCACATTAGAGAGAAGCGGAGCCGCTGCTCTTAGACACGGCCGGCCTGGGACCGGGAAGAGGTGAGTTTCCTCAGGCGATCTGGGGGGTTTCACACAGCGGGACATCCCCAGATCGGGGGGCCCAGGCGGAAAGGACCAAAACCCAGGATAGTCAAAATCCTGGGTTTTGGTCCACTTTAAAAGCTGTATTGTGAAATTCTCTTAAAGGCACAGTCCAGGCAAAGGGTTAAATGAGGCCGCTTTCTGCTCCTCCCCCCCCCCCATGCTGGCAGAGGAGCCCGTCGGGGCATGAAGCAGTCCTCCCGCCGCAGTTGGTGTGTCTTTTTTTTTTCGCTGGTCATGTCCGATGATTACAAGCAAATCTTTTCCCAGCAGTCACCTGAGCAGGGATTCCTCCATGTTTAGCTCTGCTTGTAGGTCAGGCCGAGCCGTTCCTGGCTTATGGTCACAAAGGTCGCTCACAATGTATCCACTCACCCGCATGACAAAACCGCTGCGTCAGGGGGTCTTTTTTTATTTTTACTGAAATACATAGGAGGTCACAGGCCATTAAAGCTGGCCAAAACTCAGCTATTTGAACTATTTGTCTGCATCACAGGGGCATCCCAACGGGAATCGGCTGTTTACTTGGATCCGCACTCCCATGGCGCATGCACATGCTCTCAGCAAAGCATAACTTACCTCCTCGCTCAATTATGCCCAGCAATGAGTCCTGAATGGTAGCGATTGGCGGTTGCCTCCCGCTAACCGTGCAGCGCGCTATTCAGATATGATGGTGAGGGGTGTATCATTATGTGGAGGCGTGCCAGGGATGCCCCCGGAGGCCCTCTCACACCTAGTGGTATTAATTCCTACTACAGAGGACACCTGGTCAGCCAGAGGCATTTTTGACTCCTGGGAATCCCCAGGTTAAAGCTGTCTTAGGCTCTCTAGAGCTGAGTAACGATGGTTTTTGGTCCGCTTTAAAGAAAAACAATTCAGTATTTGGGTAACAATGGTTTTTGGTCCGCTTTAAAGAAAAACAATTCAATATATTCTAAGTATACAGCACGTCCTGTTCCAGAATATTCCTTACACATGGGTAATACATCCACAACATGGCGCTGGACTGCAGAAAACAGCTTGTGGCTCCTCCCGGCCCCATATAAGTCAGGGACCTCCCACAAATTCCCCAGTTTTCATCTGCAGTCTGGGCTGCGAAGATAGACGATGGCTCTCTATATACGCAGGCGAGCGGGGCTTACCAGCCTGCAGCCCTGCAGGACTATTCCCACTTGTTCAGGACCCACTGCCTCCCAGACTCGGCTGACTGGTTCGTGGGGAAGGTAGGACAGCGCCGGGGTCAGGTGCTTGAGGAGCGCTGCTCCGACTGCAGTCCCTGCTTTGACATGGGTAGGCGGTATAGGCCTGTGGTGAGCCTTTTGGGATGCCCCCTCCCGCTTCCGGGGTTTCCCCTTAATCCCTATCCCCCTTAGGTGTCTGCCCCCTCCTCTCACTTTGGGCGTTATGTGACTGCTGCTCCCTTGCCTCGCTCTCCCTGGGGAGAACTCGGGGGGGAGTGTTTGCGGTATGTCAAGCAGCCTGAATTGCTTACTTTGCTTGTGCCTGCTTAATGTGTTTTACTGTTAGCTGCCGCCGCACGCTTATACAGCGCTCCGCGGACGGCGGCGACATTACCTCAGGTGCTGCCGCGCCGTCATTGGACGGCGGGATCACGTGGGCGGGTTTCACGCTTTTCGGGGGTATATAAGGACGCCATTTTTATCTTCCCCGTGCTGCGTGTCTGCTGTTTCCTACCGTGGTCCGTGAGTGCCCCTGCGGGGTGGCTTTATTATATATATTTTAGTTATATATTTTATTGTTATATTCTTATGGGGATGTATTCTTATGTCTTTCAGGCGGGTAGACTTTATTGTGGTTCTCCCGGTCCTTTCCCTTTTTGTTAAGGCTATTACTATTATATCTCTCACTTCCCTAGCGGGCTTTTGGGGCATCCCGGGTCGCTATCATTAGTGTTAACCCTATATTGACCTGTTGTGCCACTCTAATCACCATATGGAGGCTTCTGGGGATAATGGGCTTGGGGTTCCTTCGGGACAAGCCCGGCTATGTGTTGTGTGTGAGGTATCCCCCCATAAGTGATGATGTCAGGGTGTGTGTACCCTGTGCCCAGCAAGTGCTTGCGCTGCAGTCTGGGTTGCCTGTTACTGGGCCTGGTGCTGTGCCCCCTCTGACTTCGCCCACCCCCCCACGCTTACATCTGACCCCCACCGAGGGGCATACTAGCGGGGAGTCTCAACCTGAATTAGCTGCACGGGTGGCCAGCATTGCAAAACATCTTGCTGGGTCTGCCCCGCGTAAGGCTTCTGCTAAGAAGCGGCATTTATCACCCGCGGTTTCCCTCTTCCCTGTAGAAGATGAGGGCCCTTACTCTCAGGTCCCTACCCCCTTGAGGAGGGGGAATTATTTTCTGATTCTGAATCCTCTAAGGAACAGCCTAAGATTTACAGTGGTACTGGGACTCCCTTTGGGGAAGACCCGTGGTCCCCGATGACAATGACAGATTGCCGAGTCACATTTTTGAAGTGCTTTGTATTTCCCCTCCTGCAGTGGCTCCGCAGCAGCAGGGTGAGCTTATTCATATGGTTAAGCCACGCTGGGAGTTCCCTGAGCAGTCTCACTTTAATAATCTAGTGCTCAAGGAATGGGAACGGCCTAGCAAGCTGCCAGGGGTGCCTAAGAGTTGGGACAAGAGGTATCCCTTTCCTGCTGATGTTATCCCTTTCCTGCTGATGTTGTTAAGCGTTGGTCATGTCCTTCCGAGGTGGATGCGCTCGTTCTCGGGTTGTCCAATACATCTGTCATGCACTCTCCTGATACTACTACCCTGCGGGATGGGGAGGACCGGCGCTTGGACCAACTGGCCGGTCACACCTTTGCCTGTGTGGGGACGGCGCTGCGCCCGGTTTGTGCCTCTGCTATCACGGCTATTGCCATTAAAGGAGTGATTAAGTGTCTTTTGGACAAGGTATCTGAGGATGCGGGTAGAGAAGAGTATAGATCTCTCCTGCTTTGTGAGGAATTTATTGCATATATTCTTTCTGCTATGGATGATGCCATTAGAATGTGTGGTAGGACTTCTGCCCTGTTGGTGGCTATACGCCGCTCTGTCTGGCTACGTCAGTGGATAGTTGATAATGCTGCTAAGAAGGCTCTCACTGGTTTCCCTTTCAAGGGCCTGCGCCTTTTTGGTGAACGCTTGGATTTGTTTGCCGGGGGTGGTAGGTTACCTCAACGTAGGATCCGTCACGGTCCTTTCGGGGGCTGGGTGCCTTTCTCCCATCCTTCCGTGGTTCCAGAACTGGCCGAGGAGTCTCCTTTACTGGGGCCCGCGGAGATCACTGGGGAAGGGGCAGAGGACGTGGCCGTCCTGGCCTCTCCTGAGGTCCCAAGCCAAAATCCTCACCCAAGCCCCCTCAGGCAGGAAGGAGTGCCCCCACCCATCTGGGTGGGGGGGACGGCTCCGGCTCTTTGCTCACTTCTGGAGGCTTCACGTCTCAGACCGGTGGATTCAGGAGGTAGTGTCCTCCGGTTACAAGATAGAGTGTGCAGCCTTGCCGCCCCCAAGATTCATCAAATCCCGGATGGCTCAAAACCCCCTGTCAGCTCAGGGTCTGTGCCTCCCTGTCCAAAACCTTCTGGAGTTGGGGGTCATCTGCCAGGTGCCTTTGAGGGAAAGGGACAGAGGCTACTATTCCAATTTTTTCACTGTTCCCCAAAAAGACGGGTCCATCAGACCTATCCTGGATTTAATGTGCCTCAACAAATTTGTCAGATTCAAGCACTTTCGCATGGAGCGCTCAGCTGTCAATTCACTGCGCCCGGGCGACTTCATGACCTCTGCAGACATCAAGGACGTTTACCTTCATGTACCAATCTTTCCAGGTCATCAGAGATTCCTCAGGTTCACTCTGGAGGATCAGCACTACCAATTTGTGGCCTTGCCCTTTGGTATCACCTCGGCTCCCAGGGTATTCACCAAGGTGCTGGCGGGCGTAATGGCTCTGCTGAGATTTCAGGGCATTCTGGGGTCAGCCAGATGTGGATCTGTTTACTTCCCGTCACAATCACAAGCTTCCAGTCTTTGTCTCTCTGTCACAGGACTCTCTGGCCTTGGCCATGGATGCTTTAGCAATGTCTTGGAAGAGCTTTCAGCTTCTCTATGTGTTCCCTCCTTTTCCACTGCTGGGCAGGGTGTTGCACAAGATTGCCCAGGAAGGGGTGCCAACCATTCTGGTGGCCCCATGTTGGCCAAGAAGGGTGTGGTTCGCAGACATCGTGCAGTTGGCAGTAGATCAGTATGCTCTGCCCAAGGATCCAGACCTGCTCACTCAGGGGCAGCTACGCCATCCCAATTTACAAACGCTGGCTTTAACGGCCTGGCTGCTGAAACCTCCATCTTGATGGAAAAGGGGCTGCCTGCCTCTGTTGTTAATACCATGATTCGGGCTAGGAAGAAGTCCTCGTCATCCATTTACTATAGGGTCTGGCATGCTTACATTGACTGGTGTGAGTCTAAGTCGCTTCCCTGTCGGGTGTTTTATATTCCTAGGATTCTGAAATTCCTGCAACATGGTTTGGATTTGGGTCTTCAACTTAGTACCCTTAAAGGTCATGTTTCTGCTTTGGCCATTTTCTTCCAAAGATCCTTTGCTCACCATCGTCTGGTCAAGACTTTCTTCCAGGGGGTTACTCACGTGCGTCCTCCACGTAAGCCTATGTTACCAGTCTGGGATTTGAACTTGGTCTTGTCTGCCTTGCAGGGGTCTCCCTTTGAGCCTTTGCGTGAGGCCCCTTTGTCCATTTTGACTCTTAAGGTAGTCTTTTTGGTGGCTTTTCTGTTAGGCGTGTTTCTGAGTTGGCGGCGCTTTCCATCAAACCCCCTTATTTTGAGACACCAGGACAAGGTGGTGTTTTGTTTTAAGCCAGATTTTCTACCTAAGGTTGTGTCTGCTTTTCATCTCAATCAGGACATTGTTTTGCCTTCTCTATGCCCTAATCCTAGTAACCCTAAGGAGCGGGTTTTATACTCTCTGGATGTGGTCAGTTCTATTTGGTGGCCACTGAATCCTTCAGGAAGACTGATGCTCTTTTTGTGCTTCCGTCTGGACCTAAGAAAGGCCTGGCTCCAGCTAAGTCCACTATCAGCAAGTGGATTCGCCAGGCGGTGGAGCAGGCCTATTCTGCTAAGGGGAAGGAGCCTCCCTTCCGCCTTACTGCTCATTCTACTCGTGCTATTGGTGCCTCTTGGGCTTTTCAGCACCAAGCTTCTGTTGAACAAGTTTGCAAGGCTGCTACTTGGTCTTCTGTTCATACTTTTTCTAAGTTTTACAAGGTTGATGCTAGGGCCTCAGCTGATGCTGCTTTTGGTCGCAAAGTTCTGCAGGCGGCAGTGGTTTAAACTGCCCGTTGTTACTTTTTGGGGATCCCACCCTACCTTACGGACACTGCTATTGGATGTCCCATGCGTAAGGAATATTCTGGAACAGGACGTGCATACTAAGAATAATACAATTCTGTGATTACTCACCTGTAGAATTGGTATTATATGTATACAGCACGTCCTGTTCCATCCCACCCTTGTTATCATTATTCTTAGTTATCTCTGTATGGTGATTGTTCATCTGTTCATTTTTGAATTCCTGTTATTATTGTTCTCCCAGCTTCTTGAGTCACTGCTTGTCAATACTGGGGAATTTGTGGGAGGTCCCTGACTTATATAGGGCCGGGAGGAGCCACAAGCTGTTTTCTGCAGTCTAGCGCCATCTTCTGGATGTATTTCCCATGTGTAAAGAATATTCTGGAACAGGACATGCTGTATACATATAATACCAATTCTACAGGTGAGTAATCACAGAATTGTATTTTTGTTTCATTTAAAGCAGAACAAGACATTGTTTTGGCTGGAGCGGGAGCTTGCATGCTGCCAGGCATACGGGAAGCGGTAACACTTGCTCCCTATTGAATTCGATCTGACTGGACGAGAGCCCTCGTATTCGCCATTGGAGCGGGGAAAGGTGAGTTTTAGTGGGCGAACTGGGGGGTTTCACACAGCGGGACATCCAAAATCCAGATGCCCAGGGGGCACAGTGCAAAAACCCGGGAAAGTCAGATTCCTGAGTTTTGTTCCTCTTTAAAGGACATGGTTCGAAACGCCTGAAAATGTTTTGTTCTTATTGCCTTAGAAAAATAAACATTTCACCAATATACTTTATTTAAGGTGGACCAAAATCCATGGTCATCGGCCCTGGAATCTATAAGAATCGATAAGATTCCAGGGCTACTTGATGTATTCCCCGTAGTGTGAAACCCCCCAGGTCACCCGGTATAGTCGCCTTCTCCCCCGGTCCAACAGCGCATGTGCGAGCAGCACCGCATCACTGATAACACTTTACCAGGACATGTGCCCGTGTGAGGCATTTGTGAATGGCCGGTGCGCTTCCTGTTACAGGGTAGTGGGACATGCGGCCGCCGGTGCTCTCGGCTGCGTTTAGCGGCGCTTGGCTGGAGTCTGCTCCTTTAGACAAGCCTAGATGAGCTTGCGTCGCTGCTGATTGGACGAGAGGCCGCGCATGTGCCATAGGGCCAATGAAACGTGAGTTAGTTTTGGGGGACCTGGGGGGGTTTCACACAGCAGGACATCCCCAATCGGGGGGCCCCGGAGGCAGGGACCAAAACCCAAGATAGTTAAAATCCTGGTTTTTGGTCTACTTTAAAAAAAATCTTCCCTTCTGTACTTTTTAGCCCATCCCAGGTTTCTGTCCATGCCCCCAGGGTTTTTTTGCTTTGGGATGCCCCCATTTGAAACCTTTTTGGATTGCCAAGTATACTTGCTTCTCCCTCCCATGCACCTGGAGGGATGGTCCATTTTAAAGTGGAACAAAACCCACTGGGTCCAGCCCTGGAATGTAAAAGATTCCAGAGGTGGCTGCTGGCCTCCCCCAGGGCATCCCAAATTGTCATTCCCCGCTGTGTGAAACCCCTCAGGGCTCCAGTAATCGCTCACCTTTACCTGGTCCAGCGGCGCATGTGCAGGCTCTCATCCAGTTAGAGCCGTCCTCTGAACGGACTTAAACCGGACCTTCACCATGATTTAATGAAAAGCCCAAACTCTTAAAAAACAATTCCTCAGCATCTAAAATTAATATATTTTACATGTTTAGTCACTAATTTATTATTCTTTCCCCCACTGGGCTGCAACTCTGTTCGGGAATTTAGGATACGGGCGCCGCCATCTTGACTCAGAAGCATCACACTTACTGAGGAGAGGAGAGTGGGATAAGGTACAGGGGGGCGGGTTATAGCTGTGCTTTGCTCAGACAGAGCAGAGCTGGGGTCAGGGAAAGGTCAGCAGTCCCAGAATGCAGAGCAGCACAGTCACTTCCTGTTTGCAGGCACTTCCTGTTTGCAGGCTGCCTGCAAAAATGGCAGCTTCCATAAGCCGCCATCTTGGATGTTTAAAGGCTTATAAAATGCAGTAGATGCAGGTAGGATGATTTTTAATGTGAGCAATCTGTATGTACAGGGTGTGGGAAACATATAAGATAGACTCTTATTTAGAGTGAAGGTCCGCTTTAATTCGGTGAGGTATCTGTCTGTTGTGAATGGAGAGCATCCGTATCACTCGGGCTGTGCAGTCATTTCGATGGCTGGGGCGCGATGCAGGGGATGCCCCGCTCACGCTTCCCGTTGACAATAATTAGAGTTGACGCTGAATTACGTCACTTCAGCGGGCGGCTCTGATTGGACTGTAATCCCAGACAAATGGCGTTGGACCGGGAAGAGGGAAATCTGAATGCGCGATCTGGGGGGGGTTTACACAGTGGGGCTCCCCAATTCGAGGGGCACGGAGCATAACCAGGGAAAGGGAAAGTCACAGGTTTTATTCCGCTTTAAAGTGGACCAAAACCCTGGGATTTGGTCCTTCCCCCTGCATGAAACCACCCAGGGCGCCGAGACCAACTCACCTCGTCTATGAGCGCGCTGACGGCCGCATCCTCTGCTTTCATGTAACAGGGAGCGTGCCCGTGCCAGCTATTCACAAATGCCTGTTGGAGGGATAGCGGGGATGTGGCCGCGGCTCGCACATGCGCCGTTGCACCGGCAAACAAGGTAAGTGAATGGGACGACCTGGGGGCTTCACATAGCGGGGCATCCCGATTGTGGCTGGCCCGGAGGGGGGGAATCAATCGGCCCGGTAATCTTATAGATTTACGGGCTGTTCGGCTTGGGTTTTGATCCACTTTAAGATAGACCGAAAACCAGGGATTTTGACAGTCCCATGTTTTGGTTCCACTTTCTGGGGAAAATCCTGACTTGGACCACTTTAATGTTGTCCTTTCTTCTACCGTAAAGGAAACAGGACGGCAGGCGTCAGATTCAGCTGCCCCTGAGGTGTTTGCCGGCACCGGCCACAGATCCAGCAGTTAGTTAACTGCTAGAGGGGTGCAGGGTGTCCCCTCTCTATGTGTTATAATAAAGTACAGAGCAAATAAAACAAATAAAACAACCAGAATAACACCTAAAGTAAAAACTAAACTAACCTGATAAACGTGGGATATCCATTGGAGTGCACCTTTGGACTTTGCTTTCATCTGATAAATTCACTAATTTTTAGCACTTTAGAGTTGGTGCATGTATTTTGGGACACTTAAAAATTTGGATTCACGATTATGTAAATGTCAAATACACCAAGTTATTTGAATGTTTTGAATTAATCCTTTTTCTGTTTCAGGTTATTTAGTTTTTACTTTAGGTGTTATTCTGGTTGTTTTATTGTTGTACTTTATTATAACACTTCAGTTAAGGCTCACTAGGGATAAAAAGTCTGGTACGTTGTAGCATATTAATTGTTTGATATAATCATAGGAGCGCGGTGTTCTATTCAAATATTTCTTGTCCCCTCTCTATACATTGTTTCCAGGTGACCTAGAGCAGGGGATGTGAGTGTAATGAGATGTATAGAGATAGATATTTATAATGCTTATTATTATTGAGAATATTTATAATGCTTATTATTATTGAGAATATATATATATATATATATATATATATATATATATATATATATATAATGCTTATTATTATTGAGAATATATATATATATATATATATAATGCTTATTATTATTGAGAATACTATATATATATATATATATATATATATATATATATATATATATATATATATATATATATATAATCTCTATCTGAGTGTGTCCCCTGCCGCTTTGTCCATTTGTCCGGCTGATCTTCCTCATCACTGGTGTTTTTCTTTTTCAGGTAGTTTCAACCAAGAGAGCTGATCCAGCTGACCTGAAGTCCATTTTTCTCAAGGTATGATGTCATTGTATTGCATCACTTACAACAAAGCTGCCCCTGGACATGTGATGAAGAGCATCTGCATGTTGAATACAAACCTTGTCATTGAAGGGACCTGCTAAACAGGACTACTTAAAGCGGACCTTCACTCTGAATAAGAGTCTATCTTATATGTTTCCCACACCCTGTACATACAGATTGCTCACATTAAAAATCATCCTACCTGCATCTACTGCATGTTATGAGCCTTTAAACATCCAAGATGGCGGCTTATGGAAGCCGCCATCTTATCAGGCAGCCTGCAAACAGGAAGTGCCTCCTGACTGTGCTGCTCTGCATTCTGGGACTGCTGACCTTTACCTGACATCAGCTCTGCTCTGTCTGAGCAAAGCACAGCTATAACCCGCCCCCCCTGTACTTTATCCCAATCTCCTCTCCTCAGTAAGTGTGATGCTTCTGAGTCAAGATGGTGGCGCCCGTATCCTAAATTCCTGAACAGAGTTGCAGCCCAGTGGGGGAAAGAATAATAAGTTAGTGACTAAAAACATAAAATATATTAATTTTAGATGCTGTGGAACCGTTTTTTAAGAGTTTGGGCTTTTCATTAAATCACGCTGAAGGTCCGGTTTAAAGTGGACCAAAAGCGTCCCTGGAGTCTATGGAGTCTGTCTGACTCCCCCCCGGGGCATTCAGATTCGGGATGCCCCACTGTGTTAAAAGACCCCCCCCCCCTCCTCGAGTTCCCCATAAAACTCACCTTCCAATGTGAGAGCAGCGACTGCCGTCTGCTAGACCTTCAACCGGGCCCACGCCAGGTCTTTGTGATTGGCCGGTGCGGTACACACCCTGTTAGAGGGTAGCAGGGATGCCGCTGCTGCACTTGGCTTTTCTCAGTTAGATTCGGCCCTTAGCCAAGTCTTAGCTGATTTTGATGAGGTCAGCTGAGCATGCTGATTGGAGGAGAGCCCGTGCATGCGCCGTAGGGCCAGGGAAAGGTGAGTTTACTGGGTGACCTGGGGGGTGGGGGTTCACACAGTGGGGCATCCTGAATCAAGAGTTCCCCCAGGACAAGGACCGAAACCCAAGTCAAAAATCCCAGGTTTTGTTCCACTTTAAACCGGACCTTCAGCATGATTTATTGAAAAGCCCCAACCCTTAAAAAAACTATTCCCCAGTATCCAAAATTAATATATTTTAAGTTTTTCGTCACTTCCTTATTATTCTTCCCCCACTGGGCTGCAACTCTATTCAGGACTTTAGGATAAGGGCGCCGCCATCTTGACTCAGAAGCATCACACTTACTGAGGAGAGTGGGATAAAGTACAGGGGGCGGGGTTATAGCTGTGCTTTGCTCAGACAGAGCAGAGCTGGGGACAGGAAACATTCAACAATCCCAGAATGCAGAGCAGCACAGTCAGAAGACACTTCCTGTTTGCAGGCTGCCTGATGTTCCATGAGCCGCCATCTTGGATGTTTAAAGACTCATAACATGCAGTAGATGCAGGAAGGATGATTTTTAATGTGAGCAATCTGTATGTACAGGGTGTGGGAAACATATAATACAGACTCTTATTCAGGGTGAAGGTCCGGATTAATGTGAGCAATCTGTATGTACAGGGTGTGGGAAACATATAAGATAGGCTCTTATTCAGAGTCAAGGACTGCTTTAAAGACCCCAAAGTCTCTTTGGGATCCCCCAGTGCTAGGACTTCAACAACAAAGATATATGTGTATATATGTATTCTCTCACCTTGCGCCAGCACGCAGGTCTTGGCCGCTCCACAGAATGACGACCCCCACTCCGGCCCATTTGAGTAGGGGCTGGGAGCACACACAATGCCGCTTAGCCTCAGACCACAGGGAGGTTGGGCATTTGGGCTTTGGTCTTCCCCTGCTGAAACCCCTCAGGTCGCCCGAACTAACTCGCCTATCCCTGGTCCTACGCCGTATGCGCAGTCTCTTGTCCCTTCGTCTAAGGGAGCGGACCCGAGCGAGCCAACAACCTCATCCTCCGCTCTAACAGGGAGCGTGCCTGTGCCGGCCATTCACAAATGCCTGGTGTGGGCGCGCGCCCTGCTAAAGGTATAGCGGGGATGTAGCTGCTGCTCGCACATACGCCATTGGACTGCAGAAGAAGGTGATTTTTTGGTTGACCTTGGGAGTTTCTAAAAGATTACATTACCAACAGCTGGCCTCTGCCCCCCCCCCCCGCGGGCATCCCGTTTTGGCATGCACCGCTGTTTGAAACCCCCCAGATCGCCCATAATAACCCTAATAACGGTGCATGTGCAGGCTCCCGTCCGATCAGAGCAGTTTGATGTGGCAATTTGGTGAATGGCTGTTATTGTTTTCAATGGGACGCATCCCCGGCCTCTTCGGCCCCGCGCACACTCCTGCCCCGGCCATTCAAATTGGCTGGGACGGGATCGCACGCGTCGTCCGGGATGCGGCCACTTGTGCTCCCCATTGAAGAATATCAGAGCTGCAAAATGACATTGTCCCAGCAAACGGCTCTGATTGGATGAGAGCCCGTGCATGCGCCATTGAACCAGGAAGAGGCGAGTTATTGGCAATCTGGGGGGTTTCACACAGCAGGGCATCTCGAAATAGGAAAACACAGACGCAAACCTGGGATAATCGTCTTTAAGCTTAAAGTGGACTGTCACCCAGGGGTGATCGGCCCGGGAATCTATAAGATTCCTGGGCCGATCACCTCCCTCACCGCGGGACATCCGAGATCGGGATGTACCGCAGTGAGGGCCCCCCCCCAAAACCCCAAATAAACTCACCTCATCGGCCGCCTCCTCCCGCGCTCTCCTCCAGACGTGCGCACGCCCGCTCCGGCCGTTTGTGAATGGCCGGCGCGGGCGCGCGCCCTGTCAGAGCGACGTGCGGGAGGCGGCGGCGGGCGCACTGTCTTGTCCGCCGCTGTCACCCGCTTGTCCGTGGCCACTTGGGAGCGTGTTGAGGTGAGTATTGGGGGCTTTCTGGGGGGTTTTACACAGCGGGGTGCCCCCCTGAAGTGGACCAAAACCCAGGATAGTCAAAATCCTGGGTGTTGGTCCACTTTAAAGTAGACCAAAACCCAGGATTTTGATTCTCCTGGGTTTTGGTCCTTTCCCCCCGCGTGAAACCCCCCCCCCAGGAAGCCGAGACCAGCTCACCACTTCCTGGTTCCACAGCGCGTCTAAGAGCAGCAGCTCTGAGCGCCCTGACGGCCACATCCTCCGCTTCCCTCTGAAAGGGAGCGTGCGCGCGCTGCCCATTCACAAATGCCTGGTGCGGGCACGCGCCTGCTAGAGGAAGAGCGGGATTCAGCCGCTGCTCTTAGACGCGTTGTTGGGCTGGTAAACGAGGTTAGTGAATAGGGCGACCTGGGGGGTTTCACACAGCGGGGCATCCCGATTCGTGGGGCGATCGAACTGGGTTTAGGCCTACTTTAACAGAACATTTGGAGGTGGCTTTTCTTTAGTGTATAACACACGTCTGAGTCTGTTGTTCTTTCCTATAAGCCTCTTGTGCTTGTGTCGCCTCCTCTTCGCAGTATGCCAGCGTGGAAAAGGATGGAGACCGCTTTATGTCCCCACTTGACTTCGTCAGACGTTACCTGAGCCTCACCACCGGGGATGGAGAACCCAACATCAAAACCGTGCAGCTGTTGGCCGGGGTGGCCGATCAAACCAAAGACGGGTGAGACGACTATAGAGGGTTATGGTTATGCTCTGTGCACTTTCATTCCTTGCTATAAAGCAGAACCAAACCCGGGATTTGACTTTTCCAGGTTTTGTCCCGTTCCCACAGGGCATCCAGAATTGGGATCCCCTCTGTGACCCCCCCAGAATGACGCTATTTGTTCCTCGTTCCTACGGTACATGTGCCGGCCCTCGTCCAATGAGAGCCATCTGTTGTGACTATGTCATTTAGCTCTTATTGACTTCAATGGAAAGCTCATGTTGCCACATCCCTGGTGGCAAGCGCGCTCCCTCCTCGGCCTGTCTGAATGGCTGGGGTGGGCGCTCGTGCACACCGCCGAGGATGCGGCAGTTTGTACTCCCCATTGACAACAATGACAACTGTTTGCCGAATGACATAGTCACGGCAGGCACCTCTCATTGGACGAGAGCCCGCACATACGCCGTTGGACTGGGGAAAGGTGCGTTTTTCCAGGGCGCCCTGGCGGGGGTTTACACAGCAGGGCATCCTGATTCGGTATTCCCCAGGGTTAAGCGAGTGGCTGTCCCTGGAATCTTTTACACTCCAGGGAGGCCGCTGGTGGGTTTTATTCCGCTTTAAAACGGACTTCCAGTCAATAAAAGAAAGTTTAGTCAATTGCTCCCCTAGTGGCGTAGGGTTATGCCCCGGGGGCAAGGACCAAAAGCAGAGATCCTCTTTGTGAGCAATGATAAGTCATTACAGCTGATGGTTTTCTGCTTCTTGACTAGGAATAAGTAATGATCGCACAGATTTAAAGCAATTTTGACTGTGGCACTGGGTTTTTCAGAAGCAGGACTGTGTGAGGCAAGATGGCCTCACCATGCAGTTTAGGAGCACAGCATTTGCATGCTATACCGTGCTATTCATCTGCATAGGGTTAAGCTCTCTTAAAGTGGTCCAGGATTTTGACTATTTTTACCCCGATCGGCGGTGCCCTGCTGTGTGAAACCTCCCAGATCGCCAAAGCCAGCTCACCTCTTCCCGGTCCTACGACGCATATGCGGGCGCTCATCTCATCCGAGCTCTCGAAGCCGCTGACGTCACGTCGTCTAAGCCTACGTCTAAGATCAGCGGCTCCGAGCGCACTGACGGGCGCATCCCCTGCTCCCCTTTAACAGGGAGTGTGCCCGTGCCGGCCATTGACAAATGCCTGGCGCGGGCACGCGCCCTGCTAGAGGGATAGTGGGGATGCTGCCGCAGCTTGTGTATGCACCATTGCACCGGTAAACAAGGTAAGTGTATGGGGCATCTTGGGGGGGGGGGTTTACACAGGGGCATCCCGAATTTGGATGCCCCGGAGGGAGGGAATAGATCGGCACGGGAATCTTATAGATTCCCGGGCCGATCAGCGCAGGTTTTGGTCCAATTTAAAACCAAACAAAACCCACGAATTTGACTTTCCAGGGCATCCCAAATTAGGATCCCCCTCTGTGTGAAACCCCCCAGTTCACCCAGTAAAACTCTCCTGGATCCAACGGCGCATGCATGGGCTCTCATCCAGTCAGAGTCCTTTGCCATGTCTACAACCTTCAGCAAGGGGCTCTGCCTTCAATGGGGAGCGCAAGCTGCTGCATCCCTGGCGGCATGCATGCTCTCGCCCAGCCTCTCAATAGCTAGGACGGGAGCGCACACCTCTGGGGATGCAGCGCTCCCCAATGCAAACAATGAGCCTTTTGCTGCATGCGCCTATGAACCTGAAAAAGGTGAGATATTACCAGGGCTCTGGGGGGTTTCACCCAGCCCATGACTGGCCCTGGAATCTTAGATTTCAGACCTGCCACTGGTGGGTTATTTTCCGCTTTAAATAGTTTTAGGTGACCAATTTACTAAGCTTTGGCTGTCCACTTTAATGGAACAAAGCTGGGTCAGTGACTACCTCCGGTCCTACTCTAAACTTTTCTTTTTCTTGGAGGGTGGGCGGTTAACAGCTGATCATCCACTGCTAAGACTTGTTGGATATGCAAATGCAGTTATATAATTTCCTTCTCTTTCCTGCACTCCCCCCACCCCTCATTTTGTCAGTACAGAATGGCAGCTGTTAAAGCAACAGCACTTTCCCTGCTGGCACCAGCCGTAACACACACACACACGTAATGTTTACTTGCGGCTTCCACAATGCTGTCTTCACTGACAGGTGCATACTCGGCTTCCCTGTGGCTGAGGCGCACACCTGCTAGGCTTGGGGTGGGAGCGCTTCCCGATTTGGGATGCCCTGCTGTATGAACCCCCCCCCCTTCCCAGATTGGCCTTAATAACATCTTTCCCCGGTCCTATGGCGCATGTTTGGGCTCTTGTCCAATCAGGCCCGCGTTATGGATTTTGTTTCCCTTATCGGATGTATATTCCTATCTTATCCTGGGTTTTGGTTCTTTCTCCCGGGGACACCCCGATCGGGGATGCCCCGCTGTGTGAAACCCCCTAGGTCGCCCGATCTCCCTCACCTCTTCCCGGTTCCACGGCGCATCTAAGAGCAGCAGCTCTGATGGCCGCATCCTCCACTTCCCTCTAACAGGGAGCGTGCCTGCGCCAGCCATTCACAAGTGGGAAGCGGAGGATGTGGCCGCCAGAGCTGCTGCTCTTAGACGCGCCATTGGACCGGGAAGAGGTGAGCTGGGCTCAGCGCCCTGGGGGGTTTCACACAGTGGGGAGCCCCCGGGGAAAGGACCAAAACCCAGAATAGTCAAAACTATTGACTATCCTGGGTTTTGGTCCACTTTAAAATGGAACAAAGCCCAGCAGAACCTGCCACTGGCCTTCCCCCTGGGATATCCCGAATCGGGATGCCCTGCTGTGTGAAACCCATAGGGCACCCAAAAACCTCACTTTTCCCTGTTCCAATGGTGCATGCGTCTAGTCTTGTCCAATGAGAGCCGCCCGCTATGACTACATCATTTGGCAGGCGGCTCTCATTGTTTACAATGCATCCCCAGCGTCGTGCGCACGCTCCCACCCCAGCCATGCAGTCATTCAAGTCAATGAGAGCCACCTGCTGAATGACGTAGCCATATTAGATGACTCTCATTGGACCAGAGCCGCGCATATGCCGTTGGAGCTGGGACAAGTGTTTTTATTTTTTCTGGCTTCTTGGAGGGCTTCACACAGCGGGACATCCCGATTTGGGATCCCAGGATTTGTGCCGCTTTAAAGTGGACCAAAACCCAGCTCTTTCGGCCTGGGACTCCAAAATCACAACGCTGGGTATCCGCTGTGTGAAACACCCCATGTCGCCCCGTTCACTTACCATACTTCCCGGTCCAAAGGGCGCAGGCATTTGTGAATGGCCAGCGCGGGCACGCTCCCTGTTAGAGGGAAGCGGGGGATGCGTCCGCCATCGCACTGATTGGACGAGCAGCCTGGCATGCGTCGCAGTATCAGGAAGAGGTGAGTTTCCTCGGGCGATCTGGGGGTTTCAGCAGGGCATCCCCGATCGGGGTGCCCCCAGGGGAAAGAACCAAAACCCAGGATAGTCAAAATCCTGGGTTTTGGTCCACTTTAAAGTGGACCAACACCCAGCAGGATCGGCCCGGGAATCTATAAGATTCCCAGGCCGATGCAATCCCTCTCCCGGGGCATCCAAAATCAGGATGCCCCGCTGTGTGAAACCCCCCAGGATTCCAGCAAACCTTACCTTAACGCATCTTGCGCTTCTCAGAAGCATTCGTGAATGGCCGGCGCAGGCGCGCTCCCTGTCAGAGGGAAGCACGAGATGCGGCCGCCAGCGTGCTCAGAGCCGCTGAGCTAAGATGCCGCTTAGACGCGCATAGCTCAGCAGCTCCGAGCGTGCTGATTGGATGAGCGCCCACGCATGCGCAATAGGAACGGGGTGAGGCGAGTTGAAGCTAGCGATCTGGGATGCCTCGGGGGGGGGGGGGGGGGGGGGGAAAGGACCAAAACCCAGGATAGTCAAAATCCTGGGTTTTGGTCCACTTTAAATAAATGTAGTGTGGCGGCGCCCCTAGTAGCGCCTTCACTACAGCACCTTTGTGCTTGCTGTGTGAAAACTGATGACTGTATTTAATGGAATCCTCCTTGGATCTCTCTATCGGTGACCTCTGACGAACCCGCCATGCTTCAGAATGACAAAAGCGCCCGTAATATTCTCCCACAATATAGCCACCGTGGCGACGTTGGAGGTGGGGAAGGTTCACGCGCACGCAAAGGCGCCTGATGCAGCCTCCATTACCCTGGGAAAAAAAAAAACGGTGCTTGGGCTTCGGGTACCACTGCTGTTAATTGTTCGCTGACACGTAATTTTCTTGTTGCCGGGGCAACCGTACACTTCAAATCGCCACCGTTGCACTAAAAAGATGGAATTATATAATGTGAAGTCACATATAACCTGCATTTTCAAAGGCATTATACGGCGCCTCGCATCAAGCTCCTGGCCTCTCGCACAGTCTATTGTGTGGGGGGGACAATTATGTGTCATTTCCTTGTAATGTTTCATCTCCATGAAAGTTTCAGTTTTTAAATATTCTATCAAAGAAGAAAATGTTTCGTGTTGTATCTTCATAGAGGTGATTGTTCTGAATAAAAATTTTTTATAAAAAGCCCCAGCCGATGGGTTCTCAGTGTGACCGTGTCCTCTAAGGAGAAGGCAAAGAATATCCAGCTCTTATTCAGACCCACAAATCTCTATGAGGTTGGGATTAGATGCGAGGGCGCATTTACGCAGCGCAATTCTGCTGCATCGCAAGTGCAGCGATGTGCTTTCCTGGCCGTGTGGGTTATGGCTCTTTAAAGTGGACCAACACCCTGAGGTGATCGGCCCGGGAATCTATAAGATTCCCGGGCCGATCACCTCACACACCGCGGGACATCCGAGATCGGGATGTCCCGCGGGGTGAACCCCCCCTGAACACCCCAAATCAACCTACCTGGTCTTCGGCGGCGGCCGGCCGCCGCCGCCTCCCTCGCGCCCCTCTAGGCGTGCGCGTGCCCGCGCCGGCCGTCTCTGAGTGGCCGGCGCGGGCGCGCACACGTCGAGTGACGTGCGGGAGGCGCCGACGGGCAAGCTGCTTGTACGTTGCTGTCAATCAGCTTGTCCGTCGGCGCCGATTGGACGGCGCAGCCACGTGGGAGTGGGGAGAGGTGAGTTTTGGGGGCTTTCTGGGGGGTTTCACACAGCGGGGCACCCCCGATCGGGGTGCCCCGGGGAAGTGGACCAATACCCAGGATAGTCAAAATCCTGGGTGTTGGTCCACTTTAAAGCGGACCTTTAGCATCATTTATTGAAAAGCCCAAACCCTAAAAAAGTATTCCCCAGCATCTAAAATTAATATATTTAAAGTTTTTAATCGCTTTTTATTCTTTCCTTCACTGGCCTGCAACTCTGTTCAGCATTCTAGGATACGGGCGCCGCCATCTTGGCCCAGTAGCATCGCATACTGAGGAGAGGAGAGGGGTCATAAGTGCAGGGGAGCGGGGTTATAGCTGTGCTTCGCACAGACAGAGCAGAGCTGAGGGTCAGGAAAAGGTCAGCAATCCCAGAATGCAGAGCGACACAGTCAGAAGACACTTCCTGTTTGGAGGCTGCCTGCACCTCCATGGGCCGCCATCTTGGATGTTTAAAGTCTCAGAAAATGCAATAGATGCAGGAGGGATGATTTTTTATGTGGGCAATCTGTATGGACAGCGTGGGGGAAACATATAAGATAGACTCTTATTTAGGGTGAAGGTCTGCTTTAAGCAGCCATGCACTTACTTTTGTTTCTTGTCTAATGTGGCCAGAGCAGGCGTCAGCACAGGGCATACTTTGGCAGGTGCCAGGGCCCCTAAACCTTGGAAGGGCCCATTTCATTCCCTCTACCTTGGGAAAGCTCCTCAAGACACATGGGCCGTTCAATAACCAGGACTAAGGACTGTCAGCTAGAGGCAGATTGGCCTTTAGGAGAACCCTACTTCTGTCAGTCCTTCAATCTTTCCATTTATTCTTTCTTTCTGTGATTTCTTCTATTATTTACATCTCTTACTTATTTTCTGTCAGTTCTTCTATTTCTTTTTTTTCTTTCCTTCATCTCTTCTTTTTTTGCTCCCATTCCTTCTGTCTCTTTCCTGTCATTCCTTTAATTCTTTCTTTGTTTCTGTAATTCATTCTATGCTTTTTGTTCTTTCTTTCCTTTTTATTTTTATATTTGCTTATATCTTTACATCTATTCTTCCTTTTTGTCTTTTCTTCTATTTTTAATTCTTCTTTCTTTCAGTCATTCATTCTCTTATTCCTTCTATACTTTGTCACTCCTGTGATTTTTGTCTTTATGTTCTTTGGCAATATTCCCTATACAAAGAACTTTATCACCATTTATTCATGGTGGTTTATTCATACCACACCGCAAGGGGTCCATTGAAACTCTATTGCCCAAGGGCCCACATAAACCTGGAGCCGGCCCTGAATAGGGGAACATGGTGGTACATGCCTCAGTTAGAAGTGGGTACCTGGAGATGCTTAGGGCTGCATCAACTGGTGGGGTTTGATGGGTCTGTTATATATAATATCCCAAAACGTCCTCCAGGACGGCCCAGCTGAGTAGCTCCTCCCACCTACACAGGAAACGCAAACTGGACGTGATTAAATACCCCACGCCTTCCTCCAGAACCTTAGTGTTTTTATGTTTCCTCCCTGGAAACATGCTGGATGCTTCGTCCTGTTCATTGTTTTTTTCCTGGGAGAATGGCGGGTCCAGGCTCCCTCTCTGCCTTCTAGCAGTCTCAAGGTGGGGGGGGGGGGTGGCCTTTTACTGCTACAGCCGGAGATTCGCCTCAGGACAACCCCCCCCCCCCCCCCCCCCTGAGAGAATACCCTGTCCCGGAGCTAGTCCCGGTGGCAGTCTCCGGGATGGGACCCAGTCTTGGGCTTGGATCCCACCCACTCTCCTACAGGCTAGCTGGGAATACAGTGGGTACAGTGGTTGCGAGCTCCCCCATCCACTCTCGAATTCTTGGGGGGGGGCGGGTAGGTAGGGGACTGGTAAGTTCCAACAGTGGGTCCGACTTCCTCTCCAGTCTTTGGTAGGCTCGGGGGGGGGGGGGGGGGGTTCAGGTGACCCTCTACTGCTACAGCTGGAGTTTTCCCCCTCTTTACACCCCCTCTCCCGGGGGAATGCCCTGGCTCGGAGCTTGCCTTGGAGGTAGTCTCCGGGACAGGACCCTGGCATACGGGCTGGGATCCCAAACATTCCACTACCGACTAGTCGGTATTGTGTCTCCCTATTTTATAATATTTTAACAGTATTCCTTCTTGCTTTAAAGTGCTAAGGGCTGTGACCTACCTATTTGTTATTATATTTAACATCGATCCCCTCTTTGGGGGAAACTCCCATTGGAAGTTCTTCTTGTCTTTATGGGGTGCTCAATGTAAAACTGCTTAGAAACCCTGCTCTGGAGGCCGAATGATACACTATAAAGTTTTTATTAAAGAAAGTCAATATTAGGAATAAAATACAGGCCGTGAAATAAGATACAGTGTTCAAGTACATCAATAAAAGGAAGTCGCTTAACTTCAAACCAATCCTGAGTTATGACAATGCTGTCTTCCTTATGGATGACCAGGGCCGGCACCAGGCAAACCCGGTCACGTGCCGGGGGCCCGGGACAAGGAGGGGGGGCTGCGCCCGACGATGCGGCTGGCCCTGCCCCCTGTCACCCGACGATGCAACCCTCCCACGCCGTCCTCCTACCGTGTGATACGGCCTCATACCCCCGCACAGCGGGGAATCCCCAATCAGGGTGCCTGGAGCAAGGACTAAGACCCAGGAAAGTCAAAATCCTGGGTTTTGATCCACTTTAACAGGTGTGAGGGGGACAACTTACAACATCTGGATACCCTGCTGTATGAAATACCCAAGGATCCCCACACACATCCACCTTTACAGGGTCTTACAGCACATTCTCTGTGCTTCCCCAACCTCTCTGAGGCTGTGGCGTGCTCCTGCGCCCAGCCCTTCGAAAGATATATTTATTTTTGATCTTTTGGATTAAGGGTGGTGCAGGGGGTAGGTGTGTTTTGTATATTATCATTTTGCATCTGCATATATTAATAAAAGGAAGTCCCTTCATTTCGAGACCTGAGTATGTACGGCATTGTCAGATGATCGCGGAGTGTGGTGTACGCAACAGATGTTTGGTATGAGAAATCTGCTCTCATGACGCGTTCCCTTTTTGCATCTGCATTGATTAATAAAAGAAAGTCCATTGCTTCGAGCCAGTCCTGAGTTCTGACAATGCCTTACGTGCCCTACTTCCGTATGGAAGACCGTCATGGGCAGCAATGGGACGTGCGGTGTGGCAAGGGAGTTTTAGGCCTGGACGGCGTGGGAGGTGGTAGCCTGAATAAAGTGATCAGATAAGTTTTGGAGCGCTGACCTGCGGCGCAGGACAAAAGGCAAGTGCCCCGCCTACTTCCTCCATGGGCTCGAAAATTAAGAGACTTTCCTTTATCAATGTATGCAGATGCAAAAAGATAACATGTCATCAGAGCAGAGATGTTTTTAGATGTTTGTTATGAGTAATCTGCTTTGACGAAGCATTATCTTTTTACATCTGCATAGATTAGTAAAAGGGAGTCCCTTAATTTCAAGCCAAACCTGAGTTCAGACAAGGTTGTCCATGCCCCACCTCGATATGGAAGACGAGCACCGGCAGCAGTCTAATCGTATCATATTTGTAAGCTTTCACATCCTGATCTCTGTCTCTGGTCCTGATCTCTGGGTCTCTGCATTGTGGTAAAACAGTGTGAAAACCGATGAATGTATTTATTGGAGAAATATGTGTTTCCTGGCGGTGCGGTTGCTGCCCTGCATTGGCTATTTTCACTTGTCCACTGGGGGGACCTGGCTAGATGATACGGCAGAAAGTTCAATTAAGCAAAAATACAGTGCTCAAGTACATTTATATAAGGAGGTTGTTTAACTTCAAGCCAATCCGGAATTCTAACAATGCCGTACATGCCCCCCCTCGGTATGGACAACGAATACGGGCAATAATGTAATCAATAGACGTTTGGTGTGAGAACTCTGCTCTCATGACATGTTATCTTTTTGCATCTGCATACACTGATAAAAGGTAGTCTCTTAATTTCGAGCCCATTGAGGTAGTAGGCGAGGCACTTACCTTTTGTCCTCTCCAGAACTCATCTGATCATTTTATTCCGGCTGCCACCTCCCACGCGGTCCGGGCCTAAAACTTCCGTGCCAGACGACACACCGCCCTCTGCCATCCATCACAGATGGTGTGGCCATGTCCCCTCCACTCACTACAATGGAGAGGGGGGTTTGTAGGGCCTCGCCCATCACCTGCATTGCAATGAATGGTGAGTCGCAATCCAGTTCCCGGGGGCGTCTTGCCCTGGGAGGTGGCAGGGGCTCTCATAAAGTGATTGGCGGAGGTCTGGTGCTCCGGACCTGCATTGACCAGCAGCGCAGGACAAGGCTTCTTGTTTTTTTTTTTTTTGTTTTTTTTTAAGTGACCCAGTCCACTGCCCGTCTTCCCTGTAGACTGGGGAACGCTCCCAATTTAAATGGCTGGATGTGAAAGACATTCCTAGCTACAGGGAAGCTGGGGATGCGCCCACGGGAGCCGCTGATAATGGTAAGTTTACTGGGGTGTTACACAGCAGGGCAGACTAGCAGCATGCCCTGTAGGCTTTTAGACTCCAAGACTGCGCCACCCGGCTTCTGAGCCTCTTAAAAGTGGACCATTCACAAATGCCTGGAACGGATGCACGCTTGGCTACAGGGATGTCGGGAAGCAACTGCTGCATGCGCCAATGGATGATAGAGAAGGTGAGTATACTGGGCAACCTGGGGGGTTTCACATTGCGGGGTATCACGTTTTCGGATGCCCTGGAGGAGGGAATCAAACGTTTTTGGAATGTTATAGATTTCGTGGCCGTCGGGCTGTAGGTTTTGGTCTATTTTAAGAAGGCCCCTATGGGTGTGGTGATTGTCCTTTTAATTTTGGTCAGCTGGCACTCTGACTCCATGGCGCCAATAGTGGAATTTGGACCCCATCATGGCGACACACGTGTGTTAATCTCTTGATCGCTTTGCTAAGCCACAGTTGATGCGTTTCCCATTTTTGTTTGGGTTTTCTAATGCATTCAGTGTAATTATTTTGGAAAGTATTAGGAGGGCCGCTTCTGCCTGGCTGCCATCTTCTCTAAGAGCACCTGTTTTTTTTAGCACATGAAAAGGCCATGGGTTTTTTTTTTAAGTCCCCGTATTTAAATTTTATTTAATGACACCTAATGACAGGCAATCATGGGGTAGCTTTAATCCTGAAAAGAGAGTGTGCGTTGCCACGGCGACTGCCCTCCACCGAACACCGGGGTTGGGACCGCCGGGCCGTGCGCTTCGCATTACTTCGGCTTTTCTGGGCATAAAGAAAACAGGGGCTGTGTAATAGGCTGTGTTAAATCGATGCTCGCTCTCTCCATTGTGCCACCTCGTAATTTTGCCAAATGAAGACACTGCCCGTTATTACAGAGTAAATCTGTTGTGATTTTTTTTTTTTTTTTTACTCTCAGGCTGCCCTATTCCGAGGAGCCCTGAAATACAATAGGACCAAAATAGCTGGTTTAATTAACTTGTAAAGAAAAAAAAAATGGGTTATTTTAAATGCAGCTGCTAGTCTTTGCAGATCCTCCCGCTGTTCCTCCGCTGATCTGATTAGAAACTCGCATTAATAGCTTCTGTTTTATTTAACAACCTTCTGCCTCCTTTGATTTTGCTGACTGTTGTTTTTTTCTTTTTTTCTGCTTTAAATTCTAAAAACATGGCCTGGTCTTAACTGGATCTCAACAGAGGCCTGTTCTCTGATGTCTGGAGGCGTACAAGTGCCCATGTTTGCCAGTGTGCTGCCTGACGAGGGTGGATGTAGGGTTTAAGATGTCATTGTGTAGAGAGTGCGCCAAAACCACTGTCCAGCCAAGTTAAAACAAAAACACTGACCGCTACGTTTGCAGACCCAGTCCTATAGGTTCCTGTAGGCTGCAGTGGTCTGGTTTTCAAGGTAGAGAAGTGTTCGCAGATGAGGAAAGAACCCCAACCTTGTCTACAAAAGGTCACTACATAAGGTGACACGTTGTCTACGTGAGGTCACTACATAAGGTGACAGGTTGTCTATGTGAAGTCACTACATAAGGTGACACGTTGTCTATGTGAAGTCACTACATAAGGTGATACGTTGTCTATGTGAGGTCACTACATAAGGTGACATGCTAGTCTACGTGAGGTCACTACATAAGGTGACATGCTAGTCTACGTGCGGTCACTACATAAGATGACATGCTAGTCTACGTGCGGTCACTACATAAGGTGACATGCTAGTCTACGTGCGGTCACTACATAAGGTGACATGCTAATCTACGTGCGGTCACTACATAAGGTGACAGGCTAGTCTACGTGCGGTCACTACATAAGGTGACATGCTTGTCTACGTGAGGTCACTACATAAGGTGACATGCTTGTCTACGTGAGGTCACTACATAAGGTGACATGCTTGTCTACGTGCGGTCACTACATAAGGTGACATGCTTGTCTACGTGAGGTCACTACATAAGGTGACATGCTTGTCTACGTGAGGTCACTACATAAGGTGACATGCTTGTCTACGTGAGGTCACTACATAAGGTGACATGCTTGTCTACGTGAGGTCACTACATAAGCTGACATGCTCGTCTACGTGAGGTCACTACATAAGGTGACACGCTCTTCTACGTGAGGTCACTACATAAAGGTGGTGCCCTCATCTGCATAAGGCCACTATGTAAGGTGACTCACTTGTCTACGTGAGGCCACTACATAAGGTGACACGCTAGCCTGTGTGATGCCTCTGCATGAGGCCACTACTTAAGGTGGCACCCGCGTCTACGTGAGGTCACTGCATAAGGTGGCACCCTTGTTTGCATGAGGCCACTACATAAGTTGACATGCTCGTCTATGTGGTGTCACTACATAAGACACGCTCTTCTACATGAGGCCACTACATAAGGTGATCTGCTCTACGTGAAGTCGCAACATAAGGTAACCTGCTCTTCTACATAAGGTCCACTACATAAGGTAACCTGCTCTTCTACATAAGGTCCACTACGTAAGGTGACCTGGTCTTCTATGTAAGGCCCACTCCGTAAGGTGACCTGCTCTTCTACGTAAGGTCCACTACATAAGGTGAGCTGCTCATCTACGTGAGATCACTACATAAAGTGACACGCTCTTCTCGGAGTTCACTACATAAGGAGACACGCTCCTCTACATGAGGCCACTACATAAGGTAACCTGCTCTTCTACATAAGGTCCACTACGTAAGGTGACCTGGTCTTCTACGTAAGGCCCACTCCGTAAGGTGACCTGCTCTTCTACGTAAGGTCCACTACATAAGGTGACCTGCTCTTCTACGTAAGGTCCACTACATAAGGTGAGCTGCTCGTCTACGTGAGGTCACTACATAAAGTGACACGCTCTTCTCGGAGTTCGCTACATAAGGAGACACGCTCCTCTACATGAGGCCACTACATAAGGTTACCTGCTCTTCTGTGTGAAGTCGCAACATAAGGTGATATGCTCTTTTACGTGAGGGCCACTACATAAAGTAACCTTCTCTTCTACGTGGGGTCAGTACATAAGTTGACCTGCTCTTCTACGTGGGGTCAGTACATAAGGTGACCTGCTCTTCTACGTAGGGTCACCACATAAGCTGACACACTCTACTACGTGAAATAGAGAGCCTGCACCTTTTAACGAATTTACTCGCACAGACACTTAATTGGATAAATAAAATGAAGTTGTTCACCTTGGTGAACTGGTTTTCAAGAGGTAGAGAAGTGTTCCCAGATTAGCAAAGAACCCCACCCTCGTCTACTTGAGGTCACTACATAAGGTGACACTCGTCTACTTGAGGTCACTACGTAAGGTGACACGCTCGTCTATGGGAGGTCACTACATAAGGTAACACGCTTGTCTACATGAGGTCACTATATAAGGTGACATGCTCATCTTTGTGAGGTCACTACATAAAGTGACATGCTCTTCTCTGTGAGGTCACTACGTAAGGTGACGTGCTCTTCCACATTAGGCCCCTACATAAGTTGATATGCTCTTCTATGAGGGGTCCCTAAATAAGGTGACCTGCTCTTCTACATAAGGTCACTACATAGGGAGATGCACCCTTGTAGGTGAGGCCACTACAAAAAGTGACATGCTCTTCTATGTGAGGTCACTACATGAGGTGAGGCTAATTTACCCACACAGATACTTAATTGGATAAGAAAAAATAAAGTTGTTCATCTTGTGTGGTTTTTAAACCTTGGCCTAAAATGGCTCAGGGCTGCTTTATTAATTTTTACATATTTTATACGGACCCAGTAATTTTTATGATTTCGCATTTCATGGAAGACCGTCACGGATCGATTTATAAATGTAACTTTAGTTTTTGTATCCAGCTTCAATAAGGTTGCCCGAGTACAAATTTGGCAAAGACTTGCTGTTAATTTGTGTCGGTGGTGGAACCCGATCTACGCTCCTCGGGGCTTTCGTTGCTTGTTTGACATTTTTAAGGGTTTTTATTAAGTAGAAACAGTCACTTAGCTCCTAACTTTTAAAGTCTAATTGTTACAACAGCCATGTTTAAGTAGCCAAACCATATTTGCTCTGGCAGATGAAGCAGAGTCTAGCTTCACCAGAACTGATGAGATGAGGTTTCCGTGAAGCCTCTGGTAGTCCAATATTGACATAACCGGCGCTTGACGGGTCACTTCTACTTTAGCGTTACTTCAAACATTCGTTTCAGAGATGTTTAATGCATATTACACGAGTACTTAGTGCCGAGGAACGTTGTGATGCTTTAGAGGCTTGTACTCACTATTGCCTATCCTCTCCATCATAGATTTGGTTTTTCTACATTGTTCAGCACATCATTGGAAAAGAAAAGCTCTGCATAATCCATTTCAATGAGACAGTAGGTCAGATTCCTGAAGTGCCTAAGTGGCACACATGGCTTCCATGAAGAGTCTCCATCGGATCCTGTCCCTTGCTCCTATTCTAATCTGGGCCCATGTTTTCCCATCACCTTTAGTTCCTCATCAGCTGTTCTGCTTCATGTTTCTCTTGGGGGGGGGTTCCATTCTATTGCTTGTCTTGTTATGGAACTGTGTGGTTTTCTTATAATGTGATCTATCCACTTCTGCCGTTTTATTTCTAGTTTAATTGCTTTCTGTCTTGCTTCTTTCCACAGTGTTTCATTTGGGATTTTGTCAGAGAGCCTGAACATCGTCATAAGCTTGGTTGGGGAGAGACCCATGTTAGGCAGTAGGGATTAAAAGGATATAAACCCCTCTATTAAAGGTACAAGCCAGAGAATGATTTCCTCAAAGTATTTGCATGGGGCATACAAGCTGAGGATAATGGAATTACTCCCAGAATTCTTTGCAGTAGACGGGCCCATGAAATTACTCCCAGAATTCTTTGCAGTAGACGGGCCCATGAAAATTATCTATTTACACCGCGTAAAGCTATATCCAAAGTGCCTGGATCAGCCAGGTTTTGCAATGCTCTGGAATAGCATATAACAAAATGTCATCATCCACTCCTACCTACACGTGTTTCAAGCTTTTGGCCCTCGACGGCACAGGGCTGGAGTTGGATGGTGCCATGGGGCGGGGGGGGGGGGTGGGGTTTGAGCACATAATTGGAAAAGAAAAGCTCTGCATAATCCATTACAATGAGACAGTCGGTCAGATTCCTGAAGTGCCTAAGTGGCACACATGGCTTCCAAGAAGAGTCTTTTCATCGGATCCGGTCCCTTGCTTCTATTCTAATCTGGGCCCATGTTTTCCCATCTCCTTTAGTTCCCTATCAACTGTTCTCTTAAAGCTATATCCAAAGTGCCCGGATCAGCCAGGTTTTGCAATGCTCTGGAATTGCATATAAGAAAATGTCACAATTTTTTGACTATCCTGGGTTTTGGTTCACTTTAAAGGGACTCTGTAGTCAAAGTGCCTTATCTATCATTTAGCATCTCACCTGCTAATGGCTGCCCTGTCTCTTCTTGTTAGCACACAGCTGCGCCTGTAAGTAGAAACAAGACAAAGATTAGAGGCACACCCCCCCTCCTTTGCAATAGACCTCCAATCACAAGCTTTGACTGGTGGTCTATAGCTCCACCCCCTTTGTCAGCTCAGCAGGAATGAGCACACAGTATTATGCAGACTCAGCCATTACAGCCAGCACAGGCTTTACTCCCTCTCCCCTCTGTGCCTTCCACCCTCTGCTCAATAGCCACATCTAATTAGAGTTTCAATCACCGGCACAACGTGGTTAGCATTTTAATCTCTGCCACACCTAATTAGCATTTGAATTGGCAGTGGCTGCCTGTGTGCTTGTGGCTGTGATTAGGTGGCACAATCACAGGTTTTGCCTTCTCTATTGATCATCAGACTGTAGACGGTGTGAATTAGAAATGCTGGTGTTTATAAACTGATTCCAAGTATTCGTAAAGAACCAGCACTCCAAAAAAATAACCATCCACATATACTGTGAAGAAATCAAAATTGCAAAGGGTCATAGGTCAACATTTCAGGGTCCAGCGAGGACCCTTTCTCAGGACCAACCACAATCAACAAGAGGACAAGTGCTATGAACAGTTAAACCGGACCTACTATTCCTCAGCATCTAAAATTAATATATTTTAAGTTTTTAGTCACTTAATATTCTTTCACCCACTGGGCTGCAACTCTGTTCAGGATTTTAGGATACGGGCGCCGCCATCTTGACTCAGAAGCATCACATACAGAGGAGAGGGGGGGCAAAGTGCAGGGGGCGGGGTAATAACTGTGCTTTGCACAGACAGAGCAGAGCTGGGGTCAGGGAAAGGACAGGAATCCCAGAATGCAGAGTGACACAGTCAGAAGACACTTACTGTGTGCAGGCTGTCTGATGCACCATGAGCCGCCATCTTGGATGTTTAAAGGCTCATAACATGCAGTAGATGCAGGTAGGATGATTTTTAATGTGGACAATCTGTATGTACAGGGTGTGAGAAACATATAAGATAGGCTCTTATTCAGGTCCGCTTTAAAACTGTTCAGCTGGCAGCACACGGCATCACTCAGTCATTCAGTTGCGGTGTGCATGGCCATGCAAAACCGGGAAGGGATGCAAGGAATGCCACTGCTGCCCGCTCATGTGCCGTGGGTTCGTTAAAGCAGGTAAGGCTATCGGGCAACTTGGGGGGGGGGGGGGAATCAGGCGGCCCAGAGTCTCCTAGACTCCAGGGCCGGTTTAGTCCACTCTGAAGTTGCCCTGCAAGGTCCCTTGGGGTGGGGGCAACCTGATGGGGGGGGGGGGGGGCATTGGGGTGGGGGCAACCTGATGAGGAATTCGCCACATACTGGCACTGGAAACCCTGATCCTTGCCTACTGCTATGTACCTTCGTTTGGGTCTCGGGAAGGCAGAGCGGTGGGATTAACTAGGTAGGCCACCCCAGCCGCCAACTGTTATGAGGGAGAGTACGGGTGACAACTGGGCTTCCAATATGTCAAGCAGGGCATCCCACGTTAGGTTTGGGACACTCTAATGATTCTTGATTGGAGACACTGTAATGCACAATCCATTCCTTAAAGGAGCTCACTTTATCCTTCTCTCGTTCTTTCTCCAGGTTGATTTCCTTCCAGGAATTTGTGGCCTTCGAGTCGGTCCTGTGCGCCCCCGATGCCCTCTTCTTGGTGGCTTTCCAACTCTTTGACAAAACTGGAAAGGGAGAGGTAACTTTCGGTAAGAAGCCGCACTGATTTCTTTCCAGAAGCCGTTGTGCTTTCTAAGCCTGTGCATTTCGATCATTCATACCTTGTTTAAAGTGGACCAACACAGGATTTTGACTATCCTGGGTTTTGGTCCACTTCGGTGGGCGCTGTGTGAAACCCCCCAGAAAGCACCAAAAACTCACCTCTCCCCGCTCCCACGTGACCGCTGCAGCCAATCCCCGCCGCCGGACAAGCGAGCGAGCGCGCCCGCCGCCGCCTCCCGCGCGTCACTCTTACAGGGAGCGCGCCCACCATTCACAAACGACGGGTGCGCGCCCTGCTAGAGGGATGCGCAAGCGGAGACGGCGGCTCACGCATGCGCCGCTGGATCGAGGAGCAGGTAGGGATTTCGGGGCTTTCTGGGGGGTTTCACACAGCGGGGCACCCCTGATCGGGAATCTTAGAGATTCCCGGGCCGATCAGCATCGGGTGTTGGTCCACTTTAATCTTAACAAAACCCAGGATTTTGACAACCCCCCTACTGTTTTGGGATGCCCTGCTGTGTGAAACCCCCCTTATCTCCCACTTCAAGTCGCCTCTTCCTGGTCCAAAGGCGCATGTGTGGGCTTTTGTCCAATCAGAGCCATTTGCCGTTTATATCCTTCGAATGGCTGGGATGGGAGTGCATGCACAGTCCAAAGATGCTGGGGATGTGGCCGCTCTCACTCCCTGTTATAAACAATCAGAGCCGCTAGCCAAAAGACAAACGGCCCTGATTGGATGAGAGCCCCTGCATGCGCTGTTGGACCGGGAAAAGGTGAGTGATTACCGGCACAACTGGGCATCCTAGTTCGGGATGTCCCAGGGGAAGGCCAGATTCCTGCTCTCGAATCTTTTTAATTCCAGAGCTAGCATACACGGTTTGGTCTGCTTTAAAGGTGAATCATTTCAAAAATCCTTTTTTGATCCTAAATTCAATGCACAGCATAAAGCGTTGTTTTGGGGGGGGCGGCATAGGGAGCAGATGCAGTTTCTAGGGCCGGCCTAGCAAGGACTTGTTCAGCTTTAAACTTCCTGGGTCCCCGCAAAACTTTCCGGTGGCTCCCACTGGGAGGTAAACCATTCTGTCCGCAACCCCAGAATCTCTGGGCAGAGGAGCACTCCCGCGCCCGGTCACTCAGGCTGTGGGCAGGAGCCGCTGCCCCGTCTAAACGGAAACTGGGGATGGGGACGCCCTATTTCCGAACTCTGTATCTAAACAGAGCCATATGACAATCTTAAAAGTGGACCAAAACCCAGGATTTTGGTCCTTCCCCCAAAGCCCCCCCCCCCCCTTCCGCCCAGGGGTGAAACCCCCCAGATCGCAGAAGAAACTCACCTCTTCCCTACGGCGCATGCCTGGCTGCTCCTTCAATCAATCCACCCTTGGAGCCGCTGACATCGCACAATCTAAGACGGCATCTAAGACCAGCAGCTCTGAGCGTGATGGCAGCCGCATCCCCCGCTTCCCTGTAACAGGGAGCGTGCCCACACCGGCCATTCACAAATGGCTGGCGCGGGCAAGCGCCCTGCTAGAGGGGTAGCGGAGATGCGGCCTGCGCGTGCGCCGTTGGACCAGGAAGTAAGTTGGAGTAAGTGGGCGGGGGCGACCTGGGGGGTTTCACACAGCGGGGCATCCCAAATCAGACAGTGTTTAGAGATCAAAACCGGGTTTAGAGAAAATCCCGTGTTTCGTTCCACTTCAACCTGCGGGCACGTGCCACTTGCCTTCCATATTTGCTGTAGCACAATAAGACTTATTCAGAATTGTCATGGTTATGACCTGTATAAAAAATCTCAGCGCGCGCATGAGCGAGCAGCCAAGCCGAATATGAAGGTTTATTATGAAAACGCGTCTTTATTATGCTGGTTGCCATGGCAATCGGTGGTTTAAGCTTAGCCAGAAATAACCCCCCCCCCCCCCCCCCAACCACTGGTAACTACATAAATGAACCTAGATCTCCGGCTTCCTGTGAACACAATAGGAATCGTTTGGCTTCAATATTTTATTTAGATTTAACTTTTATTTGTAGATCAAGCTTCAGGTTGGTGTTTTACTATTTAAAGAGGAACAAAACTTGGGATTTTTACTATCCCAGGTTTTGGTCCCAATCTGGGAGGCCCTGCTATTTGATACCCCCCAAATCCCCCTTAAAGCGGACCTTCACCCTGACTATGAGCCTATATTATATGTTCCCCCGTGTACATACAGATTGCCCACATTAATCCGAACCTTCACCCTGAATAAGAGCCTATCTTATATGTTTCCCACACCCTGTACATACAGATTGCCCACATTAATCCGGACCTTCACCCTGAATAAGAGCCTATCTTATATGTTTCCCACACCCTGTACATACAGATTGCCCACATTAATCCGGACCTTCACCCTGAATAAGAGCCTATCTTATATGTTTCCCACACCCTGTACATACAGATTGCCCACATTAAAAATCATCCTACCTGCATCTACTGCATGTTATGAGCCTTTAAACATCCAAGTTGGCGGCTCATGGAGCATCAGGCAGCCTGCGAACAGGAAGAGTCTTCTGACTGTGTCGCTCTGCATTATGGGATTGCTTTCCTTTCCCTGACCCCAGCTCTGTCTGTGCAGAGCACAGCTATAATCCCGCCCCCTGCACTTTATCCCGTTCTCCTCCTCAGTATGTGATGCTTCTGAGTCAAGATGGCGGCACCCGTATCCTAGAGTCCTGAACAGAGTTGCAGCCCAGTGGGGGAAAGAATAAAAAGTGACTAAAAAATATATTAATTTTAGATGCTGGGGAATCGTTTAAGGGTTTGGGCTTTTCAATAAATCATGATGAAGGTCTGGTTTAAAAAAACTCCCTTTTCCCCAGTCACACGGCACATGTGCAGGCTCTCGTCCAATCGGCGCCTTATGCTGCGCATATTAATGATCGACATGCGGTTCGGTTAAGACACAGACACCTGCAATAGGGAGCAGGAGCCGCCCTTTAGACTTTGAAGCTCTCCCACACTATCCAAATGGCTGGGAGCAGGAGCCTGGCTCAACCCAGAGATGCTGGGGATGCGGCCGGCATTGTGTACATCACAAAGGTTTCACACAGCGAGGCATCCTGATTTTGGACGGCTCGGGGCGGGGGAGGCCGGCAGCCACGCCTGGAGTTACTTAGAGTTCAAGTGACCGCAGAGTGTTTTGTTGTGCTTTAAAGTGGACCAAAACCTAGATTCCCAGGCTGATCGATTCCCTCCCCTCGGGGCATCCAAAATTGGGATGTCCCGCTGTGTGAAACCCCCCAGGTCACCCCATATACTTACCTTGTTTTCCGGTCCAATAGCGCATGTGCAGGCCGCAACCTGTTAGAGGGAAGCAGCAGATGCGGCCGCAAGCACGCTCGGAGCTGCTGGCCTTAGATGAAGGCTTAGACGATGTGATGTCTCTGAGCACACTGATTGGACAAGCGCCGCACATGCGCCGTAGCATCGGGAAGAGGGGAGTTGGCATCGGAGATCTGGGGGGTTTCACACAGTGGGGTATCCCCAATCGCGGTCAAGGACCAAAACCCAGGATAATCAAAATCCTGGGTTTTGGTCCACTTTAAATGAGTTTTAATGGAAACCATGTTCTAACAATATAGTAGTAGGCTTTATGGTGAGCCTAATAGGGATGCAGAGTTCATGTTCTGGCTTCTGAGGGGGAGAGTGTTTTTGGGGACTGTCTCCTTCTTTTCCTTCAGGGGTCCCCCACTCCCTGGCCTGGATACTCACCGCTGGCCTCTCGTCTCTCTCTTCCCCCCCCCCTTTCTGGCTTTGTTCGGGGGAGGGGGGTGCGGGTGGTATTCTATGTGGTGTTTTGGCGTTTATTGTGTGGTGTTTGGTGTTTTTGCAGCCGCCACCCCCTTTGTACTGCACTTCGCGGCGGTTGGCGCTCTAACCTGAGGCGTTTTTTGCTTTGTCATGGCGCCGGCCGGGTCACATGATCGCCGCTTTCGCGCTCTTTGGGGAGGGGTGGGGCCTTGGGATGACGCATATTGCGTTGTCTTCCCGCCCCTCGAGGTACCTCTGCCGGCGCCATTTTAAACTATCTGCGCGTCTGGATTTCTCCCATCCTGGCTGCAGCGCTGCTTCCTCCTGTGTGTCGCTTCATCCTGAGGTCTGTGCCTTGGTGACCCTGCTGTGTCTTTGGTCTGTGAGTCCCCCTTGGGTTTTTTTTTATTGACCTTGGGGGTATGTGCTGTGGGATGCTCATGTGTCTTTTTCACTTATGACTTTCAGGCGGGATACCATTGGGTTGTGGTTTCTCCCGGCTCTACTCCTTCCTCCTCCTCATCCCCCCCTTTCACCGATTTCTGGGGGCATCCCGAGTGGCTTCTGCATTAGCCTTTACCCACGGCTGGCCTATTGCGCCTGTGTTAATCACCATATGGAGGCTTCTGGGGATAGCATGCTTGGGGGGTCCTTCGGGACAAGCTCGGCTGTGTTCCATGTGTGGGGTATCCCCTGTGAGTAACCGTGTCACGGTGTGCGTGCCGTGCGCTGAGAGTGTACTTGCGCTCCAGCTTGGTTTGCCTGCTTCGCTTCCCAGCTCTGCGCCTCCCCAGCTCTGCCTACTCTCCCGCTCCTGCAATTGGGCCCTAGTGAAGGGGATATTAGCAGGGAGTCACACTCTGATTTGGCTCTGCGGGTGGCCAGCATTGAGAGGCAGCTTGCCAGGACTGTTCCTAGGAGGGCTCTGGCAAGAAGCGGCACCTAATTTCCACTCCCTCACCCTCTACAGAGGAGTATGAGGAATGTGATGTCACTACTGGACGTTATTCCCTAGAGGAAGGGGAACTGCTCCAGGACTCTGTCTCCTCTGGGGACCAGCAGGAGGGTTGTGATGGTGACCCTGAATCTGGGGAGGATTCATGGTATCCTGAGGACACTGATAATTTGCTGTCTCGCATCTTTTACACATTGCTGCCCCTGTGGCGGCTAAAAGGAAACAGGGTGAGCTGTTTCGTCCTAGTAAACGGCGTCTGGAGTTCCCTGAGCAGGGACATTTCACCACTATGGTGCTTAAAGAATGGGAACGTCCTAACAGGCTGCCTGCTGTGCCCAAGGGTTTGGATAAGAGGTATCCCTTTCCTGCTGATCTTGTTAGGAGGTGGTCATTTTCCCCTGAAGTGAACGCTCCCGTGCTAGGCTTGTCCAATACTTCGGTCATGCCTTCACCTGACACTACCACTCTGAGGGACAGTGAGGACCGGCGCATGGATCAGTTGGCCTGCCATGCCTTTACCTGTGTGGGGGCTGGATTGGGCCCGGCCTGTGCGGCTGCCATTACAGCTATTGCCCTTGAGCGTCTCCTTTATGGCGCTACGGATCGTAGCGGGGGTGATGAGTATAGGACTCTCTTGGTTTGCTCTGATTTTGTGGCCTTTATCCTTACTGCTATGGATGGTGCTGTGCGGCTGAGCGGTAGGGCCTCTGCGCTCTTGGTGGCTATGCGCCGCTCTGTTTGGTTACGTCAGTGGGCAGCTGACGCCGCTGCTAAAAAAGCTCTCACTGGACTCCCCTTCGCGGGGCTGCGGCTATTTGGGGAGCGTCTTGATGTTCTAGCCAAGGATGGCAGGCTACCTCAGCATAGGAGGCAGTCTCGGCCCTTTCGGGGGTTCTCGTCCCCTCCCTTCCTTTCATGCTCCCAGAGGAGGCCGTGGCTCCCTCCTCTCTAGTGGCCACAGAGATTCTTGGGGCCGTGACAGATCCCGTGGTCGTCCCGTCTCTCCTGGAGTTCCAAGCCCAAACCCTCTCCCAAGCCGCCTCAGGCATGAAGGGGCGCCCTTACCCATCTGGATGGGGGGACGGCTTCGGCTCTTTGCTCACGTCTGGAGGCTTCACGTCTCAGGCCAGTGGATTCAGGAAGTAGTGTCCTCCCGGTTACAAGATAGTTTGCAGCCTGGCCACCCCCCAAGATTCATCAGATCCCGGATGTCTTTAAACCCCCTGTCTGCTCAAGGGTTGCTTCTGGCGGTTCAATGCTTGTTAGAGTCAGGAGTCATTTGGCAGGTGCCCCATCAAGAATGGGGTCAGGGATACTATTCCAATCTTTTCATGGTCCCCAAAAAGGACGGCTCTCTGAGGCCCATTCTGGACCTGAAGGGCCTCAACAAATTTGTCAGATTCAAGCATTTTCGTATGGAGACGCTACGCTCTGCAGTCAGTAACCTTCACCCGGGCGACTTCATGACCACTGTGGACATCAAGGATGCATATCTTCATGTGCCTATCAATCACCAGGGAGGGACTCGGAGCAAGCGAGCCTTCAAGGAAGTGTCCCTGATTCTGTCTTGGGCGGAACAGCATGTTCCCTGCATCTCAGCGGTCTACATTCGGGGAGTGGAGAACCAGGTGGCGGACTCCCTGAGCAGGGGGACGTCTCATCTGGGGGAATGGTCCCTCAACAACCGGGTGTTTCTCTTCCTGTGTCCCCGCTGGGGTCAGCCGGACGTGGACTTGTTTGCATCCCGTCACAATCACAAACTTCCCAGATTTGTCTCTGTATCTCAGGATCCTCTGGCCTTCGCCACGGATGCCCTGGCAATACCTTGGACGGAGTTTCGGCTTCTCTGTGTTTCCTCCGTTTCCTCTCCTGGGCAGGGTCATGCGCAAGATAGCCCAGGAGCGGGTACCAGACATCCTGGTGGCCCCTTGCTGGCCAAGAAGAGTTTGGTTCGCAGACGTCGTGCAGTTGGCAGTAGACCGGTACGTCTTGCCCAAGGATCCAGATCTTCTCACTCGGTTTGGCTGCTGAAACCTCCATCTTGATGGAAAAGGGGTTGCCTGCTTCTGTTGTTGATACCATGATTGGGGCTAGGAAGAAGTATTCGTCCTTTATCTATTACAGGGTCTGGCATTCTTACATTGCCTGGAGTGAGTCTAAGTCTCTTCCCTTTTTTTTTCTATTCCCAGGATTATGGAATTCTTGCAACATGGTTTGAATCTAGGCCTTCAACTTAGTACCCTAAAAGGCCATGTTTCAGCTCTGGCAATTTTTTTTCAAAGATCCTTTGGCAATCACCGGTTGGTTAAAACTTTTTTCCAGGGTGTTCCTCATGTGCGTCCACCCCGTAAGCCTTTTCTACCAGTCTGGGATTTGAATCTGGTGTTGTCTGTTCTGTAAGGGCCTCCCTTTGAGCCTATTCGTGAAGCTGCCTTTCCCATTCTGACTCTTAAGGTAGCCTTTCTGGTGGCTATCACTTCTGTAAGGTGAGTTTCTTAACTGGCGGCGCTTTCCATCAAACCTCCTTATTTCGAGCGCCATCAGGATAAGGTGGTGTTCCAGCTTAAGCCGGATTTCTTGCCTAAGGTGGTGTCTGCCTTTCATCTCAATCAGGACATTGTTTTGCCTTCATTGTGCCCTAATCCTGCTAATCCCAAGGAGCGGACACTGCATTCTCTGGATGTGGTCAGGGCTCCGAAGTTTTATTTGGTCGCTACATAGACTTTCAGGAAGTCTGATGCTCTTTTTGTTCTCACTTCTGGACCTAGGAAGGGTTTGCCTCCGGCTAAATCCGCTATCAGCAAGTGGATCCGTCAGGTGGTGATTCAAGCCTATTCTGCTAAAGGAAAGGAACCTCCCTTTAGGGTGACTGCTCATTCCACTTGTGCTATTGGTGCCTCTTGGGCTTTTCAGCACCAAGCTGCTGTTGAACAAGTTTGCAAGGCCGCTACTTGGTCTTCTGTTCATACCTTTTCCAAGTTTTACAAGGTTGATGTTAAGGCCTCAGCTGATGCTGCTTTTGGCCACAAGGTACTTCAGGTGGTAGTGACTTGAACTACTGGCTGTTACTCTTTGGGGATCCCACCCTACTTTTGGACACTGCTTTTGGATGTCCCAACTGTTATGAATACCGAAGCAGGCCTAGCCATGCAATAAAGAAAAAAGCTATTCTGTGAGTACTCACCTGTAGAATTGTTTTTGTTCTTGCATGGCACGGCCCGCTTCGCTCCACCCTTGTTATCGTTATTCTTGGTTGCCTCTTTATGGTGATTGTTCCGAGTTAAATGGGGTTTTTTACCCTATTCTCTCCTGGCTTCTTGTCTCACTGCTTGTCTACGCTGGGAACTCTATGGTTGGTCCCGTTTTTATAGGGAGCCGGGGGATGCCGCAGCTTTCTGCAGTACCACTGCGCCATCTTGTGGCGGAATAACCCAACTGTTATGAATACCAAAGCGGGCCGTGCCATGCAAGAACAAAAACAATTCTACAGGTGAGTACTCACAGAATTCCTTTTTTGTTCTCAGGCTTTAATTACATCTCCTTAATCAGCAAGTGATTTCCAAACTGAAATTCTTTCACCAAATCATGCTGGACCTTCAGCATGATTTGGTGAAAAGCCTTAAAAAATGATTCCCCAGCATCTAAAATTAATATATTTCAAGTTTTTAGTCACTTACGCGTTATTCTTTCCCCCACTGGGCTGCAACTCTGTTGGCGCCGCCATCTTGCCTCAGAAGCATCACACACTGATGAGAGGAGAGGGATCAAAAGTGCAGGGGATGGGGTTATAGCTGTGCTTTGGTCAGACAGAGCAGAGCTGGGGTCAGGAAAAGGACAGCAACACTTCAGAAGACACTTCCAAGATGGCGGCTCATGGAACATCAGGCAGCCTGCAAACAGGATGTTTAAAGGCTCAGAACATGCAGTAGATGCAGGTAGGATGATTTTTAATGTGAGCAATCTGTATGTATAGGGTGTGGGAAACATATAAGATAGACTCTTATTCAGGGAGAAGGTCCTCCTTAAGGTAAAGGCTATTTAGCCAACCTAAAGTCTTTAGGGCTTGGTGTCAATGGTTTTGGTCCACTTTAAAGCAAGCCCTATAGTCTCTGGGGCCAGGTAAAAGACCTTACTGGGGACACGCTGATTTGGGATACCCTGTGATGGGATACGGGGCCATCTCCAGCAGGCTGACAGAATACTGACCTACCTTGGGGTGGAGGGAGGCCAGAATAACCCAGTAGAGTCCCCCAACACCCTGCTGTGTGAAACCATTGGGATCGCTTGTAATTTCACCTCGATCCACACTCCCACATGTGCGGGGCTCCGGCTGGCGTCAGGTGTCAGAGGGAGGCGCCGGGCAATCCATCCATTCAGAATAGATTACCGGGTATTAATATGCACAGCAGTGTATCCCCATTGGACGAGAGCCTGCAAACTCTCTAGCTAGGCCCATGCCAGGCTCTCTGCTTTCCGCCCACAGTCGTGCAGGGGATGCTGCCAGCGGCACTTGAGAGCGGCGAAGGAAATATTCTTAGTATACAGTACGTCCTGCTCCTGTTGGACTATTCCCACCCGTTCCTTGTGTGATGTGCCTCCCAGCCTGGGCTGCGCTGGTCGGGTGAAGGTAGGCAGCACCATGCGTGCTTAAGGAGCGCTGCTCCGCCGCAATCCCCCACCAAAGGGTAGGCGGTATAGGCTGATGGTGAGCCTTTATGGGATGCCCCTCCCGCATTATTGCCCCGTGTAGCGGTGGGTCCTGTACAGAGGGCCGTCATCCTCCCTCATTCTCCCTGTAGCCTTCCGGGGAAAAGAAGGGGGGTGTGAGAGCGTGTATCGTGATTCGTGCATACGGCTTTTTGTCATGTTTCCTTGTACTAGTATATGTGGTGTCAGCCGCTGCGCTGACTTGTCTTTTTTACTATGGCAAATGCCGCTCTTCGACGGGGGCGGGGCCTGGCTCGGCGCGCTATGCGTCACGGCTCGCTCTGGCCCGCCCTTCAAGGGACTCGTGGCGCCATTTTGTCAGATCGCGCGCGTGTGTGACGGTTTTACTTACCACGGTCCGTAAGTGCCCTCGCGGGCGGCTCTATACTCTTTTTAGTGTGTTTGGTTCTGACACCCCCTCTTCCCATTGTGTATTTCAGACGGGTGAATCCACTGGCTTCTCCCGGCCCGGTGTAATTGATAGCGGCCTTGTAAAATTACTCCCACTTCCCTAGCGGGTCATTGGGGCATCCAGGGTTGCTTATAGCGTAAATCCCTACTGGCATATTGTGCCTAATAATCACCATATGGAGGCATCCCAGGATAATGTTACCGGGTTCCCCTTTGGGACAAGACCGACTGTGTGTAGCGTGTGGACAGCCTCATGCTGACGCCGACAAGGCGCGGGTCTGTGTACCCTGTGCTGAGCAGGTGCTTGCATTGCAATCTGGCCTGCCAGTGGCTGCACCTTGTTTCACTTCACCTACTCTCCCAAGCTTAAATCTCACTCCTGTTGAGTTGCATACTAGTGGGGATTCTCAGCCTGATGTGTCTTCTACACTGGCTACTGCTGATCAGATTATTGCGAGGTCCTTAGCGCGTAAGGGCCCTGGGAAGAAGCGGCACTTGACGCCTAATGTTACTGTTTTCCCTATGGGAGCTGATGACTTTATGGATCTGTGTGGCTATAACCCGTCTGATGAAGGGGAGCTCCTTTCTGACTCGGGCTCATCTGATGAGTGACCAAGGGGTCATGACGATTCTGGCTCTGACCCCTGGTCCTCGGATGACACTGACAGATTATTGACCCAGATCTTTGAGGTTCTGTCTATCTCTCTTCCCGTTGAGGCTCCCAGGCATAGAGGGGAGCTTTTCCATACAGCAAAATCGCATTTGGAATTTCCAGGGCAGGCACATTTCCATAACCTTGTGCTCAAGGAATGGGAGCGCCCCTGTAAACCTCCCGGGGTTCCAAAGAGTTGGGATAGGAAGTATCCCTTTACTGCTGAGGTGGTTAAATGTTGGTCATCTCCCCCCGAGGTGGATGCCCAGATCCTAGGGCTACCTAACACGTCATGCATTCCCCTGATTCTACCACCCTGCGGGATACTGAGGACCAACGCATTGACCAGCTGGCCTCACACACCTTTGCATGTGCGGGGACGGCAATGCGCCCGTTCTGTGCCTCTGTTATTACTGCTGCGACCACTAGATCCCTTATCAGAAATATGATTCATAGTGCCCCTGATGATTTCCCTTGTGAGGTGTTTAATGCACTCTCCAGTTGTGCTGCTTTGGATGACACCATCAGAATGTGTGCCAGAACTTCTGCCCTCGTGGTGGCTATACGCCGCTCGGTTTGGCTGCGCCAGTGGGCTGCTGACATGGCTGCAAAGAAGGCCCTCACTGGGCTTCCATTTAAGGGGCTACGCCTGTTTGGGGACCGCCTGGATCTTTTTACTAAAGGAGGTAAATTACCCCAGCGCAGACGCCAGTCCCGGCCCTTTCGGGGGCAGGGTTCCTTCTCCTCCCCTTACCGTGGGGCAGGACAGGGAAGGGGGGCATCTTTCCCTGGGGCCCGGGGAGTTTTCTGGGGTAGAGGCAGAGGACGTGGACGTCCTGGCTCCTCCTGGGGTCCCAAAGCCAAATCTTCTCCCAAGCCCCCTCAGGCATGATGGGGCGCCCTCTCCCATCCGGGTGGGGGGACGGCTGCAGCACTTAGCTCACGTCTGGAGGCTTCATGTCTCAGACCGGTGGATTCAGGAGGTAGTGTCCTCCGGTTACAAGTTGGAGTTTGCTGCCGATCCCCCTCCAAGATTCATCAGGTCCCGGATTCCTCAGGGCCCTGTGTCAGTTCAGGAGCTAGTGCATGCAGTGCAAGCTCTCCTGGAGCTGGGGGTCACCTGCCAGGTGCCTTTAAGAGCAAGAGGGCAAGTGTTTTTAACCCAACCTATTCACAGTACCCCAAAAAAGATGGTTCTGTCAGGCCCATCCTGGGCTTAAAGATTCTCAGCAAGTTGTGTCAGGGGCTGGCGCTTTCGCATGAAGACTCTGCGCTCTGCCGTCAGTTCCCTGCGCAAAGGGGATTTCATGACTTCTGTGGACATCAAAGATGCTTACCTTCATATTCCTGTGTTCCCAGGTCATCACAAGTTCCTCAGGTTCGCTCTGATGGTTCAACATTACCAAGTTGTGGCCTTGGCCTTCGGCCTCACTTCAGCTCCCAGGGTGTTCACCAAGGTGCTGGCTGGCGGGATGTCTCTACTCAGACGTCAGGGTGTCAGCGTGCTTCCCTGTCCGGACGACATCCTCATCACTTCCCAGTCTCTACATCAGGCAGAGTTGGATACTCAGCTGGTGGTGCCCATTCTGGAGTCATTTGGATGGGTGATCAACCACCCCAAGTCCTCACTGTCCCCTTCCTTGGTAACTCCATTCCTAGGAATGAATCTGGATACAGTTCAGGTAAGGATCTTCCTGCCTCAGCAGAAGGTGGACATTCTGATTGCACAGGCTCAGTCTCTCCTAGCTTGTCCCCTTCCCTCCATTAGGCAGGGGATGCAGCCGGTGGGCCTGATGGTGGCGTGCTTCGAAGCGGTTCCTTGGGCTCAGTTCCACTTGAGGCCTCTGCAACTTCACCTATTGTCTGTATGGGACAAGGCCCCAGCGTCCCTGGACAGGGTCTGTGTGCTCTCCCCCCTGGTCAGGAGGTCTCTCTTGTGGTGGATGGACTCAAGGAACCTGTTGGGGGGCAGATCCTTTCTTGCCCCTTCCTGGGAGGTGGGGCCCTCAGGAGGCCCACACTCCTATCAAGGTCTAGCAGCTGCGAGCGCTCAGGTTAGTTCTGGCTCGCTTGACTACTCATCTTCAGGGCCTGCCTGTTCAGGGGCGCTCGGACAACCAGACGGCAGTTGCCTACATTAATCTTCAGGGAGGGACCCGGAGAAAGAGGGCCCTCCAGGTAGTGTTTCTGATCCTGACCTGGGTGGAGGACAAAGTTCCCTGCATATCAGTGGTGTACATTCAGGGGGTGAAAATTCTGCTGGCAGACCCTCTGAGCAGGGGGACCTCTCGCCAGGGAGAATGGTCCCTCTGCAACAGGGTGTTCCAATCTCTGTGCCACCGTCGGGGGTCAGCCAGATGTGGATCTGTTTGCGTCCCGTCACAATCACAAGCTCTCGGCCGTTTGTCTCCCTGTCCCAGGATCTTCTGGCCTTGACCTCGGATGCTTTAGCACTGTCATGGCTGGACATTCAGTTCCTGTATATCTTTCCTCCATTCCCCCTGCTGTGCAGGGTGCAGATTGCTCTGGTAGGGGTGCCAGCGATTCTGGTGGCCCCCAGGTGGCCAAGAAGAGTGGTTCGCAGACGTGGTGCAGATGGCAGTAGACCAGTACGTTCTGCCAGGGGTGCCAGATCTGCTCACTCAGGGCCCCTTACGCCATCCCAATTTACAATCTCTGGCTTGGATGGCCTGGTTGCTGAAACCTCCATCTTGATTGAGAAAGGCTTGTACGCCTCGGTGGTTGATACCATGGTGAAGGCTAGGAAGAAGACTTCTTCTTCCATCTCTTACAGGGTATGGCGTACCTACATTGACTGGTGTGAGTCTAGGTCTCTTCCCTGTCTGGTGTTTTTAGTTCCCAGGGTTCTGGAGTTCTCACAACATGGGTTGGAGTCGGGACTCCAACTCAGTACTCGGAAGGGTCAGGTTTTCTGCCCTGTGTGTTTTCTTTCAGAAGTCTTTTGCTCAGCATTCTTTGGTTAAGACCTTCTTCCAGGGGATTACTCATGTGCGTTCCCCACGTAAACCTATGGTCCCTGTTTGGGATTTGAACTTGGTTTTGTCTGCCTTGCAGGGTGCCCCCTTTGAACCTATACCGGATGCTGCTCTGGCTGTGCTTACCCTCAAGGTTGTCTTTCTGGTGGCCATTACTTCGGTCAGGCGTGTGTCTGAGTTGGCGGCTCTGTCTATTCAGCCCCCATACTATGAGAGACACCAGGACAAGGTGGTGTTCCGCTTTAAGCCAGACTTTCTGCCTAAGGTGGTGTCTGCTTTTCATCTACATCAAGATATTGTTCTTCCTTCATTGTGCCCTAATCCTAGCAACGCTAAGGAAAGGGTTCTGCATTCCTGGGGTGTGGTCAGGTGTCTGAAGTATTACCTGGTAGTCACTCCGTCCCTCAGGAAAACTGATGCTCTTTTTTTGTGGTCCCTTATGGGCCCAGGAAGGTTTTGGCTCCTGCCAAGTCTATTGTTAGCAAATGGATCCGTCAGGCCGTGATTCGGGCCTATTTTGCTAAGGGGAAGGGTCTTACCCTTTTTTGCCTTACTACTCATTTTACTCGTGCTATTGGTGCCTCTTGGGCCTTCCAGCACCAGGCTTCTGTTGAACAAGTTGCAAGGCCGCTACCTGGTCTTCTGTTCATACCTTTTCAAAGGTTTTTACAAGGTTGATGTTAGGGCCTCAGCTGATGCTGTTTTTGGCCGCAAGGTTTTTGCAGGCGGCAGTGGTTTAAACTGTCTGCTGTTACCTTTTTTGTTGGGGATCCCACCCTACTTTTATGGACACTGCTATTGGATGTCCCAAGTGTAAGTAATCTATCTGGAGCAGGACGTACTGTATACTAAGAATAATACAATTCTGTGAAATACTCACCTGTAGAATTGGTATTATAAATACAGTACGTCCTGCTCCACCCCACCCTTGGTTTTGTATTATTCTCGATCCTCTGTATGATGATTGTTATCATTGTTATAATTACCAGTTTGGGTGGTTAATTTCTCCCGGCTTCTCGTTCACTGCTTTTCAATGCTGGGGATTTGTGGGAGGTCCCGGGAATTTTAGGGGCTGGAAGGAGCCCGTTTTTGCATGTCTCTGCAGTGCAGCGCCATCTGGCGGAGGATAACCCAAGTGTAAGTAATCCATCTGGAGCAAGACGTACTGTATACTTATAATACCAATTCTACAGGTGAGTATTTCACAGAATTGTATTTTTTAATGGAATGAGCATTGATGAGCAGCCCATGCATTCAGTGGGGGAGTGAGGAAAAGGTTTACGTTTACAGCTGATTCTGGTGGGTTACACACAGATTTGGAATGCTCCACCAGAAAGTCAAATTCCTCTGTAAAGGGTTTTATGACACTTTAAACCGGACCTTCAGCGTGATTTAATGAAAAGCCCAAACTCTTAAAAAACGGTTCCCCAGCATCTAAAATTAATATATTTTACGTTTTTAGTCACTAACTTTTTAATCTTTCCCCCCACTGGGCTGCAACTCTGTTCAGGAATTTAGGATACGGGCGCCACCATCTTGACTCAGAAGCATCACACTTACTGAGGAGAGGAGAGTGGGATAAGGTACAGGGGGGGCGGGTTATAGCTGTGCTTTGCTCAGACAGAGCAGAGCTGGGGTCAGGTAAAGGTCAGCAGTCCCAGAATGCAGAGCAGCACAGTCAGGAGGCACTTCCTGTTTGCAGGCTGCCTGATAAGATGGCGGCTTCCATAAGCCCCCATCTTGGATGTTTAAAGGCTCATAACATGCAGTAGATGCAGGTAGGATGATTTTTAATGTGGACAATCTGTATGTACAGGGTGTGGGAAACATATAAGATAGGCTCTTATTTAGGGTGAGGGTCCGGATTAATGCGAGCAATCTGTATGTACAGGGTGTGGGAAACATATAAGATAGACTCTTATTCAGAGTGAAGGTCCGCTTTAAGTTACAGGAGAGGGGTAAAAAAAATAGTTTTCATTGTTTTTTCTTTCTTGTTTCTAGAGGATGTGAAGCAAGTATTCGGGCAAACCACTATCCATCAGCGGATACCGTTCAACTGGAACTGCGAGTTCATTCAGCTGCATTTTGGAAAAGACCGGAAAAGGCTTCTGCCGTACGCTGAGTTCACACAGTTTCTGCTGGTAAGGACTTTAGTGTTTTTTTCTTCTCTATAAATGCACTGTTTTTTTCCCTTGTTGCTTCGGTTTTCTCCCACAAGCCTCGGTTGGCTAAAGAGGACCTTCGTGGACCAGGAGAAGTAGTCACCCGCTGCCAGGCACCACAAAAAAAATAGAAGCTTAGTAAATCATTCCCCTAAAGCTCCCACCGGCAATCCAAATAGTAAGCTATTTGAGTAGGCTTAAACCGGAATAACACCCTTTTAAAGTGGTCCAAAACCCAGGATTTTGGTTATGCTGGGCTTTGGTCTTTTCCCTGAGGCACCCCGATTAGGTTCCCCGCTGTGTGAAACGCCCCCCCAGATTGCCGCAGCCCACGCACCTCTCCCCGGTCCCATGGGCGCGTCTGAGAGCAGCCGCTTCCCTCTAGCAGTGCTCATGGCCGCTGCTCTTAGACACGCCCATGGGACGGGGAGAGATGAGTGGGCTGCGGTGATCTGGGGGTTCACACAGGCCCTGATCTGGGTGCACTCGGGGATAGGACCAAAACCCAGGATAGTCAAAACGTTTGACTATCCTAGGTTTGGTCCACTTTAAAAGTTTTGGGTACAAGTTGCAGGAGCGGTGGTAGAAAAACTGGTTGAGAAAGACCTGTATGTGGCATTACTCAATAAAAAGGTTCTTAGTTGTGCTAATCCCCAGCTTCATTTTCGGCAGTTAAAGCATAGTGTTAATCACGCCGTGAGCAGTGGCGGACTGGGGCCAAAAATCGGCCCTGGATTTAACAGACCCTGCCCGGGATGAGGACGTCCCTGCTGAGCCCCCAACCATGATGCTGGGGCTATAGCATTGGAGGCTGTGGTTCCTTGGCTGGTGGGTACAGGGAGCAGAGAGGGAGATTATGGGGTGCAGAGATTGAATGTTGGTGTTAAAAGCAGCAGCCCAACTAGCCTTAAAGCAGTGCGGCCCACCGGGCATTGACCCGTGTGCCCAGCCAGTTCTTCCCTGGCGTATACCATTCAACTGGAACTGCGAGTTCATTCAGCTGCATTTTGGAAAAGACCGGAAAAGGCTTCTGCCGTACGCTGAGTTGACGCAGTTTCTGCTGGTAAGGACTTTAGTGTTTTTTTTCTTCTCTATAAATGTTTTTTTCCCTTGTTGCTTCGGTTTTCTCCCACAAGCCTCGGTTGGCTAAAGTGGACCCTCGTAGACCAGGAGAAGCAGTCACCTTCTGCCGGGCACCACAAAAAAATCGAAGCTTAATTAATCATTCCCCTAAAGCTTCCACCAGCAATCCATGTAGTAAGCTATTTGAGTAGGCTTAAACCGGAATATCACCCTTAATTGCAGGTGTGATGTTAGGAAAAAGACCTGTGGGTCAATAAAAAGGTTCCGGGTTGCACTAAACCCAAGCTATCCTTGCTTTATCTCTTTACAGCCACATAGAAGATGATAGCAAATTCCTGGAAAGGCCTGATCCTTCATTTTCGGCAGTTTAAGCATAGGGTTAATCACGCCGTGAGCAGTGGCGGACTGGGGCCAAAAATCAGGCCGGCTTAAGACGTCCCTGCTGAGCCCCCACCCCCCCAACCATGATGCTGGGGCTATAGCATTGAGGGCTGTGGTTCCTTGGCTGGTGGGTACAGGGAGCTGAGAGGGAGACTTAGGGGGCAGAGATTGAATGTGGGCATTAAAAGCAGCAGCCCAACTGGCCTCAAAGCAGTGCTGCCCACCGGGCATTGACCCGTGTGCCCAGCCAGTTCTTCCCTGGCGGGTACCGTTCGACTTGAACTGCGAGTTCATTCAGCTGCATTTTGGAAGAGACCGGAAAAGACTTCTGCCGTACGCTCAGTTCACACAGTTTCTGCTGGTAAAGACTTTAGCGTTTTTTTCCTATATAAATGCATTGTTTCTTTTTTTTCCTTGATGCTTCGGTTTTCTCCCACAAGCCTCGGTTGGCTAAAGAGGACCTTTGTGGACTAGGAGAAGTAGTCACCTGCTGCCGGACACCACAAAAAATAGAAGCTTAGTAAATTATTCCCCTAAAGCTCCCACCGGCAATCCAAGTAGTAAGCTATTTGAGTAGGCTTAAACCCGAATAACACCCTTTTAAAGTGGACCAAAACCCAGGATTTTGATTATCCTGGGCTTTGGTCTCTTCCCTGAGGCACCTTGATCAGGGGTGCCCCACTGTGGGAACCCCCCGCAGATCACCAAAGCGCACTCACCTCTTCCTGGTCCCACGGGCACGTCTAAGAGCAGCGTGTCTGACAGCCACATCCTCCGCTTCCCTCTAGCAGTGCACGTGGCTGCTCCAGGCTCTTTGTAAATCGCTGGTGCGGACACCCTGTTAGAGGGAGGCGGAGGATGCAGCTGTCAGAGCCGCTGCTCTTAGACGCGCCGTAGAACCGGGAAGAGGTGAGTTGGCTGCGGCGATCTGGGGGGGGTTCACACAGGCCCCAATTGGGGGGGGGGGGGGGTGGATCTCAGTGATAGGCCCAAAACCCAGGATAGTCAAAACTTTTGACTATCCTAGGTTTTGGTCCACTTAAAAAGTATTGGGCACAAGATTTTTTTCAGTTGCAGGAGTGGGGTTAGGAAAACTGGTTGAGAAAGACCTGTAGGTGGCATTACTCAATAAAAAGGTTCTGGGTTGCACTAAACCCCAGCTTCAATGGCGGACTGGGGTCAAAAATCAGCCCTGCATTTACCAGACGTCCCTGCTGAGCCCCCCAACCATGATGCTGGGGCTATAGCATAGGCGGCTGTGGTTCCTTGGCTGGTGGGTACAGGGAGCTGAGAGGGAGACTAAGGGGGCAGAGAGTAAATCTCCCTGTGGCCAGCCAGTCCGTCTCTGGCCATGAGCATGGCTAAACTGACGACCATTATCAAGGATGACATGCTAACTTATTAGAGCTTGGACCCCTGGGCTGAACCAGTGCTCACCAAGTTTCAACTCTTCCCTCCCCGCGATATGAGTAGCACGATGTAGTACTACTTATTAGAGTAGTGGCTATATTCATCAAACTTCCACGTTACATTATTTTCTTCCTTCGTCCTTCAGGACGACCACTTGAGAGAAGGCTTATCCCCCTGAAGAGGGGACACAAACTGGGATAAGTTTAAAAGCCAAAGTGTGCTCGGGATCCTGGTGTCGCCGGCAGGCCATGCAGCGGTGTATGTGGGCAGACGTAGTCCAATCGCCTTATTCTAGTAAACCTAGAATAATCCAATCTAGACCCCTCCAGGAAATGCCGGTTCCTTTGTTTCTACATAGACGGTGTAGAATAGAAAACCTCTTTACCGCCAGACAAGCAACAAAGGTTGGCTGCCCAGTTTGGCTGGCTAATCCAGCAGCAATCTGCTTCACTTTGGGAAATCATGAGTACTGGACCTCATGACTTTGGCAATCCCAGCCATGACATGGGCTCAGCTGCACTCCAGTCTCCTCCAGTCATTCCTGCTGCAGACTTACTTGTGATCACGATCCAGAGTCCTTAGACTTCTAGGTAATAATTCCTGAGTACGGTATATCAAAAACAGTATACTCTGGTGGATGAACCCATGGATCTTGCAAGAGGACAGGCCATGGAGACAGACCTGCCCAGGCATTATAATGACAGAAGCCAGTGCCTGGGGTTGGGGCGCCCGCCTAGACGCCCTACGGGTTCAGGGGCAGTGGTCAAAACATGTTTAGACAAGATCCTCGAATTTCAGGGAGCTAAAAGCGGGAGAACGAGCCCTCTTCCATTTCCGTCATCTACTAACCGCAAGGGATGTTCAGGTGGGATGAGAGAATAGCACGACGGTAGCATATGTATATCAACAGGGGGGAACCAGATCTGCTGCTCTTCAGGAGCTGACGTATGCCTTTCTTCTGCCCCTTCAACACTAATTGCGATCCCTATCAGCAGTACACCTGAAAGGATCCCTAAATGTGTTGGCAGACTACCTGAGCCAGACAAAAAATTCACAATCAGAATGGGTACTAGATCAGGGGGTATTTTGCCAAATAGCCCAGAGGTAGAGAGCTCCCCAGATAGACCTCTTCATGACCTCCCAGAATACAAAGTGCAAAACCTTCTTTCTGTATTGGGGGTCCATCGCCATACCCTTCCCCCCTTCCAGCATGTGTAGTCAGCGCCAACAGGAGCATAGGAGGGAACGGAGCTGAACTTCCACGACGGTGATTGGTCTACTTTAAAGAACAACCACTTCCCTAGAGTCTGTGAGAATCTATACCTCCAGGCTGGTCTACCTTCTTTTGGGGCATCCCAAATTGGGATGGCTCACTGTGTGCGTCCCTGCTATACCTTCAGCCTAGAGGTGTACCTACACCGCGTTTTTCTGAATGGCTGCGGCGGCATTCACTCCATTCAGCTCCACTTTGTGTTTGACTGGCTGCCCGGGCACTGTGGAAACTAAAATATGGAGAGATTTCAGGTGATTCTGGGGGGATGGGATACATTCGGGATGCCCCAGGCAGAAGGTACAAAACACAAGACAATGAAAATTTTGGGATTTGTCCCTCCTTAAATCGTTGTGCCACAAGTAGAAAGCCATCAGCTGTAATGGCTCATCATTGCTCTGCTCAGAGCAGAGAGCTCCAAGAAACATGGTTTCCAAAGTTTAAATGCTCTGGGCCCATCTTGTTGAGATATATAGCTTACCTTACATCATTCCTTTCCTCCAGCAGTTGTTTAATCAGTGAGTGTGTGTGTGAAGCTCTGCATGGTGTGGGCTGCTGCTGGCACAGCTCCCCCTCCATGCGCATGTAACAGCAGGGCTGTCAGGTGTGTAGCACGATGGCCTCTCCCATGCAGTCCAGGAGCGCACTATCTGCAATTTATTCCACAACATCTGCATGGGGTTAAGCCCTCTCAGATAGCATGCACTACTTTATCATTGAGGGAGTGGAATGGGAGGAGAGGCACATGGGACAGGCATCAGACGAGCTCCTTGCATCCTCATTACTGTCCCTTTAACTGTTAAATCGGGAAACCCGCTGTGATGCGCTCATGAAACATCTTCTGAGGAGTCAGGAAGAAGAGCAGCCAAAGAAACCTGCAGATTTATAGCTTTGTTACGAGGTCTTGGCCAACATTGCGCTTTCATCCGGCCACGTTCCGCTCATCTCTCCAGGAAATCTGAAGTTGTCTTTCTCCTCGGGAGGTCTCACCGATGTCAGAGAAAAAAAACTTCTCCTACCGTTGTGTCAGCCAGTCCCCCTCAGCTTGCTTCCTCAGATTAATACCAGTTTAAGGGACCTATCTGGCCCAGGTTAAAAAAAAAAAAAAAAAAAAGTGGAACAAAATCCAGGAATATTGACTTTCCCAGTTTTTGTTCCTGGCCCCTGGGACATCTTGATTTGGGATGCCCTGCTGTGTGACACCCTCCCCCCAGTTGTCCATAGAAAATTACCTTTTTCACTATATCCAGTCCAGGTCGTCCCAGAAGTAATGATATGTGGGTTTTCCACCACCAGGTGGCGCTCGACTGCAAGATCAAAAGCTGTCGTTCCTCCCGGCCCCCTATAAAAACCGATGAAATCACTATGATTTCCCAGTGTTCATCTTGCAGTCTTGCTTCTAGGATCGTTGGATACTCTCTCCTGGATATTGCAGCTAAGCGGGACCTCCTAGCCTGTCAGCCGCTGCGACCTTATTCCCACTTATTCGGCCTGAGAGACAGAGACTTGTCTTTTCTGAGCAGGCCCATTTTTCTAATATGGTCTACAAGGAGTAGGAAAGGCCTAACAAGCTACCGTCGGTGCCTAAGGGCCTAGACAGGCGGTATCCCTTCCCTGCGGAGCTGGTCCGTCTGTGGTCCTGTCCCCCTGAACTGGATTCCCCTGTGTCGGGGTTATCCAACACTACGGTTATGCCATCACCCGATACTGCTTCCTTGCATGATCCAGCTGACAGGCGTATGGATCAGCTAGTTTGTCATGCCTTCACCTTTGCTGGTGCTGGGTTTCGCCCGGTGTGTGCCGCGGCTATTGTCTCCTTAGCCATCAGAACGAAGGTGAGACATCTTGATGGTGTCCGGCTCGGTGCCAGGGTTTCGGCCCTGCTTGTTGCACTCCGTCTCGGATTGGTGGATTCAGGAGGTGGTGTCCTCCGGTTACAAAATAGAGCTGGCAGTCAGGCCGCCCTCAAGATTTCTTCAGTCTCGAATATCCCAGAACCCAGTGCAGGCACAGGGCCTGAGCATGGCCGTGCAGCACCTCCTGTGGTTAGGGGCTTCTACTCCAATTTCTTTACAGTTCCCAAGAAGGACGGTTCATTACGCCCTATCCTGGACCTAAAGGATCTTAACAGGTTTGTAAGAGTCAGACATTTCCGCATGGAAACCTTACGTTCAGCAGTGAGCTTGCTGAGGCCCGGCGACTTCGTGACCACGGTGGACATCAGGGATGCCTATTTGCATATCCCGATTTTCCAGGGACATCAGAATTTCCTGAGATTTGCTCTGGAGGACCAGCATTACCAGTTTGTGGCTCTGCCATTCTGGATATCCTCAGCCCCCCGGGTTTTCACCAAGGTGCTGGCGGGCATCATGGCTATTCTGAGGAATCCGGGCATTCGTGTGCTGCCTTATCATGATGATTTACTGATTGCGGCTCAGTCCCTTCAGCAGGCCGAGAGCGACACCCGGACGGTGTTATCCACTCTTGAGGCTTTCGGATGGGTAATCAATTACCCCAAGTCTTTCCCTCAATGGTGAGGCCCTTCCTGGGCAAGACATTAGACACCTCTCAGGTCAAGGTTTTCCTGCCACAGCAGAAGGTGTTGGGCCTTCAAACACAGGTGCAGACCTTGCTGGCTTGTCAGCAGCCGTCGATCTGTCTGGGGACGATGCTGGTGGGCCTAATGGTGTCCTGCTTCGAGGCAGTGCCCTTTGCCCAATTCCACATGAGACCTCTTCAATTGAACCTGTTGACCGGCTGGGACCGGATGTAGGAGTCGCTGGAACAGGAATTTTCACTGTCGCTCCTGACCAAACAGTCCCTCTTGTGGTGGCTGGACCCCAGAAACCTGTCGGTGGGCAAGATAATAACCACGGATGCCAGTCTGACTGGCTGGGGAGGCGTTTGGCAGACGCAGAAGATCCAGGGTAAGTGGGGTCCGCAGGAAAACTACTTGCCCATAAATCTCCTGGAGCTGAGAGCGATCCGGTTGGTGCTTCTTCGCTTGACTCCCCATTTAAGAGACTATGCGATCCAGGTTTGCTCGGACAATCAGATGGCTGTCGCCTACATCAACCATCAGGGTGGGACTCGGAACAAGCGATCCCTCAAGGAGGTGACCCAGATTCTGACTTGGACAGAGGAGAATGTTCCCTGCATTTACATCCCGGGGGTAGAAAACCTGGAGGCAGACTCCCTGAGCAGGGGGGCCTCTCGTCTGGGGGAATGGTCTCTCAGCAACAAGATCTTTCATGCTCTGTGTCTCCACTGGGGTCAGCTGGATGTGGACCTGTTTGCGTCCAGACACAATCACAAGCTCCCAAGGTTCGTCTCCCTGTCAAGAGATCATCTGGACTTTGCCACAGACGCTCTGGCAATTCCTTGGACTGAGTTCAGGCTCCTTTATGCATTTCCACTCCTGGGCCAAGTGCTGCGCAAGATAGCCCAGGAAAGGGTCCCAACTATCCTGGTGGCTCCTCGATGGCCGAGAAGGAGTTGGTTTGTGGACATAGTTCAGATGTCAGTGGATTGCTGCATCATGCCCGACGACCCAGGGCTTCTCATGCTGGGGTCGCTGCGGCACCTGAATTTACAGTTGCTGGCTTTGACGGCCTGGCTATTGAGACCTCAATCCTGATGGAAAAGGGGCTGTCAGCCATGGTTGTGCATACCATAATTCGGGTGCGGAAGAAGTCTTCTTCCATGATATATTACAGAGTTTGGCAAGCCTACATTGTCTGGTGTGAGTCCAAGAGTCTTCCTTGTCGCACGTTTTCTATCTCTAGGATCTTGCAGTTTTTACAACACGGTTTAGACTTGGGTCTCCAGCTGAGCACCCTCAAGGGCCAGGTCTCTGCCTTGGCAATTTTTTTCCAGAGATGCTTTGCCAATCATAGGTTGATCAAGACCTTTTTCCAGGGTGTCACCCATGTACGTCCACCACGTAAGCCTGTATTACCGGTGTGGGACTTGAATTTGGTGCTTTCTGCTCTCCAGGGGCCTCCCTTTGAGCCCCTGTGCGATGCTGCCTTGCCTATTTTGACCCTCAAGGGGGTCTTTTTGGTAGTGATAGCATCGGTGCGTCGCGTGTCTGAGCTGGGCGCGCTTTGTATGAATCCTCCTTATTTTGAGCTGCATAAGGATAAGGTGGTTTTTCGTTTTAAACCTGTTTTTTTGCCTTTGCCTTTTTTGTTTTAAACCTGATTTTTTGCCTAAGGTCATGTCTCCCTTTCATCTTAATGAGGAAGTTGTATTGCCTTCCTTGTGTCCAGCACTCTAAGGAAGGGACCCTAAATGCCTTGGATGTGGTCAGAGACGTTGTTTCCTTCAGGAAATCGGATTTGTTCTTTGTCCTAACAGAGGGCTCTAGGAAAGGTTTACCACCGGCCAAGTCCACCCTAAGTAAGTGGATCAGGCAGGCGGTGGTGCAAGCATATTCTGCCAAGGGGAAGGAACCCCCTTTTCGGATCACAGCTCATTCTACCAGAGCTATTGGTGCCTCTTGGGCTTTTCAGCACCAGGCATCTGTTGAAGAAGTTTGTAAGGCCGCCACTTGGTCTTCAGTTCATACCTTTACCAAGTTTTACAAGGTTGATGTTAGGGCCACAGCTGATGGTGTCTTTGGCCGAAAGGTGCTTCAAGCGGTAGTGAAATGAACTACATGCTGTTCCGCTTTGGGGATCCCGCCCTAAGGGACACTTCTTTTGGATGTCCCACATGTCATTACTTCTGGGACGACCTGGACTGGATACAGTGAAAAATACAATTCTGTGAAACTTACCTGTAGAATTGTTTTTGAATATATCCAGTCCAGGTCGTCCCACCCCGCCCTTGTTTTTCATTATCTCTGGTTTGCCTGTTATGGTGATTACCATTTTTTGTGTTGGAGAGAGTACATGCTGAAGCTATGTGAAGTAACATGGTTTCTTGGCCTCCCGGCTTGTCTCTTTTTCTTACTGCTATTTAACCACTGGGAAATCATAGTGAGACATCGGTTTTTATAGGGGGGCCGGGAGGAGCGTCCGCTTTTGATCTTGCAGTCGAGCGCCACCTGGCGGTGAAATACCCACATATCATTACTTCTGGGATGACCTGGACTGGATATATTCAAAAACAATTCTACAGGTGAGTTTCACAGAATTGTATTTTTCTGGTTCTACGGTGCATGCCTGGTCTCTTGTCCAAGCAGCTCTGATAGGCATTAAAGCGGACCTTCAGCATTATTTAATGAAAAGCCCAAACCTTTAAAAAACTATTTCCCAGCGCCAGGAGCATGCACACAACCCAAAGATGTGGGGAATGCGCCGGATCTCGCTCCCAATGGTTTACAGCACCACAGACCTGTCAGAAGAGGTGAGTTTTGCTGCTCCCTGGAGGGTTTCACACAGTTGTGTATTTGGGTTGCCCTAGAGGGGAAAGTCCAGCAGCCATCCCTGGAAACCTATAGATTGCAGGGCTGGCCGCATTGGGTTTTGTTCTAATTAAAAGGACGCAACTTCACACCAGTAGCTCTCGTGGCTCTGGCTGTCCACAGCTCCAGATCTAGACTTTGGTTACAGGAGTGTAACTCACACATGCGCACACTTGTGATGCAGTCATGGCCTAGTGGTAACGAACTGATCATGGGACTGGAGGATTGCAGGTTCGATTCTCATTTGGAACATGACTGTTTTGCTATTAAAGCGGACCTTCACCCTGAATAAGAGCCTATCTTATATGTTCCCCACACCCTGTACATACAGATTGCCCACATTAATCCGGACCTTCACCCTGAATAAGAGCCTATCTTGTATGTTCCCCACACCCTGTACATACAGATTGCCCACATTAATCCGGACCTTCACCCTGAATAAGAGTCTATCTTATATGTTTCCCCCCTGTACATACAGATTGCCCACATTAAAAATAATCCTACCTGCACCTACTGCATGTTATGATCCTTTAAACATCTAAGATGGTGGCTCATGGAGCATCAGGCTGCCTGCAAACAGGAAGTGTCTTCTGACTGTGCCGCTCTGCATTCTGGGATTGCTGTCCTTTCCTTGACCCGAGCTCTGCTCTGTCTGTGCAACGCACAGCTATAACCCTGCCCCTCTGCACATCCCCCTTCTCCTCTCCTCAGTATGTGATGCTTCTTAGTCAAGATGGCGGCGCCCGTATCCTAGAGTCCTGAACAGAGTTGCAGGCCAGTGGGGGAAAGAATAATAAGGAAGCGACTAAAAACTTAAAATATATTAATTTTAGATGCTGGGGAATAGTTTAAACCGGACCTTCAGCGTGATTTAATGAAAAGCCCAAACTCTTAAAAAACGGTTCCCCAGCATCTAAAATTAATAGATTTTATGTTTTTAGTCACTAACTTATTATTCTTTACCCCACTGGGCTGCAACTCTGTTCAGGAATTTAGGATACGGGCGCCGCCATCTTGACTCAGAAGCATCACACTTACTGAGGAGAGGAGAGTGGGATAAGGTATAGGGGGGCGGGTTATAGCTGTGCTTTGCTCAGACAGAGCAGAGCTGGGGTCAGGTAAAGGTCAGCAGTCCCAGAATGCAGAGCAGCACAGTCAGGAGGCACTTCCTGTTTGCAGGCTGCCTGATAAGATGGCGGCTTCCATAAGCCGCCATCTTGGATGTTTAAAGGCTCATAACATGCAGTAGATGCAGGTAGGATGATTTTTATTGTGGAAAATCTGTATGTACAGGGTGTGGGAAACATATAAGATAGGCTCTTATTCAGAGTGAAGGTCCGGATTAATGTGAGCAATCTGTATGTACAGGGTGTGGGAAACATATAAGATAGACTCTTATTTAGAGTGAAGGTCCGCTTTAAGGTTTTGGGCTTTTCATTTAATGATGCTGCAGGTCCGGTTTAAGCAAGTCCAAGCCACAACCACTCTGTGGGCGCTGTGATTAGAGCAACCCACCGCTCCGGCACATATGCACTCACTGCTTGTGTTTGTCGCACTGCAAAGATGGTTTAAAGCAGAACAAAACCCGGGTTTTGTTCCATGACCCCGGGGCATCCTCAGTTTAGATGCCCTGCTGTATTAAGCCCCCCAGTTCGCCCAGTAAAACTCTCTCTTCTCCTCGGGCCAATGGCACGTGTGCAGGCTTTCGTCCAATCGGGCCCTTTGCTGTGTTTACATCCTTCAGCAAAGGATTGCCTCCATATCTGAATGGCTGGGGCAGCAGCGCGCACACGCTGACAGGAATTCGGCAGCATATGCTTCCCTTTGTAAACAGTCAGATTGGACGAGAGCCCACACGTGCGTCGTCGAACCAGGGAAAGGTGAGTTATTACTGGTGCCCTGAGGGATTTCACAGAGTGGGGCATCTTGATTCTTTTAAATTCCAGGCCAGCTGCTTGTGGGTTTTATTCGGCTTTAAACCGGACCAACAGCCTGGCACAGTTGAAAAAGAAAGGTGGTGGCCATTTTGGAGCCTCCACACCCAACTGACATAACTGAAAATGCACAGTGACAGGAATCCCAGCAGCACTTCCTGTTTGCAGGTGGCCTGCAGATGCATGAGCTGCCATCTTGTTTTTAAAGTTCATCACAGCAAGAGTTAGAAAAGGGTAAATTAATTTTTATGTGCAGCAAATTGCTCTGGAGAGGGATGTGTATGAGAATTGTTTGCTGTGTTGGTCTGGTTTGTAATTTTTTGACTGTTGGTCCGCTTTAAATGCAGAGAAAAACATCCTATGTGCACGCAAGCATGCAATGGTCATATATGCACCCCACCCCTTAGGGCACCCCTCCCCCCCTCCCTTAGGGCACCCCTCCCCCCCCTCCCTTAGGGCAAAGCCAACCCCCCTTCCTTAGGGCAAAGCCAACCCCCCTTCCTTAGGGCACCCCCCTCCCTTAGGGCACCCCACCCCCCCTCCCCCCCTAAGGCACATGGCAACCACCCTTGCTTAAGGAATAAGGCACCCCACCCCCCTCTCCTTATGGCACCCACACCCCATCCCCCCCCCCCAATCTGAGGGAAATGCTCATCACATTATACAGTAGCATAACGCCAAAACGCAAAGGTGGTAACCTACCTGTATACCTGTTGGTTTTCGCACTGTACCGCACATAACGTTTAGCAGTGTGAGCGTCTTCTTCTTTATTCCAAGCTAAAAGAAAAGTTCGGCCATGACTTCGGCCATTCTTTCCCTTTGTTACAACTTCCTCTTGCCAAACGCAGACACTGCCTTTCCGATGATAGTTTATTGCTCGGCGGCGGCAGTGGCGTCCAGTGTTGGCCCTGGAACTGTTACAGCCTTCCAGTGGCGATCAGCTTCGTTATGTGTGTGCGTGAGTTATACTCCTCTCACCGCGTCTAGACCTGGAGCTGTGGGCAGCCGGAGCCCGAGAGCTACTGGTATGAAGCCGTGTCCTTTAATGTTTTATTTAACCCGGACCAGATGGGGCCCTAATACAGTTTAGACGCAACGACCGAAGGGGGACCGGCTGACGCAGCCGGATGAGCGAGATTTCTTTCTACAACAGCAGAGAACCTCCCGAGGAGAAACCTGGTAACCTCCTTTATCAGATTTCCTGGAGAGATGAGCGGAACGTGGCCGGATGGAAGCGGAATATTGGCCAAGACTTTGTAACGAAGCTATAAATCTGCATTGGCTGCTCTTCTTCCTGACTCCTCAGAAAATGTTTCACAAGCGCATCACAGCATCTTTCCCAATTTAGCAGTTAAAGGGACATTCCGGGCAATGGCAATAAGACCGCAAGGGACTGACCTAAAGCTGTTGCATGCGCCTCCCTCCCCTCCATTTCCTGCAGCATGCTGTATCAGGTCTCCAAATGGTGGCCGTCCCTACTCTTCCTTTTTTTTTTCCATGACCATGTCTAAATGTGGCGTAACCTAGTCTGACAAGCCACAGTGGCCCCACTTGTTGGACTCACTTTGGGAGTGCCATGGAACAAGAATCGCCATAGAACCACGTGTGTGTGTGGTCATGGAAGAATGGTTTAGGGGGAGGAGGGAACTGGAACTTTGGGAGGAGGGATCTTTGGGAGGAGGGAACTGGAACGTTGCGAGGAGGGAACTTTTAAGGCTATTTTCACACCAGGCTGTTTGTGTCGTGTTGGAGTGTAAATACTTCAAAGTGTCACAAACGGCAAAAGAATGCAGCCCATCAAAATAAATGGGCCCTATCACATCATTGCGCTGCGTGCCGCGTCTTGCACACAGCGCAGCTGCAAATGTGCCCTCATAGAAGTCTATAGGCACCGCAGGTATACGGCTGCTGCTCCCCCACCGGAGCTCCTCCTCCTTGTACTCCACCAGGGCCTCTATCTTGTGGTCTGCTGGTGCTGCCGCAGGGCCTCCGCTGGCGTCTCTTTTCCCCTTGCTGGCACTCCCCCCCCCCCCCCCCCTCGCTGGCACCTCCCCCTTTCCCTGCTGCCATCTTCTCCTTCTCTAAAGAAAAAAAATATTGGAACCCAGGAGTCTTTGGACTATCTCCCCCGTTCCATATATATATGTTTAAAAGGGGCTTATCAAATATCAACCAGGCCATTTCATATGAATATACATATTAAAATCTGTCAAAAGTATTTATACAAAATACACTTTATTACACTTTAGTACATGATGGTTAAAAATACATTAATTCATAAAATAAAAAATGTGACAACACATGACTACCAAGAGAATTACAGTCATTGTAGATGTGATTTTATCAAAAGATCTTCAACCTGGGTATACTAGTTTCGCCGAGATAGCTTCTTCAGTACCCATCAAGGTTGATACACATTACTATATATAACATTACATTAACATTAATTAATATTGAATGGCGGCCATTCCAGTTTCCCGGTCCGGTCCCACTTCTCTTAGCTGACTCATTTCGGCACCTTTACTTGTACTTGGGGGAATCCTCTTCTGAACAGGTATTTAACCTTCTAATCTATACTGGTTCTTTGTTCTTTACATGGTGATGGACTGACCTATTTCTTTGCATGATCCTAACAACTCTGCAGGGATACATATAGGGCAAATCGCTGTATTGCCCATCTGTTTATATCCTCAGTATATAAGATATATTTTTTCTTCTATTCTGGCAGATAGTATGTATCCACACTTCAAATAGTTATTCTGGGTGTCCCTCTAGGCACAAGTACCATCCCAAACCTATGGATATGGGGTGAAACTCTATTTCTATTTATCTTTTTCTGAATATCTCACAATCAAAGTACTTTATACATTGCTCTGTGATACACATTCTTCTTCTCAGCGGGTTAAATTACCCATGCGGGTATATTCCCTGAGATGTCCATTGATTGATGCTAACAACATCATCTGTAACAAACATAGCCAAATGTGAACACTGTCCAATTGGATGCAGGTAATTTCATGATTTTTAATTATTATGCTTAAAGTGGACCAACACCCAGGATTTTGACTATCCTGGGTCTTGGTCCACTTCGGTGGGGCACCCCCGATCGGGGTGCCCCGCTGTGTGAAACCCCCCCGAACCCCCGAACTCACCTCTGTCCGCGGCGACGGACAAGCCGCGGACAAGCGGCTACGCCGCCGCCGCCTCCCGCGCGTCCCTGTTGACGTGCGCGTGCCCGCGCCGGCCATTCACAGACGACCGGCGCGGGCGCGCGCACGACTAGAGGGGCGCGAGGGAGGCGGCGGCGGCCGGCCGCCGCCGAAACTAAGGTGAGGGGTTTGGGGGGTTTGGGGGGGTTTCACCCCGCGGGACATCCCGATCTCGGATGTCCCGCGGGGAGGGAGGTGATCGGCCCGGGAATCTTATAGATTCCCGGGCCGATCACCCGTGGGTGTTAAAATTTAAAGACACTAGCCAAATGTATGTAATTACTTTATTCTTTGTGTTATATATAGTAATGTGTATCAACCTTGATGGGTACTGAAGAAGCTATCTCGGCGAAACTAGTATACCCAGGTTGAAGATCTTTTGATAAAATCACATCTACAATGACTGTAATTCTCTTGGTAGTCATGTGTTGTCACATTTTTTATTTTATGAATTAATGTGTTTTTAACCATCATGTACTAAAGTGTAATAAAGTGTATTTTGTATAAATACTTTTGACAGATTTGAATATGTATATTAATATGAAATGGCCTGGTTGATATTTGATAAGCTCCTTTTAAACATATATATGGAACGGGGGAGATAGTCCAAAGACTCCTGGGTTCCAATATTTTTTTTTTTTATACATCTGGGGGCTATCTTTCCAACCAGCCTATACATATCGTCAATTTTCCATTAATGTAATAGCTGTACCTAGGTTTCCAGTGGGTCAGACAAACTTTGGATTTAACCCCACTGAGTGGGGAACAATCCCAAACAGATTTCATCTTCTCCTTGTCCCCTGCTAGATCCACCTTGACCTCTGCCAGCCCCGGTCCCCTGCCAGAGCACCTCCTCGTCACCCTCCAGAGCGTCCGCTTGTTCCCCCACAGGCGCCTCCAAGTCGTCCTTGGCCAGACCCACTGTTGCAGGGTGACAGAAGTCAATGGCATGTATTTTTTAGTTTCCACCACAAAAATGACTCGCACAATGTGAAAGAGGCCTGTTACAGCATCTACAGCGCACTGCAAGAAATGGAGGGGAGGCACATGAGTCGGGGCATAGTCCAGGAAATGGAACTAATAAGGCAGCAAGAGGCTCACCTGACGCCTGTCCCATGTGCCTCTCCTCCATATCCTGCAGCCCGCTGTAGATGCTAGGCTCCAAAGTTTGCCCTTCTTTCAATTCCATTACTCAAGGACCACCTCCAAATGTGGTTGAACGGACACCCTTGTACCTAAACGCTCTGTGTGACTGAGCCCTGCAAGTCTCAGTGGTCAAGATTGCCGGAATTGTTCGCACTGAATGTTACACACAAACGTGTGGAGCCGCCCAGAGTGGGCCGTAAAGATCCACACAAGAGTGGTGCACTACATAAGAAATAAAACAATCCTTGTTTACTTTTCAATAAATTTATATTGAAAAGAAGCAGTTTACAACCCAGAAGGGTAAACATAAGAAACATTGGTACATTCTAAACTCTGTACAGGCAAAACAGAGAAAATAAGTACGATGTATACATTATAGGTAAGAAAACACAAAACGGTAAAGAAACAAAAGAAAAGGGCAGTTGTAAAGTAAATAATCGCCTACTGTATTTTCCCTATATCCAGTTCCGGCCGTCCCAGTGATGATGTGGGTATTCCGCCCCTAGGGGGCTCTCGACTGCAAGATCAAAAGATGTAGCTCCTCCCGGCCCCCTATAAAGGCAGGTGTCCCTCTATCATTCTCCAGTGTTCATCTTGCAGTCTTGGCTGCAGAAGATCGTTTGGGTACTCTCTCGGATATTGGCAGTAGAGCGGGGCCTCCTAGCCCGTCGGCTGCGGTGGGCCCTATTTCCACGGATCCCTTCTGACCCACTCCTGCCTCCCAGCCTCGGGCTGCTACGGGATTCGTGACTGTAGGGTGAACGCGGGGGTCAGGCGTTCGGCAGAGCTAGACTCTGTGCCGCAGACCCTATGCTGAAGGGTAGCTGGCCTGAGGGGGGTGGAAACACTTGTTGTATTGTACCTTCCCTGCCCACAAGCTTTATTGGTCTTGGTACTTGTGTTTTTTACCTGTGTTTTGACTATAGCTCAGCTGGACCTTGGAGCATGACATTCTTACCTCCCTCACTCCCCCGTGGCTGTCTGTGTGAGGGGCCGCCGTACCCCGCGGGCCGCTTCCCCGCTGCTGCGGCGATGTCCGTGACGGGGGGGGAGAGACGTCACTGCTGTGGCGTTTGTGTGGTGAGGCGACGGCTCCTTTGCAGTGGTAGCCGCGCTACTGCGTGTGGGCCGCGGATCCCGCGGCCATGTTTTTTTGGGCCAGGTAGGCTTGCAACATGAGGCTGACTGTGGGCGGAGCCGGGCGCTGGCGCGTTCCGCGTCATCAGGCGCCGCCCACCCCTCGTGGAAGGCTCGGGAAGGCGCCTTCTCTGTGTGTGTGCTGCTGCTGCGGTGGGGCCTACGCTCGCTGGCTGCTTGCGGTGCCATTTCTTCTGCTGCTGGGGGATCTTCGTCATCAGAGATTGTCCCTCTGTCGGTGTCGTGAGTCCCTCTTTTTGTATGACTGTCTATTGTGCCAAATGACCTTGCTTATTCTGATGGGCCTCTCTCCCTCTTCCTTTATAGGTCGTGGCGTTCCTCCCGGTCCCCCCCCCCCTTTTTTTTTTTTATTAAGAGGGATCATTATAGGTCTGGGCCGTTAGTGTCTTGTACCGTACCGATTGACCATTTTTAATCACCATAATGGAGGCTTCTGGGGATAGTGAGCTGGGAGCCCCATTTGGGCAGGAAAAGCTCTGTCCCTTGTACAATAGGAATCCTCTAGGCGGATTCAGCACTGTTTGTACCACTTGCGCCAGGGGCATTATTTTGGACCATGATTGGGCGGGCGTTCCTGCCCCTAGCCCTTCACTACCCGCAGCCTCTCCGGACCCTCTGCTGCTGCACTCAGCAGCCAGCAGGGGGTCCCATGCTGATTTGGCGCATAGGCTGGCCAATCTCGAGAGACAGATCTCGCAGACGGCTCCCAAGAAAGACAGGAGTAAGAAACGGCACCTCGAGCCCGTTTACTCGGATAATGACGATCTGCTCTGTGGAGGAAGGTGAGTTGCCAGATGATTCCCGTTCCACTGTGGATTATTCTGCTGGCGATGACAGTATGTCTGGTTCTTCCTCAGGCGAGGATGCGTGGCTCCCGGATGATACAGAGAAATTGCTTACCTCATTGTTTGAGACACTACACATTGTTCCTCCCAGAGCGGCTAAGAGGAAGCAGGGTGATTTGTTTAAGCCTGAAAGACAGAGGCGGGTCTTTCCGGAGCAGGGCCATTTTTCTAACATGATTTTCAAGGAATGAGATAGGCCTAACAAGTTTACCGTTGGTGTCTAAGGGCCTGGATAGGCGGTATCCCTTCCCTGAGGAGCTGGTTCGGCTATGGTCTCGCCCTCCCGAAGTGGATCCCCCCGTATCGGGGTTGTCCAACACTACAGTTATGCCGTCACCTGATACTGCTTCCTTACGTGACCCAGCTGACAAGAGCATGGATCAGCTGGTTTGCTATTCGTTCACCTTTGCTGGTGCGCTTATTCGCCCTGTGTGTGCCACGGCGATTGTCTCCCTAGCCATCAGGAAGAAGGTGAGACAGCTTGTGGATAGCGCTAAGGCTCGCAAGCGGGCGGAGGAGTATAAAGAACTCGAGGCCTGCTTGGAATTCATTGGTTTTGTCGCCTCTGCCATGGACGATAGGGTCCAGCTTGGGGCCAGGATTTCGGCCCTGCTTGTTGCCCTCCGCCGTCGCTCTGGTTGCGACAATGGTCGGCTGATGCGGCGGCCAAGAAGTCGAGTATCGCCTTCGTGGGGCACAGGCTATTTGGGGAGGGCCTGGTCCTTTTGGTCAAGGATGGTAGACTCCCTCAGAGACGGAAGCCTGCTCGGTCCTTTCGGAATCCCTCTGCCTATCGTTCCTTTCGAAGAGAAAGAGGCTCTTTTCCCGGTGCCCACAGAGATACCTGGGGCAGAGGTAGGTCCCGCGGCCGACCCAACCCCTCCTGGGGAAGCCCCCTGCCAAGTCCCCTCAGGCATGAGGTGGCGCCCTCACCCATCAGGGTGGGGGGGCGGCTTCTGCTGTTTCCTCAAATCTGGAGACGGCACGTCTCAGATCGGTGGATTCAGGAGGTGGTGTCCTCCGGTTACAAAATAGAGCTGGCAGTCCGGCCGCCCACAAGATTTCTACAGTCTCGGATATCCCAAAACCCAGTGAAGGCACAGGGCCTGAGATTGGCCGTGCAGCACCTTCTGCGGTTAGGTGTGACAGGTTGCCCTGTTCCTCTTCAGGAGCAGGGTCAGGGTTTTTACTCCAACCTGTTCGCGGTTCCCAAGAAGGACGGAGCTTTAAGACCAATCCTGGACGTGAAGGGTCTCAACAGGTTTGTAAGAGTCAGATATTTCCGCATGGAAACCTTACGGTCGGCGGTGAGCTCGCTTCGGCCCGCCGACTTCATGACCACGGTGGACATCAGGGATGCTTATCTGCACATCCCGATTTTCCTGGTACATCAGAAGTTCCTCAGGTTTGCTCTGGAGGACCGGCATTACCAGTTTGTGGCTCTTCCATGCGGGATTTCCTCAGCCCCCGTGTATTCACCAAAGTGTTGGCAGGCATCATGGCCATCCTGAGGAACCAGGGCATTTGTGTGCTACCTTATCTGGACGACTTGTTGATTACGGCCCAGTCCCTTCAGCAGGCCGAGAGCGATACTCGGACGGTGTTGTCAACCCTGGAGGACTTCGGCTGGTTAATCAATTACCCAAAATCTTTTGTCACTCCATCAACAGTGAGATCCTTCCTGGGAGCGCTCACGTCAAGGTCTTGCTGCCACAGCAGAAGGTTGTGGGTCTCCAGATGCAGGTGCAGACCTTGCTGTCTTGTCAGCGGCCGTCAATACGTCTGGGGATGAGATTGGTGGGCCTAATGGTGTCAATTGAACCTGCTTACTGGCTGGAATCGGATGCAGGATTATCTGGAACAAGAATTTTCGCTGTCCCCCCTGGTCAGTCTCTCTTGTGGTGGTTGGACTCCCGGAACCTGTTGGTGGGCAAGTCCTTTCTGACTTCCCATTGGGAGAAAGTTACCATGGATGCCAGTCTGACAGGCTGGGGAGGCGTTTGGCAGACGCAGAAGATCCAGAGTCAGTGGGGTCCGCAGGAGAACAGCTTTCCCATAAACCTCTTGGAGCTGAAAGCGATCCGGTTGGTGCTTTTTCATTTGACTTCCCTCTTAAGGGGTCGTGAGATCCAGGTTCGCTCGGACAATCAGACGGCTGTCGCCTACATCAATCACCAGGGCGGGACTCGGAGCAAGAAAGCCCTCAAGGAGGTGACCCAGATTCTGACTTGGGCAGAGGAGAATGTTCCCTGCATCTCGGCGGTCTACATTCCCGGGGTAGAAAAACTGGAGGCAGACTCCCTGAGCAGGAGGCCTTTCACGCTCTGTGTCTCCGCTGGGGTCAGCCGGACGTGTATCTATTTGCGCCCAGACACAATCACAAGCTCCCAAGTTTCGTCTCCCTCTCGAGATCCTCTGGCCTTTGCCACAGACGCTCTGGTGATTCCCTGGACAGAGTTCAAGTTTATTTATGCATTCCCTCCGTTTCCACTCCTGGGCAGAGTGTTGCGCAAGATAGCCCAGGAAGGGGTACCAACTATCCTGGTGGCTCCTCGCTGGCCGAGGAGGAGTTGGTTTGCGGACATAGTCCAGATGTCAGTAGATCGCTACATCATGCCCGACGATCCAGGGCTTCTCACACAAGGGTCGCTGCGGCACCCCAATTTACAGACGCTGGCTTTGACGGCCTGGCTATTGAAACCTCAATCCTGATGGACAAGGGGCTGTTGCCCACGGTTGTGCAGACAATGATTCGGGCATGGAAAAAGTCTTCTTCCTTGATATACTACAGAGTTTGGCAAGCTTATATCGCTTGGTGCGAGACCAAAAGCGGCATAAGGATAAGGTGGTTTTTCGCTTTTATACCTGATTTTTTGCCTAAGGTCGTTTCTCCCTTTCACCTTAATGAGGAAGTTGTCTTGCCTTCCTTGTGTCCGGCACCGACTAATTGTGAGGAAAGGACCCTCCATGCCTTGGATGTGGTCAGAGCCATTAAGTATTACCTGGTTGCTACTGAGTCCTTCAGGAAATCAGATTTTTTCTTTGTCCTAACAGAAGGCTTTAGGAAAGGTTTGCCACCAGCCAAGTCCACTCTCAGTAGGTGGATCAGACAGGCGGTGGTGCAAGCATATTCTGCCAAGGGGAAGAAACCCCCTTTTTGGTTCACAGCTCACTCTACCAGAGCTATTGGTGCCTCTTGGGCTTTTCAGCACCAGGCATCGGTGGAACAAGTTTGTAAGGCTGCAACTTGGTCTTCAGTTCATACTTTTAAGGTTTTACAAGGTGGATGTTAGGGCCTCAGCTGACGCTGTTTTTGGCCGAAAGGTGCTTCAGGCGGTAGTGAAATGAACTACATGCTGTTCCGCACTGGGGATCCCGCCCAAATGGACACTGCTTTTGGATGTCCCACATGTCATCACTGGGACAACCTGGACTGGATATAGGGAAAAATGCAATTCTGTGAAACTCACCTGTAGAATTGTTTTTTATTATATCCAGTCCAGGTTGTCCCACCCCACCCTTTTGTTCATCATCTCCTGTTTGCCTGTTATGGTGATTTACCATTTTTTCTTCATTAGACTTGTATCCTTGAGTCTTGTTAGAGAGAGTACAAGCTGAAGCTATGTAAAGTAACATGGTTTCTTGGCCTCCCGGCCTGTCCTCTTTTTTGTTTACTGCTTTTTAACCACTGGAGAATGATAGAGGGACACCTGCCTTTATAGGGCGCGGGAGGAGCTACATCTTTTGATCTTGCAGTCGAGCGCCCCCTAGGGGCGGAATACCCACATGTCATCACTGGGATGACCTGGACTGGATATAATCAAAAAAACAATTCTACAGGTGAATTTCACAGAATTGTATTATCACTAATATTGTGGACTCCTGAAGAAGTCCATTAGACTGAAACACCTACGCGTTGTGTGGCACAATATTCCACTTGGTCAGGGTGAGCCCTTTCTCTTTGTATGGTACATATTTTTATAGTACAGTATTGGTTTTCTATTTTAGCAGTGTTTTTGGGGAGTATCTGTTGTTGTTTTTTTTTTTTTCCCAAGGCAGTCCCTTTCAGCAACCCTAGGCCTCTGCCTATGTCTTCCACCTGCAGGGCGGTACTGTCGAGTGTGGCATTACTGCTATAGTTGAAAGATTGCCGCAAAACTCAACTTTTTAGTGTTGGGTTTTGGTCCACTTTAAAGTGGACCAACACCCAGGATTTTGACTATCCTGGGTTTTAATCCACTTCGGTGGGGCACCCCGATCGGGGGTGCCCCGCTGTGTGAAACCCCCCAGAAAGCCCCGAAAACTCACCTGACCCAGCTCCCACGTGACCGCTCCAGCGAATCACCCCGGACGGACAAGCGAGGTCCGCCGACGGACAAGCGAGCGCGCCCGCTGCCGCCTCCCGCGCGTCACTCTTACAGGGAGCGCGCCCGCGCCGGCCGTTTGCCGGGTGTGCGCCCTGCTAGAGGGACGCGCGGGAGGCGGCGGCGGCCCGCGCTGGAACGGGGAGAAGGTAAGGCTTGTGGGCTTCCTGGGGGGTTTCACCCCGCGGGACATCCCGATTTCGGATGCCTCGTGGGGAGGGATCTGATCGGCCCGGGAATCTTATAGATCCCCCCTGGGTGTTGGTCCACTTTAAGTGTCAAATTATGCCGATATAAACACACTGCCTGATAATGTACCAAAGAGCGGCCATGCCCATTGGCTGGAAATTTCCAAAATCGATGAAAACTACATTTCACTCTGCTTAGGGGGGGGGGGGGGGGGGTGGAAAAAAAGAACCAGGATACATTTGAAGCTTTAGGGGCTACGCGAGTATGTGGTCTAGGTAGTTGTCTGGACAATCCCTTTAATTTGCGGGAGCCTTCTCTTTTTTTTTTTTTTGTGTTGAAATGCTGGTGACTGGAGTCCTTTTCTTCTGCAGGAAATACAGCTGGAACATGCGCGGCAAGCCTTTGTACAGCGGGACACCGACCACACGGGACTGGTCAATGCCATGGACTTCCGAGATATTATGGTCACCATCCGCCCTCATGTCTTGACCCCGTTTGTGGAGCAAAGCCTAGTCGCTGTAAGTAAAATAAAACCCAAATGCTGTGTAATGTCACCCGGGCTTCTATTAGATTTTCTTTACAGAATTTAAAGGGACATTCCAGGCAAAGGGTTTAAGTGCTAGTACAGGTAAAGGTAATTGTTACACTATTGTGTCGGGCTACATTTGGTGCTGTCCTAAACTGTTTTCTGTTTTTAAATTGAAGAAGAATTGAGCGAGATATTGAGAGTAAATTTATGGGTAAAGTACTGAGTGTAGCAGATCGGGTCGGGGCACAGATCAGTCTGCCACCTTGCTGTGTACCACCTGATAGGATCTGGGGTAGTCTGGCGCACAGTTTGCCTGGTATACTTACTGATCTGGCGATCCCACGACTCATCCACGTGATACAGTGGCATCAATGGCTTCAAACACAGGGGATTTCTGAATAACAGACCTGGGATATTCTGATTGGAGGACACTCCGCGCATGGACCTTGAAAAAGTAGTCGGGGGTCAGACTATGGAACGTGTAGAGACCCATCCTTTTGCCTTTCATATGGGGGACATCCCAAAGACTCGATATCTTTAGGTGATGCTTTTCTTTGTTGATATTACACATTTATTTGTGACCACTTTGCACTTTATTTCCTCTTGCTATATTTTCCTTATAAATTATATTGCATAGCTTTTGCACAGAATATACATAGCACTTTTTTGCACCTTGGCACTTTATAGTAGAACTTGGCACTTTATATGTGATTGTTTTTATATTGTGATTGATTTAGCACAGATTGTAATGGGATTGCAGTATGTCAGTATGAGATACCCTTCATAATGGATTGCTCTGGGTATTTTAATATATGTTTGTATGTAAATTTTAATGGGGAATGGGGGTGAGCTTTTCCGCCCTGATAGGCAACGCCTGGTATTTCCGGAGCAGGGTTATTTTTTTTCAAGATGGTTCTTAAGGAATGGGAGAGGCCCAATAAGCTACCCTCAGGTGCCTAAGGGGCTGGACAGACGGTATCCCTTTTCGGAGGAGTTGGTACGTTTTTTGTCTTGTCCCCCGGAGGTGGACGCTCCCGTACTGGGGCTCTCCAAGACGTCTGTTATGCCTTCTCCGGACACTACTACCTTGCGTGATAATGCTGATCGGCGCATGGATCAGCTCGCTTGTCATGCCTTTACTTTTGTGGGTACTGGTCTACGCCCGGTATGCGCCACGGCTATTGTCGCCATTACAATAAAGAAGAAGGTTAAGCGTCTTGTGGCGGTCGCTCGGTCCCACAAGCGAGCAGACGAGTATAAGGAACTTTTGGTTTGCACTGACTTTATTGCATTTGTGCTCTCGGCCATGGACGATGCTGTTTGCTCTCCGTCGGTCCATTTGACTGTGGCAGTGGGCGGCTGATGCTGACGCCAAGAAGTCTCTCACTGGTCTTCCTTTCATGGGACTTCGTCTCTTTGGGGAGTGTCTTGATCTCTTGGCCAAGGATGGCCGGCTCCCTCAGCGCCGGAAGCAATCGCGGCCCTTTCGGGGGTCTTCTTCCTTTGCCCATTTCGAGGGGGACGCGGCTCTTCCTCCTCTGGACGGGCTCCTGGGGACGAGGTAGGTCCCGCGGGTGTCCCAGTCTCTCCTGGGGGTCCCCCCACTAAGGCCCCTCAGGCATGAGGAGGCATCCTCACCCATCCGGGTGGGGGGACGGCTTCTGCTCTTTGCTCACGTCTCGAGACATCACGTCTTGGACCGGTGGATTCAGGAGGTGGTGTCCTCCAGCTACAAGATAGAGCTAGCAGCTTGGCCGCCCCCAAGATTTCTTCGGTCCCGGATTTCCCAAAACCCTGTGACTGCTCAGGGCCTGAGGTTGGCTGTCCAGCGACTTCTGTCGTCCGGAGTGATTTGTCCTGTGCCTCTTCAGGAGCGGGGTCGGGGGTTCTATTCCAATCTGTTCACAGGTGCCCAAGAAGGAAGGTTCCCTGGGACCCATCCTGGACCTGAATGGCCTCAACAGATTTGTCAGGTTCAAACACTTCCGCATGGAGACCTTACGGTCGGAGGTGAGCTCCCTTCGGCCCGGCGAGTTCATGACGACGGTGGACATCCAGGATGCCTATCAGCACGTTCCTATCTTCCGGGGACATCAGAAGTTCCTGAGGTTCTCCTTGGAGGATCAACACTACCAGGTTGTGGCCTTGCCGTTCGGTATCTCTTCGGCCCCGCGGGTGTTCACCAAGGTGTTGGGTGTCATGGCCCTCCTGAGGGGCCAGAGCATTCGCATTCTTCCTTACCTGGACGACTTGCTGATTGCTGCTCAATCTTTTCAACAGGCCGAGAGCGACACTCAGAAGGTATTGTCCACTCTCGAAGCTTTCGGTTCGGTGATCAATTTTCCCATATTTTTAATCACTCCGTCATTGGTGAGATCCTTCCTGGGCATGACATTGGATACTTCTCAGGTTAAGGTGTTCCTTCCTCAGCAGAAAGTGGAGGGTCTTCAGACGCAGGCACGGGCCTTGTTGTCATGTCCACTTCCCTCCATCCGTCTGGGGATGCAGTTGGTGGGCCTCATGGTGTCTTGCTTCGAGGCTGTACCCTTCGCTCAGTTCCACATGAGACCTCTTCAGTTGAATCTTTTGGCTGTTTGGGATCGGACACAGGTGTCACTGGTGCTGGGAAATTGTCAACACGGACTCTAGTTTGACCGGTTGGGGAGGGTTCTGGCAATCTCTGAAGTTACAGGGCCAGTGGGCCCTCAGGAAGCTCATGTACCTATCAATCTTCTGGAGCTGAGAGTGATCAGGTTGGTCCTCTCTCTGTTGACTCCCCACCTACGGGGTCGTGCAGTCCAGGTCCGCTCGGACAGTCAGACGGCGGTCGCCTACATCAATCATCAGGGCAGGACTCGGAGCAAATGAGCCCTCAAGGAAGTGTCCCTATCCTGTCTTGGGCAGAGGATAATGTTCCCTGCATCTCGGCGGTTTAAATCCCGGGGGTGGAGAACCAGGAGGCGGACTCCCTGAGCAGGGAGTTGTCTTGTATGGGGGAATGGTCTCTCAGCAACAAAATCTTTCATGCCCTGTGTCGCCGCTGGGGGCAGCCGGACGTGGACTTGTTTGCGTCCCGTCACAATCTCAAGCTTCCAAAATTCGTCTGTCAAGACGCCCTCTGGCTTTCACCACGGACGTGCTAGCAATTCCTTGGACGGCGTTCGACTCTTTTCCTCCCTTTCCTCTGCTGGGTCGTGTGCTGCGCAAGATAGCCCAGGAGGGGGTACCTACCATTCTGGTGGCCCCCCGCTGGCCGAGAAGAGTATGGTTCGTGGACATCGTCCAGATGGCGATGGATCACTTCGTCATGCCCGCCGATCCAGGGCTCCTCACTCAGGGACAGCTACGCCATCCCAATTTACAAACGGTGGCTTTGACGGCTTGGCTGCTGAAATCTCCATTCTGATGGATAAGGGGTTGCCAGCCTCGGTCGTCAGTACCATGATTCAGGCTCGGAAGAAATCCTCTTCTATGATTTACTACAGGGTCTGGCATGCTTACATTGCCTGGTGTGAGTCTAAGTCTCTTCCTTGTCGCGCTTTTTCCATCTCCAGGATTTTGGAGTTTGGTCTAGAGTCGGGGTTACAACCGAGTACCCTCAAAGGTCAGGTTTCGCCAATCATAGGCTTATCAAGACCTTTTTCCAAGACAGGTTACCCATGTGTGTCCGCCGCGTAAGCCTTTGTTACCGGTGTGGGATTTGATTTTGGTGCTTTCTGCTTCCAGGGTCCTCCCTTCGAGTCCTTGTGCGATGCCTTTCTGTCCATTCTGACTCTAAGGGTGGTCTTTTCGGTAGCTATCACCTCGGTGCGTCACGTCTCTGAGCTGGCGGCGCTTTCTATGGAGCCTCCTTATATTGAGCGGCATCAGGATAAGGTGGTCTTCAGTCTCGAGCCAGAATTCTTGCCCAAGGTTGTCTCTGCCCTTCATCTCAATGAGGACATTGTTTTGTCTTCCTTGTGTCCTGCCCCTTCTAATTCTAATGAACGGATTCTTCATTCTCTGGATGTGGTCAGGGCGCTTAAGTACTATATGGCTCCCACAGAGTCATTTTGGAAGTCGGACTCTGTTTGTTCTCCCTGAAGGACCGAGGAAGGGCTTGCCTCCAGCCAAATCCACTATCAGCAAGTGGATCAGACAGGCGGTGGTGCAAGCGTACTCTGCCAAGGGGAAGGAACCCCCTTTCCGTGTTACAGCTCACTCCACTATTGGTGCCTCTTGGGCTTTTCAGCACCAGGCTTCAGTTGAACAGGTCTGTAAGGCCGCAACTTGGTCCTCAGTTCATACCTTTTCTAAGTTTTATAAGGTTTATGTTAGGGCCTCAGCTGATGCTGTTTTTCTTCGCAAAGTGCTCCAGGCGAAAGTGTCATGAACTACGTACTGTTGCTCACTGGGGATCCCACCCTTCTTCTTGGACACTGCTTTTGGATGTCCCAATAGTGAAGAATTGAAGCTGAAGCTACCCGTGCTGGAATACCCAGAAAAATACAATTCTGTGATTACTCACCTGTAGAATTGATTTTATGGGTATCGGGCATGGGTCGCTTCATCCCACTCTTGTTCTGTTATCCTCTTTTGCCTTGTTATGGTGCTTACTTTGAGAGAGAGTTCATAGTGGGGCTTTGTTTACATGGTCTTTGCCTCCCGGCTTCTTATATTACTGCTTTTCAACACTGGGTATTGTGGGTGATTTGCTGCCTTTTATGGGCCGGGAGGAGCCACAAGTCTTCTTGCAGTCGACTGCGCCACCTGGTGACGGATAACCCCATAGTGAAGAATTGAAGATGAAGCGATTTTGACTATCCTGGGTTTTGGTCCTTGCCCTCTGGGTGCCCCTCTGTGTGAAACCCCCCAGGTCGCCGGAACAAACTCACCTCTTCCCAGTCCTGCAACGCATGTGCATGTCCGCTCGTCCAATCGGCAGGAGTCCAGGAGCTTGTCTTATGCGAGCGGATCCGAGCGCACTGGTGGCCACATCCCCTGCTAACCTCTAACAGGGAGCATACCTGCGTCAGGCACGCATACACCCCTCGGGCGGGCACGCACCCTGCTAAATTGATAGCGGGGATGCGGCCGCAGCTCGCGAAAGCGCCCTTGGACTGGTAGAGGTGAGTTTTCCAGGCGACCTGGATGCCCCAGGGGAAGGAAATCCAGCGGCCCTGGAATCTTATAGCTTTCAGGGCCGATGGGGCGTAGGTTTTGCTCTTTATTAAATGCAGCTCTAATAATAATGAAAACTAACCTTAAACCGGACCTTCATCATGATTTAATGAAAAGCCCAAACCCTTAAACTATTCCCCAGCATCTAAAATTAATATATTTTAAGTTTTTAGTCACTTATTATTCTTTCCCCACTGGGCTGCAACTCTGTTCAGGATTCTAGGATATGGGCGCCGCCATCTTGCCTCAGAAGCATCACATACTGAGGAGAGGAGAGCGGGATAAAGTACAGGGGGCAGGGTTATAGCTGTGCTTTACACAGACAGAGCAAAGCTGGGGTCAGGGAATGGACGGCAATCCCAGAATGCAGAGCGACACAGTCAGAAGACTCTTCCTGTTTGCAGGCTGCCTGATGCTCCATGAGCCGCCATCCTGGATGTTTAAAGGCTCACAACATGCAGTAATGGCAGGTAGGATGATTTTTAATGTGAGCAATCTGTACAAGATAGGCTCTTATTCAAGGTGATGATCCAGATTAATGTGGGCAATCTGTATGTACAGGGTGGGGGAAACATATAAGATAGGCTCTTATTCAGGTTGAAGGTCCAGATTAATGTGGGCAATCTTGTATGTACAGGGGGGAAACATATAAGATAGGCTCTTATTCAGAGTGAAGGTCGGGATTAATGTGAGCAATCTGTATGTACAGGGTGTGGGAAACATATAAGAGAGGCTCTTATTCAGAGTGAAGGTCCGGATTAATGTGGGCAATCTGTATGTACAGATTGTACAGATAGGCTATTATTCAGGGTGAAGGTCTGCTTTAAGAAACAAGTCGATTAACCCTTCAAACTCCTTTTTTTAATGACTCTTAACCATGGAGGAGTGTGTAACTTTACTTTACCCCGAAATCCCCCTGCTACTCCCGCCCAGACCATCCGCGGATTGTTCGGTATATTTATTTAGTTGCATTTTCCCCTCCGGCCTTTCTTCCTCCAGCGTCGCAGTGCGATGTCTGCGTTCATTAAATGAAATAAATAGACTTGTAAAACACGAGTGACCCCGGCAATATTTAATGTTTATCCTTGTAAATCACCGAGGCCTGGGCCGCTCTAATCCGCCACATGTGTTTGTTTAGCGCTCTGCTTTCGCTCCGCTCGCTCATCGGGGAGCGCTTTCATGGACTTTATTAGCGGGCAGAGAGTCTTTTCCTCTGACAGTCTAAATTCTCCTCTCGATAAATCTTTGCCACCCCCCCCCCCCCCACTTTCATGTCTTTTATTGTGAAAATATCTTTCTTATCGAGTTTTTCTCTCTTTGGTTCCAGGCTGCTGGAGGGACCATCTCTCACCAGGTCAGCTTCTCCTATTTCAATGCTTTTAATTCCTTGCTGAACAACATGGAGCTTATAAGGAAGATCTACAGTACCTTGGCCGGCAACAAGAAGGACGTGGAGGTCACGAAAGGTCAGCGCTTAGGCCATAGGTTATGCCGCTTTATTTAACCCTTTAAAGCAGATCAAAACCCAGGATTTTGACTATCCTGGGTTTTGGTCCCTTCCCCCAGGGCACCCCGATCGGAGGTGCCCCGCTGTGTGAAACCCTCCAGATCGCCAAAGCCAACTTATCTCTTCCCGGTCCTATGGCGCACGCGCGGCTGCTCGTCCAATCAGCGCGCTGACGGCCAATCACAAATGCCTGGCGCGGACATGCGCCCTGCTAGAGGGATAGTGGGGATGCAGCTCGCGCATGCATCGTTGGACTAGGTAAGCATATGGGGCGACTTAGGGGCTTTCTCACAGCGGGGCATCCCGATTTTGGATGCCCCGGGGGGAGGGTATCGATCGACCCGGAAATCTTATAGATTCCCGGGCCAATCGGCCTGGGTTTTGGTGCACTTTAAATGCCAGCCATGTGGAATCTACCTCTCTGACTGTTACATGCCAGACCACCATGGATTCTACATGCCTGGCATTTTCTCCCCCTAGAGCAAAAAAAAAAAAGCTCACCTATGTCCAGGATCCAGTGTCTGTGGTCTTCTCTTCCACTGGGGGGACCTCCAGTTGCCGATCCGGGATCTTCAGCGGGGCAGAGAATGCCGGTTTCTGCCCCCGTGCAGTGGCTTCTGACAGCTCACTAGGAGAGGGGCCTTTTATACCAGGGAGCGAGATGACATCAGCGGCATAAAAGGCCCCTCCCAGGAGTCAGAAGCCGGAGTGAGCAGCGGAAGTTTGTAGCGGGGCAGAGGAGGCACCTCGCTGCTGACTTCTGCTGATCAATTCCAGCTGTCGGTGAGCAGGGATGGACATGGGGAGTAACATCGATTGGCAATGGAAGGAGGGGAGTAGTAAAAAAAAAAAATAAATAAATAAACCCCTGTGTGTTTTTTTTTATACACTTAACCCCGTTTTAACTGGTAAGGGCTCCTTGAGACCCCTATGTCAGTTTACAGGGCAGGAGGGGCAGGCAATTTACCTGCCAGCAAGTGGGTGACTTGCCATAATCCCCCGTCCTATTACTTACATCCCCAAGGGCCAGTGGGTTGTAGAAGAGCCCATGGCCCACATGGGCTATGCAGGCTGTGTACCCTTTAAATCCGGGGCACAGCCACTCAGCCTCCGAGCCCTGCTCTCCTAGCCCCCATAGCTGGTGCCTAGGCTGGTTTTGCTGAGGATGGGAGACCCCACATGTTTTGTTTTTTTTTAATGCTGAAGTCCTGGAAACAGATGGTGACAAAATCTCTAGGTTGGCTGGCACAGAAGGGGTTTAAGGGACTGTAAACCCTAAAAGAAAAAGGGGGGATACTCACTTTGTCCCCCCCCCCACACACACGCACAGCAGGTCCCAGCCCTCCCTGAGGCTTACTCTCTGGGTGTCGACAAACTCTTCTGCCATCCCTCACACCAGTCTAATGCGAATGCCCACTCTATTTACAGCAAAGGAGGCGTGCCACGGCAGTGTATTGCAGTGAATGCAGCTGGGTGTGTACTATCAGGGTTCAGAGCGCTTCGCTGGGGTCGACTCAGAGCCAGGTGAGAATTCTCACTCCTTTTTATAGGTGAGAAAACCGCCATTCACTTTTATTGTCTATCGGGTGTAAATTTTCACCTTGCTCTGAATCGGCCCCAAGGTAGGCAATAGAAATAAATTACTTTCTTTCCTGAAAAAGAAGTGAGTTCTCACCTGGTTCTGAATCGACCCTATAGTCTATCAGTTTCCTTCCCACCCTAACCTTTGTACTACTTTGGGACATCCCATGTGTATTCATTAATGGAAATGCACCTCCCTTCCTTTAGGACAAGTCTGTATTTTGCCTCTTTGCTGAATTTTACTTCCCGGCCCATGTCTCCATAATCTCCCCTGGTCTCCCAATAGGCCCCTCCTTAGAATGCCTCAAGAGATGACATTGAATTGGCAAGAGACCTTCTGTCTGTCCTAGATACTTGCTAAAGAGGTTGGTCTTTTGATTATTGCTGTTTACAAGACTGATACATTCAGAGGCAAGCAGTAAAAACTGTACTCTTCCAATGCTTTTACTTTACATAGTTGGTTAACTTTAGTGGTGCTTTAAAGTGGAGCAAAACCCAGGATTTTGACTATCCTGGGTTTTAGTCCTTGCCACCTGTGTGAAGCACCCCAGGTCACCGAAACCAACCTACCTCTTCCCGGTCCTCCGACGCAAGTGGGGCTGCTCGTCCAATCGCCGAGCTCAGAGCAGCTGAGGTCACGTCGTCTAAGGCTAACGGCTTTGAGCGCGCTGACGGCCACATCCCCTGCTACCCTCTAACAGGGGGCATGCCTGCGCCAGTCCATTCACAAATGCTTGGTGCAGACACGCGCCCTGCTGGAGGGATAGCGGGGATGCGGCTCGCGCATGCGCCGCTGGACCGGGAAACAAGGTAAGTGTATAGGTGACCTGGGGGGTTTCATAAAGCGGGCATCCCGATTTTGGATGCCCCGGGGAGAGGGAATTGATCGGCCCGGGAGTCTTATAGATTTCCGGGTCTATAGCCATGGGTTTTGGTCCAATCATTTATTTGTTCTCTCTGTTTGATCCCTAATGCAGAGGAGTTTGTGTTGGCTGCACAAAGGTTTGGGCAAGTAACCCCTATGGAAGTTGACATCCTGTTCCAGCTCGCGGATTTATACGAGCCAAGAGGGTATGTAACATGTTACACCATTGTTCCGAAGGCTTAAAGCGGACCTTCGCCTTGAATAAGAGCCTATCTTATATGTTTCCCACACCCTGTACATACAGATTGCCCACATTAATCCGGACCTTCACCCTGAATAAGAGCCTATCTTATATGTTTCCCACACCCTGTACATACAGATTGCTCACATTAAAAATCACCCTACCTGTATCTACTATATATTATAAGCATTTAAACATCCAAGATAGCGGCTCATGGAGCATCAGGCTGCCTGTAAACAGGAAGTGTCCTCTGACTGTGTCGCTCTGCATTCTGGGATTGCTGTCCTTTTTTCTGACCCCAGCTCTGCTCTGTCTGTGCAAAGCACAGCTATAACCCCACCCCCTGCCCTGTGCTTTATCCCGCTCTCCTCAGTATGTGATGCTTCTGAGTCAAGATGGCGGCGCCCGTATCCTAGAGTCCTGAACAGAGTTGCAGCCCAGTGGGGGAAAGAATAATAAGTGAATACAAACTTTAAATATATTAATTTTAGATGCTGGGGAACAGTTTATTACAAATTTGGGCTTTTCATTAAATCATGCTGAAGGTCTAGTTTAAAGTACCAAGTGTCACCTAATCTGACGGTTTGGGAAGGAAAACAAACTCATGTACATTGCTGCTCTCCATATTATCACAGAGCCAATCACTGATCTCAAAGGTGCCGCAGAGTGTGGCTTCCACAGTGAAAACTGGGCCACCGCTGAGCCAACAGCAGCGCCAAGGTCCTGTGGTGGGTTTTGCACCGCTTTAAACGTTACAGTCACAAACTTAAATATATTTAGTTTATTTGTAAAGAATGACCCGTACATCTAAACGATTCCAGGGCCGGCCGCTGGCTTTCCCCCCTGGGGGCATCCGGAATCGGGATGCTCTGCTGTGTGAAACCCCCGAGATCACTCATAACAACTCGCCTCTTCCTGGTCTGACGGCTTTTACCAGATGAGAACCGTTTTCCGTGCGTATGTCATTCGGCAAACAGCTGACGCATCCTCTGGCTGTGTGCGCTCCTGCCCCAGCCATTTACATAGGCGGGAGCATGTGTGCGTCTGCCGGAGATGCGGGACCCTGCGCTCCCCATTGAAGTCAATGAGAGACGTTTGCCGAAGGATGTTCACATTTTTTTTTTGCTACGCTTAAAAAAAAAAAAAAAAAAAAATGTATTGACTATCCTGGGTTTTGGTCCACTTTCAGCATCATTTGAAAAGCCTAAACCTTTAAAAAACAATTTAAAATTAATATATTTTACATTTTTTGGCACTTTATTCGCTGGGCTGTAACTCTCTTCCAGACTCTAGATTATGGGCGCCGCCATCTTGCCCCAGAAGCATCACATACTGAGGGGGGGGGGGGGATAATAGCTGTGCACAGAAAGAGCAGAGCTGGGGTCAGGAAGAAGACCATAATCCCGATATGCCGAGCTTCATTTTCAGAAGACATTTCCTGTCTGCAGGCAGCCTGAGACTCCAAGGGGACCAAAAACCCACATTTTTAAAGTGGACCATCACCCTCCGGTGATCGGCCTGGGAATCTATAAGATTCCCGGGCCGATCACCTCCCTCCCCGCGGGACATCCGAGATCGGGATGTCCCGCGGGGTGAAACCCCCCAAACACCCCAAATCCCCTTACCTTGGCCGCCGCCGCCTCCCTCGCGCCCCTCTAGACGTGCCCGCGCCGGCCGCCTGTGAATGACCGGCGCGGGCGCGCACGTTAAGAGTGACGCGCGGGAGGCGGCGGTGGGGGAGCTGCTTGTCCGCGCCTGTCAGATCCCTTGTCCGTCGGCGCGGGGAGAGGTGAGTTTTTCGGGTGATCGGGGGGGTTTCACACAGCGGGGCACCCCGATCGGGGGTGCCCCACCGAAGTGGACCAAGACCCAGGATAGTCAAAATCCTGGGTGTTGGTCCACTTTAAGTACCATCCCCTGCATTGCTTTCCCCCATAAAGAGCACCTTTTGCCAATTTTTAGTGCTCCTGCTTCACTCTAATCCCAGATAATGGCGCCTGGTTTAGCTGTAAAGCTCCGCCTCCTTCATTCATTGGCACTGTTGTGTATGGCAATGATGTCATAGCCACACCTAGGCAATGACTGATCGTCTGCCTGCCATCTTACAGAGAGGGACAGCAAAAAATAAAGTGTTCCAGGGCGATTCAAAAAGAGAAACTATCCTATTCTAGTTCTACACCCTAAGAAGGGAATATCGGCAGGGGCTTTGGACAAATGCATTTCAAAAGTTAAGTGGGTTTTGGTCCGCTTTAAAGGATCAAAAAACGCAATAGGTGCAGGAAGGATGATTTTTAATGTGGGGGGAAACATACAAGATAGGCTTTTATTCAGGGTGAAGGTCCGGATTAATGTGGGCAATCTGTATGTACAGGGGGGGGGAACATACAAGATAGGCTATTATTCAGGGTGAAGGTTCGGATTAATGTGGGCAATCTGTATGTACAGGGGGGGAAACATATAAGATAGGCTCTTATTCAGGGTGAGGGTCCGGTTTAAGTTTTTTTCTTTCCACTCTGTTACTTGAACTCAGATAAAAAATAAACCATTTGCAAACTGTGTCAATTTTGTTCTCCTTTGCAGGCGGATGACAATGGCGGATATAGAAAGAATAGCGCCGCTAGAAGAAGGTGCATTGCCCTATAACCTGGCAGAAGCTCAGAGACAGGTATGTCGGCCATTGCTACTTACTGCACATTATTTAGCAGCAGCAGAGGGGTCCATTATTTTTTTTCTTTTATGAATGATGGTTATATGTATGATGTGAGGGGTTAACTAAAAAAGAGGGGCACGGATAGGAAGGCATGGCTTGAAGGGGAATTGCTGAACGGAACCCGGATATTTGAGTTTTCTTGGGGGGGGGTTCTCTTACATAATTTTTATTGAAAGAGATGACATCACACTCCAAGACCCCAAGCATTCAATACATTTTGTTCACAAAGAAAGAAAGAGACATATACATCGAGGTAAGCAAAATTCTACAAAAGGGTTTTCTAGGTTTTATTCCATTTCCCAGGGGCATCCCGATTTGGGCCGCTGTGTGAACCAACCCGCCCAGAAAGCCCCAAATAACTCACCTTTCCAGCGCTTCAATGCCACATATGTGGGATCGGGCCACTGAGATCCCTTTGCTGTGTTTACCTCTTTTGGTGAACTGCTCTTATAGACTTTAATGGGGAGCATGCGCTGCCTTATCCCTGGCTTCGTGCTCGCTCCTGACCCAGCCATTCAGATTGGCTGGGACGGGAGCACGCACGACACCGGGGATACGGCAGCGCATGCTGCCCATTAAAGTCTATGAGAGCAGTGTGCGCGCCACTAGGGATGCGGCAGTGCGCGCTTCCTATTCAAAACAAGGAGAGCTGCCTGGGGAATGACGTAGTCACTGCGGGCGTCTCTTATTGGACGGGAGCCTGCACATGCCACATTGGAAGTGTGGTGAGTTTTAACAGGTGCCCTGAGCGGTCTTACAAAGTGTTTTATCCCAATTTGGGATACCCCCGGAAAAGACAGTGGCCAGCGGCCGGGAATCTTTTTGATTCTAGGGAGGTCGCTAGTGAGTTTTGCTCAATGATAGCTGCCTGGTGAATGACGTAGTCACTGCAGGTGGCTCTCATTGGACGAGAGTCTGCTCATGTGCCGTTGAGAGAGTGGAGTGGTGAGTTTTTACGGATGCCCTGAGGGGTCTCACAGAGTGTGTCATCCCAATTCGAGATGCCCCCCGGAAAAGCCAGCGGACAGCCTGGGACAGCCGGCGATTCTAGGGCCACTGCTGGTGGGTTTTGTTCAGCTTTTAAAGTTAGACCAAATACACCTGTACTCAACAAGAAAGAAAAAATAACACCGCATCACCACAATAAATCAATATATGGGTGTGATGTGCAGGCCTAATGTCCTTACATTAGCATAAGTCACATTGCAAAAAAGTTTGTGGCCCCAGCTGCCACACAACAGACAAAATTTCAGGTCCGCACTAATCACCCCATGGGGTTTGAAGGGAATGAAAACTGAATGGAACCTGGGTATTTGAGTTTTCTGGGTTTTATTCCATTCCCCAGGGGCATCCCGATTTGGGATACCCTGCTGTGTGAACACCCTTCCAGAAAGCCCCAAACAACTCTCCTTTCCCGCTCTCCAGTGGCTCGTGCACGGACGCTCAGCCAATGAGATTCGTTTGCAGTGTTTACCTCTTTCGGCAAACATAGACTTTAATGGGGGGCGTGCTCTGCTGTATCCCCGACTTCGTGCACGCTCCTGTCCCAGCCATTCAGATAGGCTGGGACGAGAGTGTGCATGACACCGGGGAAACGGCAGCGCGTGCTCCCCATTAAAGTCTATGAGAGTAGTGTGCATGCCACTAGGGATGCGGCAGCGCATACCAATTCGGGACGCCCCCCCCCCCCCCCCCCCCCCCCGGAAAAGACAGGGACCGGTCTGGGAATCTTTTTGATTCTAGGCCGGCAGCTGGTGCGTTTTTGTTCAGCTTTAAAGTGGACCAAATCCACCTGTACTCAACAAGAAAGTAAAAATCACACCGCACCACCACAAGATATCAATATATGGGTGTGCTGTGCAGGCCTGAGGCATAAGTCGCATTACAAAAAAGTTTGTGGCCCCAGCTGCCACACAACAGACAAAAGTTCAGGTCCACACTAATGACCCCTAATCACTACTCAACAATAGCGGCAATAGCTCAAGAAGGCGGGGCTTCCGGCTAAAACAGGCGCCATTAGCGGGGAGTAGAGTAAAGCCAGAGAATTGACAAATAGCACTCTTCAAGACTCTTTTGCTTGTTTATAGGTAAGTCATTGAATGCAACATTTATTAAAAGGGGAATGGACAGGAGCAGGAATACTGATGTGCAGCAAGCGTGTGAAGTGCTAGGAGTGGGTGGAGGTGATAGGGTTAAGGGCAGGAGGAGGTCCTGGGAAAGCGCAGAAATGCAGGCAGGAACCTGATTGCAGGTTGCTTTGTGAGTTAAAGGAGCACTATCGTGAAATTGCGTAATATTAAAAATCCATACAAACGCGTCGGCTAATGAGAGGAGGGGTCATTTATACACCCAACTGAATAAAAGTCCAATCAAGCTTGTGGTTTATTCTCTTAGTAGGAATAAAATCTAGGGGTGACAGGTTTAGTGTTTTGGGGTGACAGAGCCTGTCACCCCTGATGTCCTCTTCCTTCCATTAAAATAAAAAAAAAAAACAAGCCTGGCTGGATATTTCCTGATGCTGGTTGTATAAGTGACCTTTCCACTCGCCACCCAGCAGATTTATATGGATTTTTATCATTGGGCCATTTTTTCACGATAGTGCTCCTTTAAAGGGATACAGCAGGCAAAGGTAATTGTTACACTACTGGGTCGGGCTACATTTGGCGCTTTCCTAAATTGTTTTACGTTCAATTGAAGAAATGACCGAGATATCGAGGGTTAGATATTATTTTTTGAATTAGGTGGTTGGCCCTTGGAGCTGTGATGCTGCAAAATAATCAATATAATAGGCGGGGTCTGTAAGAGCACCCTGGCTTTGCTCCTCCCTCTCTCCCTGTTGCTAGTTTTCTTATACATAGATTGAATCCGCTTATACACACCAGTCATTTCAGATCCACAGTGTCCACAGTCTGATCAGTGGTGAATGGAGGGAGTGCAGGCTCTATTGTCTTGTCCCAAAGCTGTGATTTTGCTGCATCAAATGCTGGGCAATTGCCCGGGCCCCTGGCATCTTCTGGGGCCCACTCAGGCTCACACTTGGCCATGGTATTATTTTACAGTGAACCCGAACCACCGAATGATGGGTGTTGTGTACAGACCTGCTCATGCCTGGCCTCAGCAACAGGGGATGATCAGCAACATTGGACATGGTGGCATGGAATGGGGGGCAATTGATCTGAGCTCAGAAGGTGGTGAGAACCAGGTGACAACTGACAGCAATGATAGTCTTTAGTGGCAGCGGAGCAAGCAGTAAGTGCTGAAGAGTGCTCGGTGGCAGTAGAGAATGCAACAAGGACTAGAGGACGGTTGGTGGCTGGATGCAATAAGAAAGTTTTGATAGCCGACGCACTCTTACCAATAAATAATCCAAATGTGCACGGTTCGCAGAGACACCGCAATAGACCAATATTTGCAAAGAACCAGCACTCCAAAAGTTTGTGATAAACAAATCTGTATTAATCCAATCACCATATCAGTGCAGACAAGAAATGGCTGTCGGTCGACGTTTCGGGGTGCGCTTGGCCCCCTTCCTCAGGACCAACCACATGGTTGGTCCTGAGGAAGGGGGCCGAGCGCACCCCGAAACGTCGACAGACAACCATTTCTGGCCGCAGCTTGCATATGCGCCGTTGGACTTGGAAACAATGTAAGTGTATGGGGCGACCTGGGGTATTTCACACAGCGGGGCATCCTGATATTCTAAGTATACAGCACGTTCTGTTCCAGAAGATATTCCTTACACTTGGGATATACTCCAGTAGATGGCGCTGGACTGCAGAGACAGAAAAGTGGCTCCTCCAGGCCCCATAAATACACGGGACCTCCCACAAAATCCCCAGTTCTTCTCTGCAGTCCTGGCTGCGATGACTAGAAGATGGCTCTCTCTACTCACAGGTGAGCGGGGCTATTAGCCTGCGGCCCTGTAGGACTGTTCCCACCCGTTTCCTTCTACTGCCTCCCAGCTCAGGCTGCTCTGGTTCGGGTGAAGGTAGGCAGCACTGCTGTCAGGTGCTAAGCAGCGCTGCTCCAACCGCAGTCCCCCACCAAAGTGTAGGCGGTATAGGTGGGGTAAGGGTGGTGAGCCTTATGGGATGCCCCTCCCGCATTATTGCCCCTCGCCCCCTGTCCCCACAGTTGCGGGCTAATTTTTTTATGTACATATCTCTATTGCATATCGCTTATGGGATCTTTTGCTTATGTCTTGCAGGCGTGTCAAACTTTAAAGTGGTTTCTCCCGGCGCTATCCCCTCTATTTAGTGTTAACTCTTATTGGAGGGCTATTACATACCATTACTCCCACTTCCCTAGCGGGTTATTGGGGCATCCCGGGTTGCTTTTACTAGCGTCAATCTTTATTGGCCTGTTGTGCCGGGATAATGACCATATGGAGGCTTCTCAGGATAATGTGCTTGGGGTGCCTTCGGGACAAGCCCGGCTGTGTGTGGCGTGTGGGGTATCCCCTATAAGTGAAGATGTTAGGGTGTGTGTACCCTGCGCCCAGCAGGTACTTGCCCTGCAGTCTGGTTTACCTGCCTAGTGCTGCGCCCCCTCTGGCTTCGCCTACCCCCCACGCTTACACCTGACTCCCAGTGAGGTGCATACCAGTGGGGAGTCTCAACCTGATTTGGCTACCAGGGTAGCCAGCATTGAAAGGCATATTGCTGGTTTTGGTCCGCGTAAGGCTCCTGCTAAGCGGCGGCATCTGGCACCCGGTGTTACTCTCTTTCCTATGGAAGCTGAGGAGTTTCTTGATGTTACTGGTTATACTCCCCCTGGAAGAAGGGGAATTATTCTCTGATTCAGAATCATCTGAGGATCACCCTAGGAGTTATGCTGAGTCTGGCTCTGACCCATGGGCTTCAGATGATACTGACAGACTTTTGGCTCGAATATTTGAAGTACTCTGTATCTCTCCTCCTGCCGTTGCACCGCAGCAGCAGGGGGAGCTGTTTCATACGGTTAAGCCACGTTTGGAGTTTCCTGAACAAACTCACTTTAATAATCTGATTCTCAAGGAGTGGGAACGGCCTAGCCTGCTTCTCGGGGTACCAAAGAGTTGGGATAAGAGGTATCCCTTCCCTGCTGAAATGGTTAAACGTTGGTCATGTCCCCCAGAGGTGGATGCACCAGTTCTGGGGTTGTCTAACACATTTGTCATGCATTCCCCTGACTCTACTACACTGAGGGATGGGGAAGACAGGCGCATGGATCAGCTGGCTAGCCATGCATTTGCCTGTGTTGGAACCACGCTTCGTCTGGTCTGTGCCTCTGCTATCACGGCTGTTGCCATTAAAAGCCTGCTCAGGGGTCTCTTAGATGGGGCCCCTGATGATGCTGGTAGTGAAGAGTATAGAGCTCTTCTGCATTGTGAGGAATTCGTTGCATATGTTCTCTCTGCCCTGGATGATACCATTAGAATGTGTGGCAGGGCTTCTGCCTTGTTGGTGGCTATACGCCGATCGGTCTGGCTGCGCCAGTTGACAATGCTGCCAAAAAGGCCCTCACTGGTTTTCCCTTTAAGTGGCTGCACCTCTTTGGGAAACGCTTGAACTGGTTTGGTAAAGGTGGCAAATTATCTCAGAGTAGAAGGCAGCCACGGTCCTTTCGAGGTTCAGGTGCCTTTTCTCCTTCCTTCAAGGGCTCCAGAATTGGACGGGGAGCTTCCTTTGCTGGAGCCCGTGGAGATTTTTGGGGCAGGGGCAGAGGACATGGCCGCCCTGGCCCCCCCTGGGGTCCCAAGACTAAGTCCTCCCCCAAGCCCCCCAGGCACGAAGGGGCGCCCTCACCCATCCGGGTGGAGGGACGGCTTCGGCTCTTGGCTCATGTCTGGAGGTGTCATGTCTCAGACCGGTGGATTCAGGAGGTAGTTTCCTCTGGTTACAAGATAGAGTTTGCAGCCTGGCCACCCCCAAGATTCATCAAATCTCGTGTAGCTCCAAACACCTTGTCAGCTCAGGTTCTCTCCCTGGCTGTCCAAGGCCTTCTAGACCTAGGTGTCATCTGCCGGGTGCCCTTGAGGGAAAGGGGCAAAGGCTATTATTCCAATCTTTTCAATGTGCCCAAAATGGATGGGTCCATAAGACCTATCCTGGATTTAAAGCTTCTCAACAAGTTTGTCAGATTCAGACACTTTCACATGGAGACTCTGCGTTCAGCTGTGACTTTCCTACGCCCAGGGGACTTCATGACCTCTGTAGACATCAAGGATGCTTACCTTCACGTCCTTATCTTTCCAGGTCATCAGAGGTTCCTCAGGTTCGCTCTGGAGTACCAGCACTACCAATTTGTGGCCTTGCCCTTCGGCCTCACCTCGGCCCCCAGGGTATTCATCAAGGTGCTGGCAGGAGTAATGGCCCTGCTGAGATCTCAGGGCATTCGCATTCTTCCCTACTTGGATGACATCGATTCCTAGTCCTTCCATCAGGCAGAGCTGGACACTCAGAGGGTGGTGTCCACACTGGAGTCATTCGGCTGGGTGATCAACCACCCCAAATCTTCCCTGTCTCCTTCCATGGTGAAACCCTTTCTGGGCATCATTTTGGATTCAGCTCAGGTCAAGATCTTTCTTCCTCAGCAGAAGGTGGAGGTATTTCAAGAGAAAGTTCAGTTCCTGCTGTCTTGTCCCCATCCATCAGGCAGGGAATGCAGCTGGTGGGCCTGATGGTGTCCTGCTTCGAGGCGGTTCCATATGCTCCGTTCCACATGAGGCTCTTCAGCTTCACCTCTTGTCATTATGGGATCGAGACCCTGGGTCCCTGGATCAGGTGTTTGTCTTGTCCCCTCAGGTCAGGCGGTCTCAAGTGTGGTGGTTGGTCTCAGGGAACCTGCTGGGGGGCAGGTCCTTTCTGGCCCCCTGCTGGGAGACTGTCACCACAGATGCCAGTCTGACAGGTTGGGGGGGGATTCTGGAAGTCCCTGAAATTCCAGGGTCAGTGGGGCCCTCAGGAGGCCCATGCCCCTATCAACATTCTGGAATTGAGGGCAATCAGGTTGTTTCTCGCCCACTTAACCCCTCACCTGAGGGGTCGGGCTGTTCAGGTCCGCTCAGACAACCAGATGGAGGTTGCCTACATCAATCATCAGGGAGGGACCCGGAGCAAAAGGGCCCTCACGGAAGTGTCCCTGATACTGTCCTGGGCGGAGGAATATGTTCCTGCATCTCAGCTGTGTACATCCCGGGGGTGGAGAATCTAGAGGCAGACTCTCTGAGCAGGGGGACCTCTTGTCTGGTAGAGTGGGCCCTCAGCAGCAGGGTGTTTCGCTCCCTGTGCCACCGCTGGGGTCAGCCGGACGTGGATCTATTTGCGTCCCATCACAATCACAAGCTTCCAGTCTTT